>NEWO01000294.1:678014-697781 GCA_003013225.1 Phalaenopsis aphrodite
CTATATCTGTGTCAACCAGGAAAACCAATCAATCGACATAATCTTTCACCTGACAGGATATTTTGATTGATGTGTCTATCGATCATGAGACTGCTTACAAAGGTCCACACTCCCGGTCAAAAAGACTAAATTGCTAAGAAGTGGATGCAATTGACTGACACGAATTGACTAATACTTACACACGACAAAGGACCAACATAGCAGACCGACCTCAACTCTTTGGACGATTGATCATGTGTTCCCTTTATTTTCATTACAATTGAATTTGAATTCAACTCTTTAGAAAGTTATAGAAATTCCTCTTTCAATACATATACTTGCATTCATGGATCCCTATGCATAGAATGGCATGACATCAACAAAGGGACCTTTAGAACTTCTTTGGGAAATTCAAACATTTGACGATTCTATCACTTTCCTTAGCCTTCTCTTTTTTTTCTCTCTCTCTCTCTCCCTCTCTCTCTCACACATTTCTTCTCTCAGCCTTAACTCTCAGGGAGTGTTTCACCAGATGGTAGTTTTGGAATCAATGTCCTTAAAGGTAGTACGGTGAGCATGGACATGTTACATAAGAGAAGTACTTATGAATGAGAATCTTAGTAGAGAGATTCAACCATGATGGAATTCAATAGAGAATCTATGAATGAAAAGATCCAATGACATGTTCATAATCTATGGGATCAAATGATGGGAAAGTTTTAGACACTTTGACTGACAAATTTGCAAAAGAATGATTAGCCTACACTCTCAAGGGTTGAATCTTAGAGAACTAGACCTTGGAGGCTTTCCTCGAGCACCTACCAATGCCAATCAGATGCATCAAGAATCATGCAACCGAATGGGAAGGGGAGCCCCTGTAACATGCAAGTACTGGATCTATGTAATGGTTAAGGCTTAAGTAAATCATACTAATGAACTAGATTATGAAGTCTAAACCATCGAAGAAACTAAGGGTCACTTATTTGAATTTTTACAAGATGAAGAGTGATGTGGTCAAACTCCTGCCATTTTTTGGAATCATTGATCAGTATCCTACAGATCAATGATGCCATGAAGAGTTGCCTCTTCTTCATGACACTCGAGGACTCAGCTCATGTCTAGTTCCACGCACTTCCTGTCAGGATCACTCCGACCTTCACCGAATGTAGAAATCTTTTTTTGCACATTTCACCAATACATGGAAGGTGTGGGTGAAAACATAATCTCTATTATTATAATCAAGGAAAGAACAAGAATCTATGATCATACATCTCATTTTTAGAAGGAGATGCTAGAAGTATAAGATTTTAGCCGTTGATAGGCTAAGAAGCTCTAACAAAAGTAATTAGAGACGAGCATTTCAATTATGATCTTATATGCTTGAACTAAAGCCTCATTTTGAGACGTTAGCGATGGCTAACAACCATATCACCTGTGAGGAATCATTCACGGACTCCTTACCGGCATCAACCAACTCGCAGTTGAAGAAGAGGAGAGATGAAGACGATTAAAACCCCTCCAGTCATTAACACCGCTTTAGCTCACAACAACCACGAGGTAACCGAGGCCATTAGGGATAGAATAAAAATTTTGATCGGTGGCCACCTCTATATTTTGTGTGACCCCACATGCACTGAAATATGTATGGCTTAACCATCCTAAGTAACTCAAAGGTTGAATTTGTAACAGCCATTCAAAATAAAGAGTATTTTCTAAAAATCATGCCAATGAAAGTGTTGACCTCACTTTTATAAGAACCTACCCTAAATTTACATATATAAACAAGACATGTTCTTAGCTATCCACATTAGCTCAAGAGCCCCACACACCTTTCTAGAAGACCAATGATCGTTAAGACCATAAAATCTACCTTGGGATGGAGTCTACCAACATTCACTTCCTGAACCTACATAGGGTCTTCCAACCCTAAAAGCTAGACCAAATCTCCAATGTGCTCATTTTGAGCCGAAATCATGATGACACCCCAA
Source organism: Phalaenopsis aphrodite (assembly GCA_003013225.1). NCBI lineage: Eukaryota > Viridiplantae > Streptophyta > Magnoliopsida > Asparagales > Orchidaceae > Phalaenopsis > Phalaenopsis aphrodite. The sequence goes on from NEWO01000294.1 coordinate 679,982, forward strand.
GATGATCAAATCAATGATTACAAACCCTGATTTTATCACCATAATGACCATTTATGAACTGTCAACCCAATGGTCACAATAATGACCATTTGGTCAACTGTAGACCCTATGATCATCACATCGACCAAAGTCAATCCTAGGACCAAATTCATCAAGCTTGGTCAATTGGTCAACCTTGAGACCTAATTGGTCAAACTTGGTCAATTGATCAACCCTTGGGCCTAATTGGTCAAACATAGTCAGTTGGTCAACGCTATGACCTAATTGGCCAAACTTGGTCAATTGGTCAACTCTAGAACCCAATTGGTCAAACTTAGTCAATGTTTTAACCCTAAATCACCATGGCCAACCCATGACCCCCCATATTCAATATCTTGACCATAGGGTAAACCCAACATACATGGCCAATGTTTTTGTCATGTAGGATCAAATGGTCAACTTCATGAGTTTGACCTAATTAAATAATTAATTTAGCCATTAAATCACCTCATGAAGAGACTTTACCACAACAGGTATGATCCACCTAAAAATTACCTATTTTAAGTGTACATTTCATGCTCATTTTATTCAAATTTTTTATGTTATTTCACTTTAAAAAAGGCTATTTTGCATGTTTTTGGTTTCAGGTACATGAAATAAACATTTAGAGAAAATGATGACAAAATAAAGCAAAAATGGAAAGTTTTGTATGGCCCCTAACGCCAGCCTTGGCGCCATAACACCAATAACGCAAGTAAATAAATTTCTAGAATATCCATTTAATTTGGCCAAATTTTGAAGAGGTGCTTGAGGTGACCCTTGGTGATTTTTAGTTATCTATTAGTAGGGACAAATTTAAGATGAAAATAGAGAATTTTTTGGTGTTTTAAAGAAGGCTTTTTGAAGGCTTGGAGAAGAATTCTTGAAGGTTTTAGTGTGTGTGTGAGAGGGTGAGAGTCCTTATTTTGTGTAAGAGTTTGAAGATTGCTTCAAGAAGACTTCAGGATTTTCTTGGGGAGAAGACATAAAGATAAGTATCTTCTATTTATGTTTAAGTTTTTATTGTATGACTTTAAATTAAATGCAAATCATGTGTTTTTGTTTAATTTCCATACGGGAATTAATCTTGTGAGATGAGATTGATTTAAAAGATTTATTTATATTTTTTTAAAAAAACATTATGATGGTATTTTCACCAGTTCTTCATTGAGTTTACAAACTGGCTATTTATATTTTTAAAATCCATTGAGAAACATAATGACCCAGGATGACTATGATTTCACCAACTTGTTAATGTCACATTTCAACTTGGGCAGAGTCGTCGTGACCACCTGAGGAGGAGTGCAAATAAATATGGAGATAAGTTTTGATGGGCATAAAATTGATATCTCTAGGGTAATAAACTAGATTCTTTTTTCAATTCTAACTAGAGTTTAGATCGTAATGGGCCCCTTGAAGGTCAGAATCTACTCAGCACTACTGCACAAGCTAGTGAAAAACTATAGGTTAGCCAATGTTCATTCCTAGCACTGAGAAAGGGTAAGGAATAAGAATGCTCCTATTTAGCATAACATATCATTTTATCTTTTTCGACATTCAAACCCTGCCCTGAATATAATCTCTTTTCAAAGGGAAATATCTTTTTGTAACATTTAAACTCTCTTTTAAAATTTATTAGTCTTTTAAGCTTTGTTAGTCTTTTAATCTTTAGTAGTTTTTTAAACTTTATTCTTATTGTCCATCAAAATTTAGGGTTAAACTGTTACCAAAATTTTGATAATGTTCCCCTATCTTATTTATCTGCAATCTTGATAGAGGTTTTACAAGTCATTAGTAAGAATTTCAACTTTCCTCCCAGGATCGAAATTGGGGTTTTTAAGAAAAATCTTATATTACTTGAAGTGATACGTATACTTGTGCAGTACACCTAATGTTAAGACTTATTATATATTTTCTAAATCATTTCATTCATTCACATTAGCCGCTAAATATAATTTGAGCCAAGCTTTTGGCAATCTTATGGAGTTAATAAAATCTATTTAGTTGCAGGTTTGGTCAAGTTTTTGGTGTCTTTGTCTATTAGAGCAACTGAATTTGTTGACTTAAAAGAATTATTTTTAAATTGTAGATTTCTTTAAATGAGAATTTAAAATTAATTTTGGTTTTTTTTAAATTTTTTAAAATTAAAATATAATAAATATAAAAATAGTATAAAAACCTAAAAAATCCAAATAAAATTGAAAAAACCCAATAATCCAAAGAAATTTACAAAAAAAAACTGAAAATCTAAAAATTTTAATTACTTTTATTTTGTTTGATATGTTTTATTTTCTGAAACTTTATCTTTTGCATGCATAGTTTGGGCTCTGAAGGTTTAGTGCCCAATGATTTTAAATTACAATGAACAATAAGAAAAATTAAAAAATAAAAAGAACCTCAATTGGCACTTGGAATAGGTTCAACAGCTCATAACAAAGCTCAGGAAAAAATCCAATTGAGGCTACACGTCTTGGACTGAGGTATGGATCAAATCCCCTAAAATCATGCTTATTTTGTGCTTTATTGAAGAAAATTATAAATCCATGCTTGATCAATCATATAGATGTGTTCGTCTATGTTTGATGAAGGTGTAGAAACAAACACTGCATGATTTGGTTGAGAATCAAGGGAGAAATCAGTTTTAGAAAACATGAAGTTTACTGGTTAGGCCATTTAGGGACTATGATCAGGAGCCATCTGATTGCGTATGTATTGGATGGATGAACCAGATCACACCGGACGATTTGATGGAGCAGTAATGGTGGAACATGTAGCGGCTGACTCAAAAGGAAGCATCTAGTAGCGTGGCCACATGTGGAAAGTTTGCAACTGCCAAAGTTCGCGTAGCATTGACGTCGATAAGTAGAAGATTAGCCTTTTTTTTATTTAAATTAATTCAGAAAACTTAGAAAATTTATAACTTGGTGTAGAAAAATCATAAAAATAAAATAAAAATACCCCTATGCTCAGTGAACCATGCAAATTTACATGGACCCATAATAAAAAAAAATTTACTTATATTTATTTTTAAATTAAAGAAATATTCTAAATTTTGTTTAAATCATATGAAATTAAATATTAATCCTCATTTGGTGAAAGTTTGAGGGCTTATTCTCTCTATGTCTAGGAATATTCTTTGATTTGTCCAAAGTCAAAGAACACTTCTTGCATGTGTAAACCTTAATTTCCAAAGTAAAGTCATTTATTTTCTTTGAATAGTTATATTAATTAAATTGAAGGTCAAAATATTATGAAACTTGTATTGTTAGGTTTACAAGGGTTAGAGGAACATAAGAAAAATAAAATATAAGTTTAAATGTTTTTGTAATATAATTTTGTAATTTAAGTCATTAAAACCTAGAATAATTAAAAATAAATAAAATATAATCTAAAAAATCATAAGAAAATTGATCATTGTTGAATATTTTGAAAAAATTAAAACTCTCTAAAATTTTGAAACCATTTTGAATTAATTTTACCACTTAAGTTTATTTTTCAAGAAAAATGAAGTTTTGGCATTAAAACTATTATAATAATTAAAATATAACTAAAAAAATTTTGAAAAGTGATTTTGGGAGTTCCTCGTGACCAGAGGTATCAAAGAAAAAAAAAGGTTAGCATTAAAATAATTAGTTCATTTTAGGTTGTTTTTGAAATTTAAAAATAATTAAAAAGTTAAAAAATCATAAAAATATAAAAATTTACCAAAATGTTCTTAATTGCTCCTTAGCCATTTAGGATGAAGTAGAGTATTTTTCTTAAATTTCTAAAGAAAGATATGTATTTTTAAATACCTAAGAATTTATTTTCCTAATTTTCACTAAAATAATTATAAAAATAAATAAATATCATAAAAATATGAAAAGATTTTTTTATGTTTTTGGAAGTCCCTCTGATTTAAATGAAATTGATCCTTAAATTATAGGTGTGTAAAATTAATAAAGTTGACCCAGCTTTGTAGTGATTCCAAATACTTGATTCATTATTTATGAAATAGAAATTGAAGCAATTTATGTTGGGATTCTACCCAAGTATACACAACATTATCAAGTAACAGAAGACTTCCTATTTTAGCCCCAAATATTGATCCCACAGGGAAGCTGTAAAATAATAATGGAAATTTAAATCAAGAAATTCACAAAAATAAAGAAAATACACTACTCTAATTTCAAATGTTTAGGGTGCTATCAGAACTAAATTACAAAATACTAGCGAAATTGTAAAGCAAAGCTAAGCAATAACTACCAAACTTTAATTTTGTGACAAAGTTATCAAATATGAGAAAACATGCTTCCCACTATAATGAGTTGTTGGTTAAATGGGAGAGATAAATGCTTTTAATTTATCTTGTGCCAAATAATTCTCTACCCTCAGTCAAGTGCTATAGAGAATCGTTGGCTAATCTTAGGTTTAGTCTCCAAATTCATGGTTAGGCTTTGAGGATATTAGCTCTCACTCTAGAGCTCCCACTTCCCTTCCTTTAAAGGCTAACTCTCATTTTAGTTCTTAAATACTAAGACAAAATTAAGAATTTTTGTCTTTCAACATAGATGCTCCAATTCTTTGCCCAATAATATATATATATTATATATATATATATATGTATATCCCTATTTATTTGTGCTCAATTCCATGAACAAAACACTCCATGGAATTAAATGTGATACTCAATTTATTATGAAGCTAATACTCTATTTCTCTGATAGTATGCTTCACAAGAGACGTTAACATTTTAATTGGCCAAATCAAAAAGTAATCTAAGAGTGAGAGAAAAAATTATCCAAATTTATTTTATTTTTTAAAATTAACAGATTCAAATTATCTCTACATTTCACCATATCTTAAAGTTGGGAGAAAGATAAAGAAAACTACTTATATTTCATGAGAAAGATACGAGAAAATAAAAAATTTTATAAATAAAAGAAAGTTTATACAAAAAAAATAAATGAACACCACTTATCTTTAACTCTTCCTCAAAACAAATCCCTTGTAGCTCCTCTTGAACTTTTTCTCTCTTTACAAGACTCTTAATTCTCTTTTTGAAGATGTAGGGAAGATAAAATCTCTCACTTCTCTCCCTCTCCAACAACTCTTAGGAGAAATCACACTTAGACTCGCCACACTTCGCAAGACACACAATGGAACACTAAAGAAAACTCGATGACACACTAGACGACGCCTTTTTCTGATCAATTTATGCTCTAAATAGAGCATAATGTCGGTTTTTTAAGAGTTGTATAAAATAACTCTTCAAAAAGCATCCAACTTTGTTGAATCTTCTGGAATTTTGCACTGCACAGACTTGAGCATTGTCGACACCCACGATGGCTCGTCGTCGCTAGTAGCCCAAAGTTAATTTGTGCTCTTTATCAAATGGCACCATCGACACCCATTCTAGCACCGTTGGAGCCCCTGCCATTCTGGACTCTTTCCTTCACGCTGGCGCCATTGACCTCCATGTTGGTGCCAACGGCGCTGAGTATTTCTCTCCAAAATGCCATTTTAACTCCAAATTTCATCCTTTTTGCTTCATTTTTTCTAAAATTGCTAAAAATCATCAACCTTTAATAAAACATGAAAATACCTTCCTTTAAAGTTCAATATCACTAGAAGTGACTATAAAATATAGGTCTAAAAATGCATATATTTTTGGTGTATCAAAATCCCCTAAACATAATTGTTACTTGTCCTCAAATAACTCCTTTACTTCATAAAAATATGACTTATAATTAAGAGTTTAAATTCTAGATTTCATATTTTGGTCTACTAAATATCATAACACAACTTAAGAAAAGTTTAAAATAACTCAATTTAATACTAAAGCTATAAGAATATCTAGCAGTCAAGTTTAAGATTTCTCATCCTGTATTATTTCAAAGAAAATTACAAATTTTTATATTAAAGCCACTTAGAATATCCATACCAAAAAGAACTTCATGAAAACTTTAATAGTAAATATGCTAATACTCAAATACAAGTTTAGATAATGTAGCTAAGAATTCTTCCTTAAGTTGATCCAAGTGACGCCAATTTTTTATTAGGCATTTCCTCAAGCTTCTCCTCACATAATTTTCTTTTCTTTTCTTTATCATTTTTTTTCTTTTACTTTTTACTTTTCTTTTTTTTCATTTTCATTTAAGGTTTACTATATTTAGATAGCCTTTAATAATTTTGAACTTCAATATCCTCTTCTTAAAGTTAAATAAACATTTCACATTCCTTCATTTTATAAATTCATCATAACATTGAAGAATTTGTATAAAGTTTCAATCTTTTCTTTTTACATGAAACTCTAAGATTCTCAAAACTTCAAAAATACAAATCCTTTACTTAAAATGGAAAATATAGTCTTATTATCTCATATCAAACGTCTTAATCCCTTGAATTAACCTTTATCATTGAAAATTTTTACTTAAGCTTACTATATATTTAGAAACACAATATAGTTATCTAAAGTTGGGCTCTACTACCAGAGGTCATGTTAAAAAAAAAAAATTTAAATATAGCTAATTGAGGACAAATAAAATTAAGTNTTCAAAAAGCATCCAACTTTATTGAATCTTCTGGAATTTTGCCCTGCACAGACTTGAGCATTGTCGACACCCACGATGGCGCCGTCGGCGCTAGTAGCCCAAAATTAATTTGTGCTCTTTATCAAATGGCACCATCGACACCCATTCTAGCACCGTTGGATCCCCTGCCATCCTGGACTCCTTCCTTCATGCTGGTGCCATCGACCTCCATGTTGGTGCCATTGGCGCTGAGTATTTCTCTCCAAAATGCCATTTTAACTCCAAATTCCATCCTTTTTGCTTCATTTTTTCTACAAGTGCTAAAAATCATCAAGCTTTAATAAAACATGAAAATACCTTCCTTTAAAGTTCAATATCAATAGAAGTGACTATAAAATATTGGTCCAAATATGCATATTTTTTTGGTGTATCAAAATCCCCTAAACATAATTGTTACTTGTCCTCAATTAACTCCTTTACTTCAAAAAAATATGACTTATAATAAAGAGTTTTACTTCTAGATTTCTATATTTTGGTCTACTAAATATCATAACACAACTTAAGAAAATTTAAAATAACTCAATTTAATACTAAAGCTATAAGAATATCTAGCAGTCAAGTTTAAGATTTTTGATCCTCTATTATTTCAAGGAAAATTACAAATTTTCATATTAAAGCCACTTAGAATATCCATACCAAAAAGAACTTCATGAAAACTTTATTAGTAAATATGTTAATACTTAAATACATGTTTAGATAATATAGTTAAGCATTCTTCCTTAAGTTGATTCAAGTGACGCCAATTTTTTATTAGGCATTTCCTCAAGCTTCTCCTCACATAATTTTCTTTTCTTTTCTTTCTCATTTTTTTTCTTTTACTTTTTACTTTTCTGTTTTTTCATTTTCATGTAAAGTTTACTATATCTGGATAGCCTTTAATAATTTTGAACTTCACTATCCTCTTCTTAAAGTTAAATAAACATTTCACATTCCTTCATTTTATAAATTCATCATAGCATTGAAAAATTTGTATAAAGTTTCAATCTTTTCTTTTTACATGAAACTCTAAGATTCTCAAAACTTCAAAAATACAAATTCTTTTACTTAAAATGGAAAGCATAGTCTTATTATCTTATATCAAACGCCTTAATCCCTTGAATTAACCTTTATCATTAAAAATTTTTACTTAAGCTTACTATATATTTAGAAACACAAATATAGTTATCTAAAGTTGGGCTCTACTACCAGAGGTCATGTTAAATTAAAAATTTTTAAATATAGCTAATTGAGGACAAATAAAATTAAGTTTATTTCTTTAAAAAGGAATTTATAGGGTGAAAGATTAAGCATGAAAAACTGAAATTACAGGATGAAAGAAAACAGTTAATACATAAAGAAAAGACTTACTTGTTGAAGGTTCTATTTCTGAAACTTAACTTTAAAATATTACAGGTGCTAGTATGAAAAGCTACAAGACTTAAAAAATTAAATAGCACATAATATATATAAAAAAGTATTTTCTGAGAAATAGTTAACTAAAAATAAATACAACAAAGTACTAAAAACAAACAACAGTACTAAAATAAATTTCAATTCAAAAACAGCTCTACAGGCTATAGTTCACAACACAACATTCAATACAAATCAAAATATCCCACTCTACAAACTAAACAATAATAACAAAAAATTGCAATAAACTATAAACTAAAAAAAGATTTGAACTATGAATAAACAAACATCTTCACTCATCCTTTTCTTCTTCATCATCTTCTTCTTCAATATCAAAGCTCTTTTGTTGATAAGGGGTAAAGATAGGGTGACTAGGAAACTGTACTGAGTGGTCACCCGTCATGCATCAAACCATAGCATCATCATATGTCACATCATATTCAAAATTTTGTTGTCAAATTATCATCATGTGCATTCCCGACCTCCAAATTTTCCATCTTGTTCTCTATCCTTATGATATCTCTTTGCTGGATCATCATATGTTCCATAAGTCCCTTGAGAGTAGGGGTACTAGAAGTAGAAGGCATATCCCTACTCCTACGTCCCGTTCTCCATCCAACATGAGATTTGTAGGTTTTAATATTTGATGGCCCAAAAGGTTTAAGAGGCTCAATCCTTTTCTCATTAATTCTAAAATCAACTCCTCATTGCTCACAAAATGTGAAAATCATGGCAGGGAGTCATAATCCACCAGTCGTCTGACCAAGAGCAATAGAATGAATGTTCATATAGATTATAGAGGTAAAATCTAAAATGCTCACCAATTAGATACAGAAGTTCAGGATAGCTCTATCCTTAGTAAATTCACTATAGTGGTTTGTAGGTATCATTCATCCCGAACACTAGCCCAATGCTTCAAAAACTAAACCCTGCATGCCTCTTAAATATTCATTTCCTTCTATCGCCAAACAAGAAGTTGTCCACATTTAGGGTTTTCCAGAGCATTTTTCATATTCAATATTGCTAGCTAGTTCTTTGAAAACTTCAAAATAGTCGGTCGCCAGAAGAGAAACAACCACGGTACCTTTCTCTTGCCATATAAGTTATTGTGATATTTAGGTTTTTCCGAAACAACACTTGCATTTAGATTTAAGGTTTATTGTGCAAACTCACTCATATATTTTTATTTTTCTCTTAAAGCAAGCTAACATAGAAGAATGAAAGAACCCAAGGAAAACTGAAAGTAAAGAAGTCGACATAGAGCATCTAGGTAAATTGGAACTGTGGTATTAATTCCATTCAAAAGTTTATTATTTACAATTTTGACTACATTAACCATATCATGAGCAAAAAAGTAGAATGTTGCCATTAAATTAACATAATATTATCATAGTACCACACTAATAACACCACATTACAACTACATTTTTATTACAATAACATCATAATACCACACTAATAACATCACTAAAGAACCACACTATTAACCTGACATTACAACTACTAATAACTCCAGAATTCAATCATATTTGTATCACAATAACACCATAATATTGCATTAATAACACTACTATACAACCACACTATTAACCCCACATTATAACCACTAATAACACCATAATACAACCACAATTGTGTCATAATAACACTATAAAACTGCACTAATACGACCACCATACAACTACATTATTAACACTACAATATGACCAAATGAATAACACCACTAAATAACCATATTTGTATAACAATAACACCATACTATTGCATCAATAACACAAAAATACAACCACATTTATATCACAATAACACCATAATACTGCACTAATAACCTAACTATACAATCACATTAATTATCCCACATTAGAATCACAGTAATTACACCACAATATAACCACATTTAGTGTTATTTTGGAGTGATTACTCCTCTTCATCTTCAGTATTGTCTCCTCCTTTAATATCTCCCATAGACAGGTAATGTACGTACAAATTGTAGAATGGTTGGTACGAGAATTGATTAGTCAAATTTTCATCGATCCATTCATTCTTCTTCAACATCTGCACCAAATGTGCTTCAACCTGTCCCGTATGATCAAAGTGTTCCGTCATCCTCCAATCTAAGTGATTAAAAAGGTAAGTAAGATTTCCTATCGCATTTATGATATTCTGATGTTGTCTTTCTATCAATTTTATTTTCTTCTCCAAAACTTGTAAACTTTCAACTGTACACTGCATTAAAGGAGTTGAAGCATGTGATGATTGATCTAAGATAATTTCCAACGCTTCATTTCCATTCCCAATATAGTTTGCATCAATAGGATCCATGGGCTCCCAGGGTAATAACACTTTCTCCCAACTTTCATATGGTACTTGAGAATCACTGCAAAGAAAGAAGATAACAGAAGGATGCCCCAGTCCACTTATAGGCACATTCATTATAATATCCAAAATAGATTTAAAAAAAAAAGTGATCCCACATCAATGGGCTTTTCCATTTGAATGCAATAGTTTAAAATTGTACTTTCATTTGTAACATCACTAATTCTCATTGTAGAGAGTAGTTTTGTAAGGTGAAGAAATGCCATTGTTTAGATATCAGATTTAACCGTGAAGCTGATAAACTAACATACCCCTCATCTATGATTTCCTAATTATCTCTTTCATCCATCAGAAATCATTAGGCATCTTACTTCAAATCCTTCATTGGAATAAAGTTTGCATAACGACAGATTGACACGCTTTCTATCATAAACATATCATTAAGTTGTGGTGGAGTAAATGGTACGCCCTTACTTTTTAAAAGACGACACTTTGGTTAATTTCATGAAGATTAGCATAGAATTCTTTTACCACTGGAATAACTACTAGAACAGTAGTGTAGCATATAACTTCCTAACGTCTCAGTATTATCATTTTCTCAATTTGGAAACTTGAATTACTCAATCCATGATTGAAAAAGCCTCTCTCCTTGATAAGTCTCTTCTTCGTGATGCCTTTGTCATATAATTTCTGCGGGTCAAAACTGATGAACTTCCTTCGATTGAAAATCCCATATCTTGAAGTGTTACTGAAAGTGGAAGCTATGGCTTTCAAAATTTGGAAGTATCTAGTCATCTAAAATGGTTTTCATGCCTTTAAAAAGACCATTAGGCAGTTATTTTGAAGTAAAATCCCTCTAAAGTGCGCGAAAAACTCCATGAACTACCGAAACCGTACTGGGCGCTGTCGGTGCCCCCGATGGCCTCGTCTGCGCCATGGATCTGTAAAAGGGCATTGTCAAAGACAAAGCCAAGGTTGCACCCGTTTCATCTTTGATTCAATTCATTCCTAAATTTTTGTCCAATACAGATATTTGTTTTTATTAATGATATATAAGATTATGTAGGATTATAAGCTAGTATTATTATTATATGAAATAGGCGCAACTTTCAATATCGAATATCATAAATTTCAAGCCGTCCAATATTATATATATTATTATTTAAACCGTCCAATCTGAGATATGAAACTGTCCAATACCAATATTTGTTTTTGTTTACTATATATATTATTATTTCCTAATACATTAGAATAATTATAAAACAAAATACTAAGATATATATATATATATATATATATATATATATATATATATATATATATATATATATATATATATATATATATATATATATATATATATATATATATATATATGTATGTATGTAGTGGGGAAAGGAGCATCAGTAGGCTCCCTACATGTTAAAAAATAACCTGAGAATAAAATTCAAGGAGATAATCCAAGTTCCTTAAAAAAAGATAATACAAAAAAACCTAAGAAAAGGAGCAACCGATTGAGGAACCCTCTCCAAAAAAAGATAATACAAAAAAACCTAAGAAAAGGAGCAACCGATTGAGGAACCCTCTCCAACACAGCAAAATCAAAATATACCAAAATTTTAGGTATATACCCCCAAACTAACTAACAGAACTTGAATATGAGGAGAAAAATAGCTGTGGAGGACTAGCAGAAATCCAATGAAACTTTAAGATTTGGCACTCAACATTCAAGTCTGCAAACTAAGGTAGGGTATTTGAAGTTTGTCCCCCTTTAGTAACAAATGGAGTGGGAGGGAAGGGGAAGTGGAGACCTCAGCATGATTCGAGTTAGCACTCTCCAAAGCCAGAAAATTAGCAGGCCTATTAGCTTCCCTATAAACAAAGGAGAATTGTATCTTAATCACAAGACTAAGGTTCTTTATCTTCTGAATCCACTGATTTATGTGCCAAGGGAAAGAAAAGTTATCATTCATAAGCTCCACCAAGAGGGAAGAATCCACTTCAACTATAATCCACTTCCACTTATTTCCCATGGAAAATTTTAGAGCCTAGTAAAGGGAAACAACTTCAGTTTCTAAGCATCTATAGTAATAAAGGGGGCCTTGAAATAAAGCAAAGTATTTCCTATGTGATCTCTGAAGATCCCCCCAATGCCAGCTTTCTTGTTGGTGAAACTTTCAACAGTGTTGATTTTAATGAAGAGATGAGGAGGCTTCTCCCATTTAACCTTAATGACCTTAATCTGTTGCAATTCAATATTAGGCAGGTCCTTCAGGATCTTAGGGAAATTATTCCATCTTATCAGCTTGTTTAAATATGTCAGACAGTTAGACACCACAGAAGTAGTATTTGTCCTAATGTCATCATGCTTCAACTTATTCCTGACATTCCAAAGGAACCAGTCAACAATGAAGGGAAGTGGCCTAAGGTTTATCTCATGCCAGTAATTTAGACAGTCTTTGATGTTACCCCATCCTACATTAATCAGATTAAGATTAATGCTAGAGGTGAACTTGTTGTAGACCTCCCTTGAAAATCTCCACTTGAAAAAGAGATGGCCACTGGATTCCTGATTAAGTTTGCAGAGGTGACATCTTAAAGGGCCTTTCAGTCATTTCAGTTTCAGTATATCATCTGTAGGAATTATCTCAATTAGGACTATCCACGAAAAGAATAGCACTGAAGGTGTTAAGTACTTTTAGCAAGAGAAAATATTTCACTGGCAGTAGTCCCATCTGAATAAGTTGTTCCGAATGTCCTTTCAAAGGCTTGACCTGGTCCTATTGATGAGATGTAGTTGATATTTTTTATTTCTATCAAATTGGATTTTTGAAATGATTCTTGCAGAGGAATCCTTCAGAAGGTTTTTCAAAGTATCCTCAGACCAAACATTGCCACTCCAACAGTCTTTAATCTGTATATCCTCCTCCTTTTCTTCTTGCAGAGGCTCCAAGTGTTCAATAGGCCACCATTTATCCTTACAAAAATTGATTTCTCCCAAATGAGAAGTTTGTTAATATCTTCCCAAACCTTAAGCAATTGGATTCAAGTCTTGGAGTCACCCAGTTTCTTAGTTACATCCCCAGAATGATCAAATTTGTATTAGTTAGCATGCATGAACTTAGCCCATAACTTTCATTTTATCTGAAATTAATCTAAAGTTTATAAATACTGATTTGTTGCATATGGTGTAGGCCTTTAACGCCCAAACCTCCAGCTCCATATGGTTTAGCCACTATTCGCCAACTTGCCCAAGCCATTTGTTTCATGTTACCAACCCAAAGGAACATGCTGAAGGTTCTTTCCAGCATCAAGGTGGTGCTTCTTTTCATTGTTTCCACTTCAAGGGCATAAAGAGGGATAGATGTGAGAATGCTCTTAAGTAGGGTGATCCTTCCACATTTTGAAAAGTAAGAGTTGGACCACCCTGGAGGGTGGAATTAAATCTTGTCAACAACCTCATCAAATTGAGTCTATTTGGTTCTTCCTCTAACTAGTTGAGTGCCCAGATATTTGAAGGGAATGCTTATGTTTGAGAACCTAGTGAACTCTAACATCAACTGCCTGGTGGTAAAGGAACTCTCTTGCTGACCAGGAACTAATATTTATCCTTGTTAACTCTCAGCCCTGAAACCTGTTGAAATTTTTGCAAGCAATCATGTAGGAACTTGGTAGCTGACTTAGTGGCCCTAATAAAAATGAGAATATCATCAACATAGATAAGATGACCAATGTCCAACTTAACTCATTTGTGATAAGCATTAAAGCTTTTTCTCTTTTTTTAGAAATTAATGAGTCTGGATAAGTAATCCAAATCCAATATGAAAATAGTAGGGGAAAGAGGATCCCCTTGTTTAAGCCCTTTAGCAGCTTTAAAGAAACCATGAGCTTTGGCATTGATTAAAATAGAATTGTCATTGACCTTCAACCATCTTTTAATGATCTGAGAAAATTCCTTCCAAGCATTCCGTAATGAAATTCCAGTTCACCATATCATAAGCCTTCTTTAATTCTAGCTAATAAATCACATTACCCCCTACAAAATTTATCCATTTCCTTTAATATTTTCTGTGCCAGTAATATGTTGTCCCCTATGTTTCTCCCTTTCACAAATGGTGTTTGGTTTATGCTTATCAACTGAGGTAGAGCTGGATGAAGTTTGCTCACCAGAATTTTTCTTACAATCTTACTTATGACATTTGTAAGGCTCAGAGTTCTGAAATGGCTCCAGCTGTCTTTAGTAGAAGTCTTAGGAATAAACACAATAGAGGAAGCACTGAAATATTTTGGGAGAGAATGACCTTTGTAGAAATGTTGGATAGCTTGAATTACCTCCACCTTGATAACTCCCCAGGCTTATTTACAGAAAACTGCAGTGAACCCATAAGGGCCTGCAGATTTAGAGCTATCAATGGATTGTAAACCTCTTCAAATCTCTTTCTCCTCAGGAATGTAAGTCAAGTTCATTCTAGCAGTGTACTGATTTCTTTCAGAAAACAAATTGCTATCTATATGATCTCTTTCAGTGTTGCTGCCATTCATGAGATTCTGGCAGTACAATACAACACTTTCAGTAGTTTCCTCTTCCTTTCTGAGCCAAGTTCCATTCTGATCCTTAATACAATGAATAGTGTTGCACTTTCTCTGGTATTTAATGCTGGCATGCTAAAATTTAGTATTTCTATCCCCTTCAGTAAATTTAGTTTTAGCAGCCTTTTTCTTAAGGAATTGGTCTTGCAAGTTCACTGCAGTTAGAAGTCTCTCATTTTCCTCTAAACGAGCAGATTTATCAGTCTTCCCTTTGCTATGTTCCTCTTCTCGATCAAGTAGCTCCTTTTCAGCCTTTTCCACAACCTTCAGTAAATCCCCAAAGGTATGCCAACTCCACTGTTTGAGATCTTTGCCCACCTTCTTTTGCTTTTTCCATAGATTAATGAAAGGGTCAAGGTGAATATCATTCTTCTAATTGTCTTTAACAATTTGCAAGAAGTTCTTATGCTGAGAATAAACATTCAAGTACCTAAAAGAACTCTTCTAAAAAATACTTTTGGTGTCAATAGTGATCGATAAAGGCCTATGATATGATCCAGCTAGGCTTAGGTGAGTGATAGAAGTCCGCAAAAAAATTTTGAATCCAGTGGTCATTAGTAAAAACTCTATCCAGCCTTTCCCACATATCATTCCTCCTCCAAGTGAAAGAAGGGCCACAAAAACCAAGGTCAAATAATCCAATTTTTTTAATATTATCATTGATTATAGATATAGTGACAGGATTAGGAGTTCTACCCCCTTCCTTTCAGTGGGAGAGGAAATACAATTAAAATCCCCTCCCACAATCCATGCTTTATCAATAGAACATTGGATATTCCGAAGTGTCTCCCACAGTTCAGTTCTTGCAGTTTTGGAACTTCCTGTATAAACAAAGGAAGCAAAGCCTTCCATGACATCAGTACTAATGTTCATATGCAGAACTTAAGTGTGATTAAATTAAATGGAACACTTCATTTTTTTCCCGCAGAAAACCCAAATTTTGTTATTGAGATTATTAAGCAAGTTGAATCCAGCGAATACTTTGGCAATTTTCATAGTGTTTAGATGAACCATAGGTTCCAAAATGGATATACACCAAAATTTATGTTTTTTATTTAGGTATTTGAGTCTTTTTAAGGATAAGGGGTGAGCAATCCCCCTTATGTTCCAACACAACATATTAATCATGGGGAAGGGGGGTTGATGTAGGGTTGGGATCTAGATCTACTCCTCCCCCTAGGTTTGTTAAGACTTCCTTTTCTTTTGTTTCTTGAATCTTCATTTATTAATAACTCCTTTTCCTTCTCCTATTTCAGTTCTTCTGGTTTGGAATTCCTTTTCTCTC
Organism: Phalaenopsis aphrodite; assembly: GCA_003013225.1. Taxonomy (NCBI): domain Eukaryota; kingdom Viridiplantae; phylum Streptophyta; class Magnoliopsida; order Asparagales; family Orchidaceae; genus Phalaenopsis; species Phalaenopsis aphrodite. Next base: position 696,152 of record NEWO01000294.1, read on the forward strand.
TAAATTTTTGAACCTGCCAATCTAATTCTGATTCTTTGTTCATTGCTACAACCATAGCTTTCGTAGGGGAAACCACATCCACTCTATCCACAGAATTTATTGTGTTCATAGGAGACTTAGTTAAATCCCTCAAGGGGACTTGAATTGGGAGGCAACCACTTACAGTTTTACATGTCTCCATATCCTCACCAAATGTTACCCTCTCTTCAGCTAAAGGGGTCACAAAAGGCTGGTCCTTAACAATTTTCTAAACAGCTGGTGAACTATTTGTCTCTTCTGTCCCTGCCACAGTGGAAAACTACTGGTGAACTTCTTTATTACTATCTCTCAGAAGATTGTTGTTTGCAGCATTCACCTCCAGCTGAGGGTGATTTATAAGCCTTCTAATTGGAGGATTACGCCTGTAGCATTTCTCCCTAGTGAGACCAAATAGTTTGCAATGTTGGCAATAATAGGTTCTTCGCTCCATGACTACTTCCTGCCAAACTCCCATCATGGTGTCTCCAATCCATATCATCTTTAATTTAGGTAGGATAACATCCCTCTCCACCAAAATTTTTGCATTAGCTGGCCTATCTTTATTATAGGTGGCAGCATCCACCTTTAAAGGTGTGCTAAAGAACATCCAATATTAAATAATGCATTAAGTTTAAATAAATGCAATGGCAATTTTGGTAAATTAAACCAAATTGGCACAGTGGGGTGTTCCTGTGAGGGTTCATATTCAAGAGTCCATTTCTTCATTTCGGCACCTACAATAATGATGGATTGTTTAACAAAGATTCTTGCATAGTCCTCTTCCTTTATAACCTAGATAAGAAGATGCATGCCATCCAACAGACCTAGCTTCTAGTCAGAAATTTTCAAAGAATTAAAATATTTCTCACAAGTTCCATCTTTGGGTGTCCCAGACTAAATTATCCAATTATTACGAACTGAACATCCAAGTTCAGTTCAGCAAGATCCTAATCTGAGAAAAGAACAGTTGGTTCCCAATCCTTAGAACCCATAGGATGGATGTATGAGGTTATGCCCCTACTTGTAGTAGTGTTATGAAATTCCTGAGGAAACACAAAAAGGTCAGGATCCACCAAGGGGGAAGAAGGATTTCTTACGGCCCCAACATAAGTGGCTTTTGTCCGTTGCATGTTTGTCTCCAAATCATTAAGAGTAGCCATATGAAACCACCAACAGCACCCCACAAGGGTGCAGGACTGAGAACCAAACCCAACAAAAAAGAAGCCCTAAGTGAAAAAGAATACCCCCAAGCTTAGCCAAAACCCTCAGTAACCTACAAATCCAGTAAAACCAGCAATCCCACCAAATGGCAGGACCCAGTTAAGAGAAACTAGAGAAATAGTCTAAGATGGAAAGGAAGGCATAGAACCCGACACCCAAAACCAATGTAACAGTGACCAAATTTGCAAAACCAGACCCAGGAAGAGAAAACACCAGAGAAACAACTCTAAAGAGAAGAGATTTCTTGCAAGAACCTCCTCCCAAACCCCAAAGAAGGATCTACTCAAGCAACAGTCTCCGAGCATCATTTTTTCCAACCAAACCCTAGCAGAGCTCCAGTCGCCACTCCCAACTCCATTATATATATATATATATATATATATATATATAT
>NEWO01000294.1:697827-709641 GCA_003013225.1 Phalaenopsis aphrodite
TGTGTGTGTGTGTGTGTGTGTGTGTGTATGGGTTATCTTCCATAAAACGCTTGGTTAAATGACGTCACCCCGACAAACCAATGTTTATTCAAGACGACTCAACATCAAGGTTTATTTAAATTTTGGCATGTGGTCTTAATAATAATGTTTCAATCAATGTCCATTATCTTTAAATATGTTTCCAACATTAGGATCTTCAATAAAAACAGTTCTATAATGATAGAATTTGATCACATTGAATTGTCTTAACCATCTAGATTTTAGTTTTCTTAGAAAAAATCTCAATCTAGTATTATATAATAGAACTTCTTCTCCAAGTTCAAATTTCTTTTTAATAATCCTCTGATCATGTCATATTTTCATTTCCACTTTAAAGATTTTTACATTATCATATGCTTCATTTCTAATCTCTTCAGTTCATTAAGTTGCAATAATCTTTTCTCACCAGTATCCTTTGTATTAAAAGTGAATTTTTTAATAGCCCAAAATGCTTTATGTTCAAACTCTACTAGTAAGTGGAATGTTGTACCAAAAATAAGTCTTTATGGGGACATTCCAATATGACTCTTATAGGTAGTTATGTATGCCCATAATGCAATATCTAATCTAGCAAACCAATCCAATTTATTAGGATTTATAACTTTTTCTAAAATTTGCTTTCTTTCTTGGTTTGATATCTCTAGTAGACTACTACTCTAGGGATGATAAGCAATAGAGAATCCATGCATAATAATATATTTTCTATTTAATTTCTTGATTGTCTTATTCCTAAAATGGGATCCTCAATCAGTAATAATCACTCTCGGCATTCCATATCTTGAAAAAAATATTTTTATTTACAAATTTTGAAACATTTTGAACATCACATTTAGGTACAAAAATAAGTTCAATCTATTTGGATATATAATCAACAACAAGCAATATATATAAATTTCCAAATTAACGCATAAATGGTCCCGTAAAATCTAATCTCCATACATAAAAAATTTCAACTTCCAATGTGTAATTGAGAGGCATTTCAATTCTTCTAGAAATATTTCCTACTTGCTGACATCGATTACATGTTCTAATATATTCATTAACATTTCTAAAAAGAGTTCACCAATAAAATCCAGCTTATAAAATTTTATGTGAAGTTCTACTAGTTTCAAAGTTTCCTACAAATTTAGAATCATGACATCATTCAATTATTTGTTCAGTTTATTTGTAAGGCACACATCCTCTAATGATCAAATCTTTGCACTGTTTATATAAATATTTATCATCAAAAAAAAAAAAGAATCTTGCATCATGAATAAACATCTTTAATTATTGATTCTTTACAACTGGTGGTAGGATATCACTCACAGTATAATTTAGTATATCGGCACACCACAGTACATTCTTTATATCAATACCAAACAATTTTTCATCAGGGAAAGTTTCTAAATATTCATTTGTAAAATCAATTATTATTTCTTGCTCTTGTCTAGACAAATGATCAGTTATTTGATTATCAGTTTTATTTTTATCTACTACCAAAAAATCAAACCCTTACAGCAGAAGTACCCATCTAATTACTCTTAGTTTAACATCCTTCTTTTGCATCAAATATTTGATAACAGAATGGTCTATATGCACTCTACATTTAGCTCCAGTTTAGTAAGGTATAAACTTATCAAAGGCATATACAATGACAAATAACTCTCTTTTAGTAGTGGTGTAATTAACTTGAGCATCATTTAGAGTTTTACTAGCATAATATATTACTTTTAAAATATTTGTTATACCTTTGCCCTAAAACAGCTCCAATAGCATGATCACTAGCATCACACATTATTTCAAATGGTTTATCCCAATAAGGTGGAACTATTATTGAAGCAGAGATTAATTTTTTTTCAGTAATTCAAATGCTTTTATGCATTCCACATTAAAGTTAAATTTCATATCCTTTTCTAAAAGTTAAAATAATGGCTTAGTAATTTCTGAAAAATTTTCTTAAATAATGTCTGTAGAAACTAACATATCCTAGAAAACTTCTTGCCCCTCTAACTGTAATAGGAGGCAGTAATTTCACAATAGCTTAAATTTTTGCTAGATCTACTTCCATGTCATTTTCAAAAATTTTATTCCTAAGTACAATTCAAAATGCAACCATAAATTATTATTTTTCCCAATTTAGTACTAAGTTGATTTTTTCACAAAGTTCCAGAACTTTTACTAAATTATTTAAGAATAATTCAAATGAAGTTCCAAATACCAAAAAAAATCATCCATAAATACTTCCATTTCATGTTCAATTAAAATACAAAAAATTGACATCATACATCTTTGAAATGTCGCAGGCGCGTACATAGTCCAAAAGGCATGCTACAAAAAATAAGTGTTTCATAACAGCTTGTAAATGTTGTTTTTTCTTGATCCTCAGGATCAATCAAGATTTGAGGATACCCCATATATTGATCTACAAAGAAAGAATATTTTTCCCCAGCCAATTTATCCAACATTTGGTCTAGAGATGGTAAAGGAAAATGATCTTTTTTTTATAGTCTATACAAATTTGCCAGCTAGTAACTTGTCTTGTTGGAATTAATTCATTTTTTTCATTTACTTCAACTATCACTCTTTTTTTCTTTGGAACATAGTGGATAGGTTTTACTCAAGCATTTTCTGAAATAGGATATATAATTCCAACATCTAACGATTTTAAGATTTCCTTTTTAAGATCATCTTTCATTATCGGGTTTAATCTCCTCTAAGGATCAGCTTTAGGTTTATATTGTTCATCCAGTAGAATTTTGTGCTTTCAAATTGAAGGGCTAATTCCTTTAATATCTGCTAAAGTCCCTTCAAAGACCTTATATCTTTCAATATTTTTACTAATTTTTTCTCTTGAATTTACTTTCCATCCAAAAGCCTACTAATTTTTTCTCTTGAATTTCAGTTAAATTAGAAGATAACAAAAAAATGATTCATTCTCTGGTATCTCAATTAACCCATTGGAAGTAGTTCAACAAATTCCCAAGTCCGCATGAATTTATTTGAAAATTTTATGAAGATAGGAGCCTTGAGGGTAAAATTGTAATTTTCACCCTTTTATCCTAATTAAAGTTTTGGAGGTGTTAAAAGCTTAAAGAGAAATATTTTGATCCTTAGTAATATCCTAAAGTCATTGAGACATGCGAGTAAGCAGTAGAAACCATTTAACTCTACTTTTAAAATATGAAGGGTTTAATTGTAATTATCCTAAATTATTGAACATCAGAAGATGAATTGATTTGAATGATGTAAATGTTTGGGATATAAGTTAGGAAGTCAGTAACTCATCAATCCAAAATCCCCAAATCATTAGTTGAAACATAAGCTAATCTTTTATTTACATATTATTAATTTAACCACTTTCCTCAAAATTACACATTTCCCCATGGTGTCCTTTAACCTTTGTAGTGAGCTAAGTTTAATCTAAGGATGCTTGAGGCTTAGTTGGAAATGGAACCATAATTAACCTCCCTCAAACACTAAAAACTTAAACTTGCTTGTCCCCTTTCTCATGGGATTAATTAAGATGCTGAACTGAGCATAATTTAAACTTAACAAACTACGATATGATTTATTCAAAAGCATAATAAGTTCAAATGAACTCAAAATAGTTTAAAAGATTATTAAGAGTTTATTACAGTTTTATATTCTTTTGGATATTTTGAAGAAATTGAATTCATTATGTTTTTTTCTGAAAAATCATCCTTCAAACTCTTAGGGATTTACCAAGTTATGAATCATGGTCTCTTTTAAATTTAAACGGTTAAGGCTGCACTACCACTTACTAGTTGCTTTTACTTTTACTATGCAATAAATAGATCGTTATGGATGCTAACATTTCAGTGGGAGCAACGAGAAGATGATAGGTGCACAATTACAAATTATTTATCTTCATTTTATTTATGCAATTTTTTATTGCTTTAATGAATTATGCTTTCTTGGTTGAAAATAATTTTTAAAATGCTAAAACAATAATTTTCAAAATTAAGATAAATTTTTTTTCAAAATTAAACTTAAACAACATTTAAAAAAAATTAACAAATAAACATAATACACCCTTTTGAATTTACTTCAGTCCCTTGGATGAGGTATCTCATGGTTGCTAATGAGATAACCCAGTTTAAATGAGCTTAACAGCTCATTTAGACTAAGTAAATTTAAGAGAAAACAGTGGTACCTGAACGAGGGATCCGTGAGATCCTAACTGGTGTCACTCTAATCAACTTTAACGAACCCCCCCCCCCCCAATAATACTTGAACAACCAAACTTGTCATGAAAGCAGTTAAACTTTTTGAACCTTAGAGCCTGGAGTTGTCACTTCAATAAAGATCTTGGAGCTAATTTCATGGGCAACTTGAAAAGGATGAATAGAAGGTAACTTTTAGAGAGAAATTGAAACTACAATATCACATCTTTCCTTAGATTTAAAAAAAACACCAAAGGAATTTGATGTAGCCCATCTAGTGCTACATAAATCCTCAACTCATCTTTAGGCCTTTGCACAACCATGTTGTGCAATTTAAGCACTAAATCGCTTTAGGCTCTGAGGTTGCCTGACTACGTCATGCAAATTTAAGTTCTACATAATAAAATTGGTAGGATGAAACATCCAATAATATCATTTCTAAATCGAAGCCAAACAATAGGATAGTTTGGGCAGTCGCTAAGGTTTTCCCTCTGATCAATGCCATCTCATAACTTTCTTTCATTTGGATTTCTAAAAGTAATTATTTTTATTTGATTCAATCCCATTTGAACTTCTAATATCCAATCTTGTAAACCCCAAACTTTGGAATTCTTGAGAGCAAAAGTACTAGTCCGAATGAAGATTACTCTTAAACGACCTCAATCACTTAAGATGTAATTAACTATAGGAGCTTGCCTTTATAAGGAACTTTACAACCCAGCTTATTACAAAAACTATTTAATATTCCATATTAAATAGGGGAACTTTACCTCATATAAAATATGGTTTTGCAGATCAAATAGATGTTAGAAATTCTTTATATATTTAATCGAGCCTCACTATACAAATGATGTTTCTACCCTTCCAAATAGATGCATTGTTGGGTGGTGGTGCTCGTTTAATCCAAACTATCGATACATGTCCTACCTTTCTAAAATTAAAAATCATACTTTCAAAAATCTATATATACATTTTTTTTGGCAAAGATGAGAATTTCTATTATTAAAAAAAGAAGTCACAATTCTAAGGTGTGAGGCATTAAAAAGGTCCCCTTGAGGAAAAAAAGAATGAGGGGAGGGGGTAGGAGAGATAGAAACTGACACAATTTGGGACTCTCCCCCACACTTAGCCAAAAATTTTGCTGGTAAATTTCCTTCTCTGTTAAAAAACGTAAATGTGAAAAAAAATCTCATTTATTAAGTTTTGAATCTATTTGATCCGTAAGAGAATATGCCAAGGAGGATATTGTGATATGTGATACGTGTAAATAGCTGGGAAGTGTCCATTTCAACTTATAGAGAAGGCCATGTGTTAAAAATAGCCAATTTGAGAGCCCAAAAAACAACCATAGATTCAATCTCAAGAGAATATTTAGCATTGTTTGGAGAATAAAAATATAACAAACGTCTACCTTGATGATATCTGAATACACCTCCAATACCAGCCCCGTTGGGGGAGAAGCTGCCATAAGTGCTAACTTTGACTATAGGGAAAGCAGGTTTGTCCCAAAAAACTTTTGTAACTAAGTAAATATTTAGGTCAGAGCTTCTCCTTATGTTCAGTATGTTAGGGAAATTCTTAAACTATATAAGCTTCCAGACAAAGGCAAGAAAATTTGCAGCCACCCGTAGAGTAGTAGAAATTTTTTCCTCAAACTTAACTTGGTTTCTAGCAGCCCAATTGAACCATGCAGTAATAAAAGGGACTGGAGCTAACAGCTGCTCCTTCAAACAAACTCAAGAAAAAGTTAGGAGGTTCCACTCCAATTGTAAAGTGTTGATCTTCAAGTCTGGTAGGAGGGAGGACCAGACACCTTGGGAGAAGGGGCACTCATAAAAGAGATGTATTGGAGATTCTGCAGCAGCTTTACAAAGACAACAAACTAAATGCCCCTTTAGGCCTTTTAATTTTGAATTGTCATCATTAGGTAGTAGATGATGGAAAGATCTCGAAAAAAATTCCATGGAAGGTGTTAAAATAGTTATTCCACAAGCAGTCACCCAAAGGTGCACTGTCCCATTAATACAGTTTAAAGTAGATGGATTTTGTGAAGTTGTGAGTAGAGCTGGACTGAAGCAATCTAATTTAGTTATGTCAAATGGTTGTTTAGCAATGAGAGTGGATTAGTGCTAATCTAAGAAAGATTTAAGGATGTCAGCAGACTAAGAATTACCATCCAAATAGTCCTCAATTAGAAGTTTAGTGTCAAATTCAGCAGGTAGATGAGAAAAAATTGAGCATGGAACCATCTATCAAACCAGAAGTCCAGTTTACCATTACCTAAATACAACAAGAAAAAAGATTTAGCAGACTGCCTCACTTTGAGAAGGTTTACCCAAATTCTGGAGTCCCCAAGCTTTCTAGTGACTAAGTTGGGATGTGAATTTTAGTAGTATTTTGACATCACAAACTAAGCCCAAAGAGTACTTGGTGTTTGAATTTGAGCAATCGTTTGAAGAGACTTATCTCTTGCAACTGCTGAAGTCCCTCAAATTCAAGATCCCCAACAGAAGTTGGTTTGGCTGCTTTCTTCCAGGTAGCCCAGTGAAGCTATTTTCTCTACCTAGACCATAAAAATCTATCAAAACACATTTCCAATTGGAGTAGGGTTCTCTTCTTCATGACTATCATCTATAGGATGTATGTTGGGAAGGTAGTGAGAATATTTTTGAGCAGTGTGATTCTACCCCCATTAGATTCTACCCCCATTAGATAAAAGGGAAGTAGTTCAACATTGCAATTGTGAATTGGTTTTATCCACCGCCTCATCAAAACAAGTCTTCTTTATTCAACATTTGAGAGGAAGAACTTCCAAATATTTGAAAGTGGTTTTCATGGGATGGAACCAATGAAATCAATGATCTATTGTTTAATGTTAGAGAGGGTTGTTTTGCTAAAATAACTTGACATTTTCTTTATCTAGCAACATCCCAGAAGTGTTTTGGAAGCCATTAAACAATTATGCACAAGTTTGACAGCTACTTTGTTTGCACTTAAGAAGAGAATTATGTCATTTGCAAAATCTGGTGGCTAATATCTAGGGTAGCTTTGTGATGGTACTTCCAGTAGTTCTTCATTTGGGTTGGTTTATCTAGCATAAGGGAGAGGTAGTCCAATACATAGATAAATATAGTAGGGGAGAGTGGGTCTTCTAGCTTGAGGCCCTTAGAAGCTTTAAAGAATCCAAATTTTTGCCCATTAAAAAAGAAAGAATTTACATTTCCTTCAAGCCATCTTTTGATGGGTTAGCAAAAATCATATGAGAAGCCCCAAGGTGTTAGAAATTCCAGCACAAACTCCCAATGAATCATGTCGTATGCTTTCTTTAAATCAAGTTTATAGATAAGATTACCCCCCTAAATGATTTATCAATATCATTTAACAGTTCTTTACGTAGCAGTACATTGTCCTCAATGTATCAACCCTTGACAAAAGTTTCCTGCTTAGGACAAATCAAATGAGTGAGGTGGGGTTGCAGTCTCTCCACAATAATTTTGCTAATAATTTTGTTGACCACATTGGTAAAGGCTGATTGGCCTAATATGATGCCACTGATCCCTGATTGTAGATTTAGAAAAAAGAACTACAGTTGTTGTATAAAAATAGTTAGGTAGATCAATACCATAGAAAAAGGTTTGTATGTCCAAAATCACATCACCTTTAACGATATCCCAAGCTTTTTCTTATAGAAATCTGAAGTGAAGCCATTTGGTCCAGCGTCCTCTCACTGTCTATAGTAGTAAGAGCGTTCCAGATTTTCTCCTCAGTAGGAACTGATGCAAGATTGAGTGATGTAGTATAAGCATGGTCTGTAAAGAAGAAAGATTGAACAATTTTGACTCTTGGTGAAGTGGGGCTTTGCAATAACTTATGAAAATAATCAACAACATTCTTAGCTATTTTTTGTGGAGTCTTTAATCTATCTCCCATTGAAATCCTTAATGGAATGGATAATATTGCATTTGAGCCCGTACTTGATACAAGCATGATAATATTTCGCGCTTTTGTCCCGATCATTAAAACGACTAATAGAGGCTTTCTATTTCAGAAATGCTTCCTGCCAAGCCACTGTAGTGAGAATATTTTCATTAGCTTCCAAAAGAGAGTGTTCGTCAAGCTCCCCATTGACAGCATCAGTTTTTAAGGCCACCAAATCCTTTTTAGCATGTTCGACCCTTGTGAACATTACCAGAGGTGCTCCAATTCCAGTTAGTAAGTGCCTTACCAACTTTTTTTTTTGCAAAAGCAATAGTTTAATGAAGGGTTTGGGGTGAACAATGTCCTTTCAATGAGATAAAATAGTGTTAATAAATTCTTGATGACCAGACTACATATTCAGATATCTGAAAGGAGTTTGGCCCTTGATTGTAAAAGCCGTAATAGTGTTGATGAGTTTTCTGTGGTCTGGTAGTGCAAGGCTGAGGTGAATGACAGTGGTGTAGAGAAAATGCTGAAGCCAACAATCATTCACCAAGAATCTATCAAGTCTTTCCCAAAGCCTGCCCCTTCTCCAAGTGAAAGAAGGTCCAATGAAGCCCAAATCAAACAATCTAGTTGTATGGATATTATCATTGAAAGAAGTCATGGTGGATAAGATAGGAAGTCTAACTTCTTGCTTTTCAATGGGGGATACAATGCAATTAAAATCTCCCCCAACCAACCAATTTCTATCCATTTATTCACTAGTGAGGGAAAGCTCCTCCCAAAGCTCTAATCTGGCACTTTTAGTACAACCTGCATATATAATAGTGGCATAGCTAGAGTGACCAGCCAAAGTAAATGAGAAATGAAAGAATTGGGGATGATTGACTAAAATGGCACAGGAAAGCTCATGTTTGCAGAATAGCCAAATTATATTATTGGAATTATGAAGCAAATTAAATATAGGAAAAAAATTTAAATTTGTTTGAGGGTTATGGTGGGCCAAAGGTTCCAAAATAGCCAAGTACCATAATTTATGTTTTCTGTTTAAATGTTGCAGCTTTTTTAAAGGGTGGGGGTGGGCATGCCCCCTAATATTCCAACATAAGATGTTAATAATGATGAAAAAGCTTGGCTCTCCACTTGGCGAGTCTATTAAGAGACTCCCTTCTAGCTGAACAAGAGCTACCAGCTTCCCAAAGTAAGTGTCTTCATGAGACTCCCAAAGGTGTTTCTTCTTTTTCCTGTCTCTTTGGGTCTGTCATTCAGCTTCAAGTGTGTGTTTTATATCCTATACAATATTAGGTGGGGGGAATCACAACATAGTCTTGAAATTGTTTGTCAAAAATTTGTAATTTTTCTTGCTCAATTTATGATGCCAAATGAGTAGGAGCTGGCTCAGGTGGACCAACTGTAGGAACTTTGGTGGTGGCTACATCTTGTGGTTGAGGTTCAGTACTAGACCTAATAATAATTGTTGTCTCCCCCACTTAATTATTAAGATAAAAAATGATGGGAGAATTCACAGGTAAGGGGGCCTCAACCCGTAGAGCTCCATGTCAGTAGGAACCACCAAGTTGGCAAGAGTGGAAGGAGGGGTAGTAACATTGGTTTCCTTGGGAACACCTTCCCACTTATTTATTAAGGTTGGATGTAGTGTAAAACATATGTCATCAGTGTGGACAAACATTTTACATTGGTGGCAATCATAAAGCCTTTGTTTAGTTAAAATTTATTGTCAATAGCCATTTTGCTCAGTGCCTGGCCAAATCTCATCAACTTCTTGTAGTGTAATGTCTCTTTCAACAAATATTCTAGCTACAGATGGTCAAGATAGATCAAATTTGAGGACATTCAATTTTAGGGGTCTGCCTAAAGCCTTGCGAATCTTGAAGAGAGTTTTATGACTAAAGAAATACAGTTTAAACCCAAGGAGTTTGAACCAAATTAGAACAACAGAAAGGTCCTTGCTAGGATCAAAATATGGTGACCATTTAAAAAGCATCATGGATACACCTTCAATTTATAAATTTTTTTTGGATAATAGTCTAGCATAGTCCTTGAATCCAGATAGATTAATTAGGATATGTCCGCCATCCAACAAATCCACTCTCCAAGCCCCATTCATCTTGAAGTAATCAAAGAATTTCATGGTAGCCTCCATCTTTGGGTGACCAAGCTAAAACTTACCAATTAGAGTGAATTTACAGACTTCAATAAGGCCTTGGATGTCCTTTTCATTGTAAAAAATTGTTAGTTTACTTCCTTTTCTTCTTAAAGGCTTAATAATAGGGTCAACTGCATCATGGTAAGTTTATGGGAAAACCAAGTCGTCATAGTACATAATGGTGTCAAAGCATTTACCCACCACATCGTCAAAGGTAGCTCTAGCCCACTGTATTTTCATAGAAAAATTAATAGGAGTAGGTTCGGCCATCAAGGAGAGTAAAGTAGCAGCTCAAACACATCACACTTGCACCAAAGGCAATGAAGAAAAACCAATGGAACAGTAAAATTTTGACTAGAATTCACCAAGGAAAGGAAAAACTCCAAAAAACAAAAATCCACAACAACACTAATAAAACAAGCACTTGAAAACAAAAGACTAGAGCGGGAGAAGAAGAAGAAGAGATTACAAATCAAAGCCATGAAGCCACAATCCCATAAGAAATCCTAGCGAGCACCAAGGTGAGAAACTGCCGTTTTGAAATCAAGTTGAAAGGTCTGAGAGGGACTTCTAGATGTGGATTATGTCTTCAAGAAGAGGAATCTATCACCCATATTTTTTTAATATACCTTTGCAAAGAGATTTTGGAACCAACTTATGCAACATCTAAATATTGAAGCTATCAATCTCACTAGGGAAAAGATTTTTACTTGCTGGCAGAGTTGGCATCAAATAAAATGTACTCCTATTCCTTTCATTGTGGCATGGTTTGTTAGGATGAACAAGAATAAAGACAAATTCAAAGAGACTATCTACACAACTGAAAAGGTGGTTAGAAACACCATTTCCTACAACCATAAGATGATCAGATATAAAAAAATTCCAAACATCTCCAACTCTTACTCCCTTGGCAAGGAAACTCCCTTACATATCTACAAAGTCTTTTGGAAGCCTTCTGAGGGTAACACTATCAAAATTAATATAGATGGAAGTTTTTGAGATGGTTTCTGGAGTGGGTGGAATATTCAAAAACCACTGGGTCACTGCCTTCTTTACTTCCATACTCCTGTTTTGGCTGTTGATGCTCTTTAAAATGAGTTTATTGCTATCTATTGGGTAGTTAAAATTGTAATAAGGATTGGTTGAACTAATATTTGGATTGAAGCGGATTCTAAAGTGGTTATTAATTTTCTTAGCATTGAGGAAGAGACACCTTGGCACAATTCTTACTAGATCCAAAAGATTAAAAGACTATTAACTCACATCCAAGCAAACTTCACTTTTAATTTAAGGGAAGGCAACAAACCTACTAATTAGCTTGCAAAATATGGTCTAAGCTATAACATCACATATGTGGCTACCTACCCTCCTCCTCCACTTCTTTTTCTACTAAGGGGAGAAAGAATTGATTTTCCCCACCTCAAAATTTGTTGGGCAAATCACAACTAAGATGAAATTCATTACTGTTTTGAGGTTTGGCCGAAGCATGTTGATGCTCTTTCTGGACATAGCACTCTCATC
>NEWO01000294.1:710601-743897 GCA_003013225.1 Phalaenopsis aphrodite
TTTGGAAGTTTGTGGCTTGGGAAAAGAACCAATCTCCAACACAGCCTTAAACTTTTTAAATTGATTAGTTTGTGAATAAAAGCAATACAATTGAGACCCACCCTCATAGGATCAATATGGAAATTGTCATGCTTTGCATGGTTTCTATCCATCCACACAAACCATGCCACAATATTGGGGATGTCCTGGAGTTCAGATCCCCTCCAATCAGACCAGCTAGTATAGAAAACCTTCCATGTGAGGGTCATTGTTGGGATCCTAAGTTTACCAATCACAAAGGACCAAACATCCTGTACCCAATAGCAATCAAAGAAGAGATGGGTAATAGTTTCTTCATGAGACTGGCAGAAGGTGCATTTAGAAGGACCCCTCAACCCCTTCAATTTCAAAATATCATTAGTGGGAATCATTTTTAAGAAGAATCTCCATATGAAGAAGGACATGGGTGGGCCAAGGAATTTATTCCAGATGGTGTGACCCTAGTGTACCAGTTTGGGGGGCTGAGAAGGGATTGGGTTCTTTCTTACAACAATTCTGTCTTTAACCCCAGGTTTTACGATAAGCTTCCGAATATTGGATAGTTGAGAAGGGCTGCAGAAAGGAAGGATTGGAGAAAGGTTCCACTTGCCATGAGCCCAAATGTCTTTCGCAAGCACAGGGGCAGCTGGAGCAATTTGATCCTGAATAAGGAAGCCATCCAAGGACCAATTATCCCACCACATGTTTACCAAGCCCTCACCAATTTCCTAGACAAACAATTGTTCAGCATCTTGTCTAGCTTTTAACATCCTTTTCCAGATAGGAGAATCCCCTAAACCCATAGAGAGTTGGGTGGAGTGTTGATATCTGCAATACTTGCCCCACAGGAATTCAGCCCATAAGGAGGACTGAGATTTGAATTTGAGCCAGAGCTTGCAGAAATTGGTGTGCATAATTTGGGAGAAAGACTTGAAGCTTAACCCACCCTCCTCAGCAGGTTTACACACCTTAGCCCAAGAGGTCCAGTGTTTTTGCTCCCTATGACCAGCCCCTAGGAATCTATTAAAGATACCTTCTAACTGTCTCTAGGAGGACTTTTTAAGAATGTTCATTTGCAGTAAATAGGATGGTAAGGCAGAATGAACACTTTTGAGGAGTGTAATTCTACCCCCATTGGATAAAAAAGAATTCTCCCATGCTTGCAATTAACTTTAGACCTTGTCAATTATATGATCAAATTGAATATTCTAGTTCTTCCTTTGATAAGAACAGCCCCCAGATATTTCATAGGAAGGTAACTATTTTTGAAACCTGTGAAATCAGCAACCCAGGATTTAAACTCAGTAATGCACTGCTTACTGAAGATGGAGAGGCACTTCTGTTTGTTAAATTTCATTCCAGAAACATTCTGATGGGTCTCCAGATTCTGCAATAATAATTTGAAAGCACCTTTGGAAGCTTTTGTGAAGATTATGATGTCATCAGCAAAGGCCAGATGATTGATTAATATAGAATATTTGTGACTATAAAGAGAATGGGATTTCTTGGATGCCAACTCATTCAAACTTCTTGATAAGTAGTCAAAAGCTAAGATAAAGATAGTTGGGGAAAGAGGGTCACCTTGTTTTATACCTCTAGAAGCAGTGAAACCCATGAGTGGATCCATTGATGAAGATTGAATGGAAATTATTGGACAACCATCTGCTGATAAGAGAGACAAAGGAGGATGAGAAACCTCTAGCAATCAAAACCTATTCAATGAAACTCCAGCTTATAGTATCATAAGCTTTTTTTATATCTAATTTGAAAATTAAGTTGCCTCCTCTAGTGATTCTGTCCAAGTCCAGCACCAATTCTTGGGCCAAGAGCACATTATCCACAATGCTTCTATCCCTGATGAAGGCTGACTGATTCCTGCTAATGAGCATGTTTAAGTGGGGTTGTAATCTTTGGACCGAGACTTTACTGATTATCTTTGAGATGACAGAAGTGAGACTAATGGGTCTGTAATCCTCCCATTTGCAAGGTGTTTTATCATTAGGAACCAAATTAATGGTTGATGAGGAGAAGTATTTGGGAGGTCAGCCCCCCAGAAAAAACTTTGGACAGTGGCAATAACCTCACCCTTCACTATATGCCAGGCCTTTTTGTAGAAGTCAGCAGAGAATCCATCAGGGCCATCCACCTTTATGCTGTCTGGATTTTAGAGCTTCTCAAATTTCATTTTCATCAGGGATGTTAGTAAGGGATAGACTTTTAGTAAATTCCCTTTCCTTGTCAAACAGTGTTTCATTGATGTTTGAGTAGGAAATTGAATTTTTTCTGAACAAATTTTGGAAATAATGTACAACATCATTAGCAATTCCCTCAGCATTGGTAATCCAGTGCCCCTCCTGAGATAGTATTTTATGAATTGTATTGCTTTTACTCCTATAAGTAATGCAAGCATGATAGTATTTAGAGTTTTTATCACCCTCACAAAACCTAGTTTTATTTGCCTTTTGAGCATAGAGAGCCTCTTGCATGTTGATCAGATCCAATAAGTTATCATTGGCTGACTGGAGGTCCATTTCAGACCCCAAATCAGTAACTAAGAGCTATTCTAACTGCAAAACTTTTTGTTCAGCTTCAAAAACTTTCTTATCAATGTTCCCCACCTCCTTCCAGTTCCAATTTGTGAGATTTTTTCTGAGTTTTTTCTGTAACATTCAAAGCTTGATACTTGGAATGTGATGATGGACATCAGTCCAAGCCTTAGCCACTTGATTAATAAAATCCCCGTGCATTGACAACATGTTCAGATATCTAAAATTGGCTTTAGATTTAGTAGAGGATGAAGATATTTGAATAAGTAAGGGTCTATGATCAGACCCACTCATAGCCAAGTGTTGGACAGAAGTATGTAGGAACTCTCTAAACCATATGTCATTTACCAGAAATCTGTCAAGCCTCTCCCAGATCTTCCCCCTTCTCCAAGTAAATTTAGGACCTATGAACCCCAAATAAAAAAGTCCAGCAGACTGGATGTTATCATTGAATGTGTTAATTCGATTAATATCAGGAGATCTCCCACCCTTCATCTCACAAAGTGAAGAGAGGCTGTTGAAATCACCCCCAACTAACCACAAATCCTTTATAGAGGTACTGAGCTCTTGTAATTGTTGCCATAGGTCCAGTCGTGCAGTAGTTGTACAGCCAGCATAAATGAAGGTAGCAAAACCCTGATAGTAACTGAAATTAAGTTGCAAATGGATGAATTGGTCTCCTTCTTTAAGAACAGTGCATAGGACTTCCTTTCTGCATAGAATCCAAATTATACTTTTAGTATTTGTAAGAAGCTGGAAGCCAGGGAATTTCCTCACAAATCTGCTGACATTTTTATTGACCATTGGTTCAAGTAGAGCAATGATCCAAGGTTTGTACATCCTGTTGAGAGCTAGGACTCTATTAAGGGATTTGGGTTGAGCAAGTCCCCTAAAATTCCAACAGATTAGATTCATTAACCAATAGAAGTAGATTTCCCTCTTCTCCTAGTTCTAATAGAACTAGAAGAAGGAGGGATGGGGGCTTCCTCCAAAGAGGTGGAAGAGGAGATAAGGTTCTTTAATTCTAGAGGCATTTTCTTCTTCTTAGTTTTTTGGACTTGCCAACCAGCTTCAAGGTTCCTGGCTAACTGCATAATCAATGGGTCCTCCTCTGGTATCTCAATAACTGCTGTCTCTTGATCAGCAGGAAGTGTGAAAAGATCAATACAAAGAGTTTGTTCAATTTGGGTAGATTGTGGCATGAGTTGGAGGTGCTCAGTTGGTGATTCATGATCAGATTGGGGATGGGAACCACACTCTCTTGTACCAAAACTTGAGGCGGCTCTTGTACAATTGTCCCAAACATTTCAGGCATTTTAACAACACAATTATTAGCAGTAGGTACCTCCTTGTTCTGAGGTGCAATCTCCTCTAAAAGTTGCTTGGGGATCTTCCTTTTGAGGGTTGGATGGAGCCTGAAGCATTTCTCATCAGTGTGGTCAAACGTAATGCAATGATGGCAATAGTAAGGCCTTTGTTCAACTATGATTTTCTGCCAATAGCCATTATGCTCAGTGCCTAACCATATTTCCTCCACAGCTGGTAGAGTAATGTTTCTTTCCACCAAGATTCTAGCTACAGAAGGTCTAGATAAGTTGAAAGTGGGGCCATCCAATTTCAATGGTCTTCCCAATGCTTTGCTAATATTGAAAAGAACTTTGTGGTTGAAAAAGTGTAGTTGAAGTCCAGGTAACTTAAACCATATGGGGACAATGGGAAGTTCTTTATTGGGATCAAAATCAGGAGTCCACTTTAAAAGCTTCATTGGAATTCCTTCAATCAAGCTGGATTGTTTGGAGAAAATTCTAGCATAGTCTTCCTCCCTTGAGAGATTAATAAGTATGTGTATGCCATCAAGTAAGCCTACTTTCCAAGCCCCTTTGAATTTCAATCCATCAAAATATCTTCTTACAGAATCCATCTTTGGGTGGCCAAGTTGGAATTTACCAATTAAGGTAAATTTTTGACATTCAGTTAGCCCATTTAGATCCTCTTCTGTAAAATATATTGCCAACTTCCCACCTTTCTTGCATATGGGTTTAAAAAGTGGGTCATGACCCTCATGATATTCTTGAGGAAAAACCAAATCATCAGGATTTTGCACTGACTTCTGACCTTTCCCCACAATGTCAGTAAAAGTGGCTTTGACCCACTGAATGTTGGTGGAAATGTCAATAGGAATTGGGTCAGACATCACATAAAGGTAATATCAAAAATAGAATAACCCCAAGCAGTCCTTAGTCAGTGAATAGCCAAAGAAACCCAACTTCATAGCTGGTAAAAAGCTCCAAGCAACAGCCAAACAAGGAAGTAGAAGCCACAAAGAGGCTAAACCATAGCCAGTAAAGAAGAACCTTTTGAAATATAAGAAAAGAGAAGATAGTGAACCCAAAGAAAACCAAACCTCCAGTGGGATGGTAAAGATAGACCAACCCCATAGTAGAAAGAAGGCAAAACAAAGACAAACTATGGCCAAGCCAATGGAACAGTAAAATTTGAAAAAAAGTAGAACCCGTGAAGGTGTGTAAGCTATGAGAGTCGAAGAACTTGCTATGACCAGTGTTGAGATGAGAGAAATCCAGTTGAAAACAAAGGGTAGCAAGGATTAAGCCCTTTACAACAGCAAGTTGAGCCATTGTGCCGAAACCCTAGCTGAGCAACAGGGGGAACAGCCGCCATCCTTCATCCTGTTATTATATATATATATATATATATATATATATATATATATATATATATATATATATATATATATATATTAATAAAAGGAGGCAGTGTCTCCTACTTCATTAAACAAGAAAAAGGAGGGGTACAAGAGAAGGGAGCATACAAGTCCCTTCCTAAAAACTTTTAAACAGAAAAAACTCTAATGAAAGGAAGAGCAACAGTGTCTCCTTTCAACAATAACTCTAGCTGCGGGGTAGTAGAATTGCCTACCCGAGGGAGCTCAGAATGAAGGCCTACCTTAGCTAGCCAGTTTGTAGGCTTATTGCCTTTTCTCAATATATGTGAGTAAGAGGATCTAAATCCCTTTCCCAAGGAGTGAATAATTCCAATCCACTGCATCAGATACCAAGGAGTAGGTAACCTCCCTTTAATAATATCAATAAGAACCTTGGAATCAGATTCTAAAATAATTGAGGTGAAGCTACACTTTTGGGCCATTAACATAGCCCAATAAATAGCCACAGTTTTTGCCTCCAGAGGGTCCCTAGCAAAGACAGGGGAATGAAAGTAAAGTAAACACTTGCCATTATTGTTTCTGAACACCCCTCCAATACCAGCATAAGGACTAGAAAAACTACCATCTGTGTTAACTTTAATTTCCCCCTTAGGTGGAGGAATCCACTGGATGAGTGCATACTTGATTATTCTAGGGATACTATGTAATGTATTGTGAAGTATATCAGGAAGTTTCCCATGACAATATAATTTCTGCAAATAGCTAAGGCAGTTGGTGGCTATGGTAGCAGCTCCCACTCTAATGTCTTCATGTTTAATCGTGTTCCCTGCCATCCATATAAACCAAGCAGTGATACAAGGAATTGGGGGTAATTCTTGGTCTTGCCAATCCTTCCAGCTGAGGGAGAAATCATTCCAGGACAAGAGAATAGTTTCTAACCTCAGTTTGGGAATTAAACAGTTCCAAACCTGTTTAACTGTGGAACATTGGAAAAATAAGTGCTTTATAGTTTCCTCATGGAAGTTACATAACCCACATCTAGAAGGACCTCTCAAGCCTTTTAACTTCAGTATATCATTTGTGGGCAGAAAGCCATGGAGTAGTCTTCAAGAGAAAAATGACATTGAAGGGGATAGGAATTTATTCCACACACATTTACTGCAGCTGACACTGTGTTGAGGAAAACACAAGTTAACAATGGCTACAGATACAGAATGGGACACCTTCTTTTTCACAATCAGGATATCTTTACTATCTTTATCAATTTCGCTTTTCACAACCTTCTGAAAAGTTGTGTTATCCAGTACATTCTGTAAAGCTTGCTGGTTCCAATCTCCATTGAACCATAGATCAACCACTTGAGTTGTAGGGTTTAATTGAGGGTTAGATGAAGTGTTGATTAAGCCCTCACCAGTCCAATTATCCAGCCAGATATTAAGCTTGCCCTGTCCGATTTTCCAGATGAAAAGATTTTCATCCTGAGATCTGACTTTTAGCATATTGGTCCAAGCCCTGGAATCCCCAAGTCTTTTAGTAACAAGAGAGAGATGCAACTCTCTACAGTATTTGCCCTTCAAAAATTTTGCCTAAAGAGAACTCTGGGCTTTGAACATCAACCAAAGCTTACAAAAATTGATTTGAGAGATCTTAATGAGGCTTCTGATGCCCATCCCACCAGCACTAGTACTTCCACAAAGTTTTTGCCAACTGGTCCAATGCATTTGCTTCCTCTGACCTGCCCACAAAAATCTATCAAACATTTTTTCCAAAGTTAACTGTGTTGACTTTTTCATAACTGAAACCTGGGAGATATAGGATGTAAGAGCTGTCAATACACTTTTTAGAAGAGTAACACTACCCCCATTAGAAAGGAATGAATTTGCCCAGCAATTTAGTTTATCCTGAATTTTGGTGATACAGTCATCAAATTGAACTTGTCTTGTTTTCCCCTTCACAAGGAAAGTACCAATGTATTTTAATGGAAAAGAGCTGGTCTTGAAGCCACTAAGTTCAGTAGTCCGATGCTTAATTTCAGGTTTAAATATTTTGCAAAACACCAAAAGACATTTCTTAGTATGGAAATGCATACCAGAACATTGCTAAAAATTCTTCAGACATTGAAGGACCATTTTAACAGCTGGTTTGGTTGCTTTGGCAAAGATAATAACATCATCAGCAAATGCTAAATGATTCACAACAATATTTGATCTATGACTGTAGAGTGTATGAGGGGATGAAACCTTGAGCTGATTAAACAATTTAGAGAAGTAATCAAAAGAAATTATGAATATAGTTGGAGACAATGGATCACCTTGCTTAATTCCTCTAGATGAGGTGAAGAAGCCATGAGATTTACCATTAATAAACACATATTAAGAGTTGTTTCTAAGCCATCTATGTATCAGCAAGATAAATTGTTCATTAAAACCCTTAGCATGCAGCACTTCCTCATTGAACTCCCAGTTAATGGTGTCATATGCCTTCCTAATATCTAATTTCATTATTAGGTTCCCCCCTCTGCATTGCTTATCCAGATCCAACACCATTTCTTGGGCTAGCAGAACATTCTCTACAATACTTCTCCCTTTGATGAATGTTGACTGGTTCTCACAAATAAGCTTGGGAAGTATGGGTTGGAGTCTGTTAGAGATCACTTTGCTAATCATTTTGGATATCACATTAGTGAGGTTTATGGGCCTAAAAAGATCTCAAGAGATTGCAGAAGAAGTTTTGAGAATAAGAGTTATGTTGGAGCATTTAAAATAGTTGGGGAGATCCAAACCTCTGAAGAAACCTTGGAGAGCCTGTACAATATCATCGTTAATGATCTTCCATGATTTCTTGTAAAAATTTGCAGAAAAACCATCAAGTCCAGCAACTTTGGAGCTATCAATGGAAGCCAGAGCAGACTAAATTTCCTCTTCCCCAGGAATAGAAGTCAGATCCAGTCCCCTCATGATGTTCTCATCCCTGCAAAACAAATCCTGCTGGAAGGGGGGCCTAAGATCAGATGGTTGTTTAAAAAGTGTTTGGTAGTAGTTAACAGCACTGGCAGCAATCAAGTCTTCAGAATGGAGCCACTTGCCATCATTATCCTTTATCTTATGTATTGTGTTGCACTTTCTTCTAAACTTGATACATGCATGAAAGTATTTTGAGTTTTTATCCCCTTCACAAAATCTGGTCTTAGCAGCCTTTTGGGCAAAGAAATCCTCTTGCATACAGATGGCATTCATCAAATTTTCATTAGCAATCAATAGATTCTTCTCCACCTCAGGGTTACTCTCTAATTTAGCCTCCAAATTAGCAACTGTCTTTTCAGCCTCCACTACATTTAAGTTGATATCTCCCACTATTTTCCAATTCCAGTTAGATAAGTGTCTACCTAACTTCTTTTCCAGTTGTCATAACTTAATCAGGGTGTTGGGATGATGACAGTCCCTCCAAACCAATGAGACCTAATTTAGGAAGTCTTGGTGGGAGGACCACATATTGAGGTATTTAAAACACGGCTTGTGCTTAACATTTGATGCTGAAATATTCATAAGTAGTGGTCTATGATCTGATCCTGTCATGCTGAGATGCTGCACAGAAGTATGAATGAACTCACTAAACCACATGAAATTCACAGAAATTCTATCTAGCCTTTCCCAAATTTGACCCCTCCTCCAGGTAAATTGTGGACCAGAAAAACCAAGGTCAAACAGACCAGTCAAGTTGCTTTGATCATTAAAATAATTCATCTTGTTGAGGTCAACTGGGGCACCACCCGACTTTTCTGAAGGTACTGAAATACAATTAAAGTCTCCTCCAACCATACAAAAGGAGTTACAAGAGCTACTAATAGCTAAAAGACTTTCCCATAGCTCCTTTCAAGAACTAGGAGAGCAACCAGCATAAACAAAACTAGCCAGACAAAGATGATTCCCCACTTGAAGCTTGATATGGAGGAATTGTTTGTGATCCCACAGTATGCTGCAAGACATCTACTTCCTATGTAACACCCAAATCTTATTATTCAAATTTGAGGCATAAAGAAAACCAGAGAATTTTTTTATAATTCTCTGGGAATTTTTAGAGACCATAGGCTCCAGAATAGCCATCATCCAAAATTTATACATCCTATTTAAGGCCATCAGTCTGTTAAGGGATTTAGGATGTGCCAATCCCCTAACATTCCAACATAGAAAGTTCATCATCCAATAGATACAGATTTTCCCCTCCTTCTTGCTTTAGCCATATCCTCTAGAGCTTCTTTATGAAATTTTCTATCCCTGAGAATGTAACTTCCCCCCTTTCAGAGTTTAAACCATCGAAACCCTTTTTCTTTTTCTTAGCTTTCTAGACCAGCCATTCTTCTTCCAGTACTGTCGGAAACTTCTTAATTAAGGTTGTGTCAATCTATTGTTCTCCCAGGGCAATCTCAGCCCTAAATCCTGAATAGTAACCCCCACCATAGTGTTCCGATCAGTGTTTAGAATTTCATTGGTTTTCTGGTTGTAGCCAGAAAGATCAGCTTCAGAAATAGCACATGCCTTGGCATTAACATCCTGCTGGTCAAGCAGGTCATCATTCACATCTTGGGCAGGGATGATACCTTGAAGGCCATCATCCACACTGCCCTTGGTTGTCACCTGATTCAATGGACTATCAAAATCCTCTTTTCTCAACAGCCCAACATCAACAGGTAATTGATCAGCCTCCTTAGAAGAGGTCCCTCCAGCAGTTCTTCTGAGATGGGGATGACTTTTGTAGCATTTGTTATTAGTGTGCCCAAACATGCTACAATGGAAACAATAGCATGGCTTCTGTTCAGCAACAATCCTTTGCCAATAGCCATTGTGCTCAGTCCCCAACCAAATTTCCTCCACAACAGGAAGGGTGATATCCCTTTCTACTAGAATTCTGGCTACTGAAGGTCTAGAAAGGTTGTAAGTAGGGACATCCAACTTCAAAGGTTTCCCCAGGGCTTGACCAATATTGAACAAAACTTTATGATTAAGGAAATGAAGCTTTAACCCAGGAAGTTTAAACCAAATAGGAACTACAGGCAGCTCCTTGCTCGGGTCAAACTCAGTGGACCATTTTAAGATCTTCATAGTAATGCCATCAATCTGTAGAATCTGTTTTGATAAAACTCTACAATAATCATCTTCCCTTGACAGTTTAATTAGGATGTGCCTGCCATCAATGAGACCCACCCTCCAAGCACTTTTGAGCTTAATGCCATCAAAGAATTTTCTAATGGCTTCCATTTTTGGGTGTCCCATCTGGAACTTTCCAATGAGAGAAAATTTGCAAACCTTAGTCAGTTTTTGTATCTCTGAATCATTATAAAAGATAGCCACCTTCCCATTTTTCCTAATCAGAGGTTTAATAAATGAGTCAGCCGCCTCATGGTAGCTCTGGGGGAAAACAAGGTCATCAAAATACTTAACTGTCTCAGGTCTTTTACCCACCACGTCAGCAAACGTGGCCTTAGCCCATTGAACATTGGTGGATAAATCCATATTGTTAAGCTCAGCCATAGCCAAACAAAATCAATGGAACAGTAACTTAATCAAATTAAGTTTTCCCGGTAAGCACAAAACCAGAAAACCACACCAAGAAAAACACCCAGAAGAAAGAGAAGCCACTAGAGGAAGAGAAGGAACCAGTAATCAACCACAAAATCAGGAACTCCATGGAAACCCTAACAGAGTACCCACAAAGTCAGCCGCCACTCCAAATTCCATCTTTATATATATATATATATTTATATATATATATGTACATACATACATACATATATAGAGAGAGAGATGTACACAGGAGGAGTCTATCCCCTTCATTGTGGCTTGGTTCTTGTGGATGGGGAGGAACAACAACAAACATGATGATAAGACTATCCAACACAACAAGGTTACCAGAAACTGCATTGCCTATCTCAACAAAATTACTTAGCTTAAGAACTACCCTAGCTTAAATATGGCCCAAACCAGTAACACTATCAATCATAACAGAATTGAGACTGTCATTTGGAACCCTCCTGATACTCTAACCATGAAAATAATCACTAATGGCAGCTTCTCTAAATGGGGTGCAGGGGTGGGTGGAGTTTTCATAAATTCCACCAGTAATTGTCTACTTTTCTTCCATGCCCCCACTGTGGCTATTGATGACCTTGAAGCTGAGGTTATTGCTATCTGTTGGGCCCTTACTCTTACAAAAAAGGCATCTTGGCAGAAATTATGGATTGAGGTTGACTCTTCACAGCACCTCTCTTTGTTGAGCTCTGATAAGCCATCCTCATGGCATCATATGCATTGGAAGAAAAAACTTGGCAGTCTCTACAAAAGTCTCACAATCCGTATGCCCTTTATCTACAGAGAAGGTAACCAACCTGCCAATTGGCTAGCCAGATAAAGAACCTTTGCAAATTCTATTTCTATTGATATCATACCTCCTACCCCCCTTGCCCTCCTACTTCATGGTGACAAGCTGAGGATCCCCCACATCAGAGTCAAACCAAAGCCCCTTAAAGAGATTTAATGCATTTTGTTTGCTACTTTCGTCCTTTTCTTATATTTTGTAACTTTTTGGAAAATGTTGAAGATTGTGCTCCCTCCCTTTGTCTGGGGACCCCCTCCTCCTTTTAGTAATCTTTGTAACACTTTTGATATTTAACATGTAGGGAGCCGTATAATGCTCCTTTCATAATATATATATATATATATATATATATATATATATATATATATATATATATATATATATTGCTCTGCTAAGGTTTCAGCAGGATGGCTCTAACTGCTGTTGTAGATGGCCACATCCTTGCTATCTCAGTAGTTTCAACTGGTTTTCTCTCCTGTCATCACTGTTTTTTGCAAGTTCTGCTTTTCTCTATTCTCTTACATCTTCCCGAGTTTTGGCTTTTACAAATTTTACTGTTCCATTGCTTAGCCCCACTATTTTTGCTATTATGTTTGTCTGGTTGCTTGGGGTCTCCTACCTAATGTGTGGCTGGTCTTGTTACTTGGATTGCTCTCGAGCACTGTCTCTCTACCATACTCCTTCATCTACTTTAATGTTACTGGCAGTTGATAGCTCAGGGTTTGTTCTATCTCTAATAAGCTCTTTCAGTGATGTCTGACCCTAATACAATTCATTTTGCCACCAATATTCAGTGGGCCAAGGCCACTTTTGCTGACATTGTTGGGAAAGGATATGAGAAAGTTCAGAATATTGATGATTTGGTTTTTCCTCCAGAATATCATGAGGGTAATGACCCTCTCTTCAAACCTATATGCAAGAAAAGTGGGAAACTGGCTATCTACTTTACTGAAGAGGACCTTAATGGTCTTACTGAATGTATAAATTCACCTTAATTGGTAAATTTCAACTTGGCCATCCTAAGATGGAATCTGTGACAAGATACTTTGATGGATTAAAATTCAAAGGGGCTAGGAAAGTAGGCCTACTTGATGGTAGGCATATCCTTATTAATCTCTCAAGGGAGGAAGATTATGCTAGAATTTTTTCTAAACAATCTATCTTGATTGAAGGAATCTCAATGAAACCTTTAAAGTGGACTTTTGATTTTGACCCCAACAAAGAACTTCCCATTGTCCCCATTTGGTTTAAGTTACCTCAACTTAAACTACACTTTTTCAACCACAAAGTCCTCTTCAACATTGACAAAGCTTTGGGAAGACCTTTGAAATTGGATGCCCCCACTTTCAACTTATCCAGACCTTCTGTAGCCAGAATTTTGGTTGAAAGAAATATCACATTACCAGCTGTGGAGGAAATTTTGTTAGGCACTGAGCATAGTGGATATTGGCAAAAAATCATAGCTAAACAAAGACCTTACTATTTCCATCACTACAATATGTTTGGCCACACTGATGAGAAGTGATTTAGACTTCATCCCAACCTCAGAAGGAAGCTTCCCAGACCTCATTCTGAGGAATTAGAATCACATGGCATTGAGTTGCCAACTGTTGATGGATTTGTTGTTAATGCTTCTAATTTGTCAGGGACAAAGGCCCAAGATGACACTGTACTAGAGTTAGCTGAATTACCCCAAGATATGATAAAAGAGGATGTGGTACCAAATCCCCAAAATGGTCTAGAACCATTAACTGAGCAACTTCACCACCTGCCACAGTCTACTCAAGTTGAACAAACCCAATGTACTGAACTTCCTACACTTCATGCTGATCAAGAGTTAATAGATATTGAGATATCTGAGGAAGACCCTTTGATTTTGCAATTAGCTAAAAATCTTGAAGAAGTTTAGCAAGTCCATAAAACAAAAAAGAAGAAAATGCCTTTGGAATTACAGAATCTACTCCCTTCTTCTTCTTCTTTGGAGGAAGCCCCCCGCTTTCTTTTAGTACTGTCAGAACTAGGAGAAGAGGAAAATCAACTTCTATTGGTTAATGAATCTAATATGTTGGAATGTTAGGGGATTAGCACATCCTAAATCCTTTAATAGAATTTTGGCTCTCAATAGGATGTATAAACCTTGGATCATTGCTTTACTTGAGCCAATGATCACTAAATATGTTAACAGAATTGTGAGGAAGTTCCCTGGATTTCAGCTTTTTATTAACACTAACAGTAAAATTTGGCTTTTTTGCAGATAGGAAATTCAATGCACTGTCCTTAAAGAGGGAGACCAATTTATCCACTTGAAGTTTAACTTCAATTACTATAGTAGTTTTGCTACTTTCATTTATGCTGGCTATACAACAACTGCTAGATATGAACTTTGGCAACAGTTACAAGAGTTCAATACCTCTATAAGAAATTTGTGGTTAGTTGGGGGTGACTTCAATTGCCTTTCTTCACCTAGTAAGAAGAAAGGCGGGAGATCTCCTGATATCAATCNTAAACCTTGGATCATTGCTTTACTTGAGCCAATGATCACTAAATATGTTAACAGAATTGTGAGGAAGTTCCCTGGATTTCAGCTTTTTATTAACATTAACAGTAAAATTTGGCTTTTTTGCAGACAGTAAATTCAATGCACTGTCCTTAAAGAGGGAGACCAATTTATCCACTTGAAGTTTAACTTCAATTACTATAGTGGTTTTGCTAATTTCATTTATGTTGGCTATACAACAACTGCTAGATATGAACTTTGGCAACAGTTACAAGAGTTCAATACCTCTATAAGAAATTTGTGGTTAGTTGGGGGTGACTTCAATTGCCTTTCTTCACCTAGTAAGAAGAAAGGCGGGAGATCTCCTGATATCAATCTAATGAACACATTCAATGACAACATTCAGTCTGCTGGTCTTTTTGATTTGGGCTTTATAAGCCCTAAGTTCACTTGGAGAAGGGGGAAGATTTGGGAGAGGCTTGATAGAGTTTTGGTGAGTGATATTTCGTTAAGAGATTTCCTGCATACGTATGTCCAACACTTGGCTATGAGTGGGTCTGATCATACACCCTTGCATATTCAAATATCTTTCTCCTCTTCTAAAACAAAAACTAAATTCAGATATCTTAATATGTGGTCCATGCATGGGGATTTCTCAATCAAGTCACAATGGCTTGGATTGATGTTCATCATCACATCCCAGGTATCAAGCTTTGGCTCTTACATAAAAAAGTCAGTAAACATCTCTCAAATTGGAATTAGGAGGTGGTGGGGAACATTGATAAAAAAGTCCTTGAAGCTGAACATATTGTTTTACAATTAGAACAGCTCCTATCCTCTGGCATAGGGTCTGAAATGGACTTTCAATCTGCTAATGAACATCTGCTAAATCAAATCAACATGCAAGAAGCTTTCTATGCTTTTGGTGAATGATATTTTGGTTAGAGATTTCTTGCATACTTCTGTCCAACACTTGGCCATGAGTGGGTCTGATCATAGACCTTTGCTTATTCAAATATCTTCCTCCTCTTCTAAAACTAAAGCTAAATTCAGATATCTTAATATGTGGTCAATGCATGGGGATTTTCTCAATCAAGTCTCAATGGCTTGGATTGATGTTCATCATCACATCCCTGGTATCAAGCTTTGGCTTTTACATTAAAAAGTCAGTGAACATCTCTTAAATTGGAATTGGGAGGTGATGGGGAACATTGATAAAAAAGTCCTTGAAGCTGAACAATATGTATTGCCATTAAAATAGCTCTTATTCTTTGGCATAGGGTCTGAGATGGACCTTCAATCTGCTAATGAACATCTGCTGAATCAAATCAACATGCAAGAGGCTTTCTATGCTCAAAAGGCAAACTAAATTTAGTTTTGTGAGGGAGATAAGAACTCTAAATTTTATCATGCTTGCATCAATTATAGGAGGAAATGCAACACAATCCACAAAATTTTTTCTCATGAGGGTCACTAGATTTTCAACGTAGGGTATAACTGATGATGTTGTTCAATACTTTCAAAATATTTTCAGAAAAACTCCATGTTCTCCCCAACCATTAAAGATACATTGTTTGATAAGGAAAGAGAATTCACCAAAAGCCTATCTCTCACTGATATTCCTGATGAAAAGGAAATTTGGGAAGCTCTAAACTCTATTGACAGCACAAAAGTTGCTGGTCCTGATGGCTTCACTGCGGATTTTTATAAAAAGGCCTCGCTAATTGTGAAGGGTGAGGTTATTGATACTGTCCAAAGCTTTTTCTGGGGGGGCTGATCTCCGAAATACTTTTCCTCATCTACTATTACTTTGGTTCCCAAGGACAAAACCCCTCACAAATGGGAAAATTTCAGACCCAATAGTCACACTTCTGTTATATCTAAGGTAATCAACAGAGTACTGGTTAATAGATTACCACCTCACCTAAATCAGCTTATCTGAAAGAACCAGCCACCCTTCATCAAGGATAGAAGTATTGTTGATAATGTGCCCTTGGCCCAAGAGTTGGTATTAGATTTGGCCAGAATCATTAGAGGAGGCATATGACAGTATCAGTTGGAAGTTCATTGAACAAGTTCTTATTGCTAGAGGTTTCTCCCTCTCCTTTATCTCTTTAATCATCAGATGGCTGACTAATAACTTCCATTCTATCTTCATCAATGGATCTTTCCATGGATTCTTCAGTGCTTCTATAGGTATAAAACAAGGTGACCCCCTTTCCCCTACCATATTTATCTTAGTTTTTGATTACTTATCCAGAAGATTGAATGAGCTAGCATCCAGGAAACCCCACTCCCTTTATAGCCACAGATCTTCCACCTTAATCAACTAATTTATTTTTGCCGATGACATCATTATCTTTTCAAAAGCTTCCAAAACTGCTATTAAATTATTCATGCAGAGCTTGGAGATCTTTTAGGATGCCTCTGGTATGAAGTTAAATAAGCAGAAGTGCATCTCCATTTTCAGCAAACAATGCAAAAGTGAATTAAAGACCTAGGTTTTTTATTTCACTGGCTTCATAAACAGTCATCTTTCTGTGAAATATCTGGGGGTACTTCTTATCAAAGGAAGAACTAAAAACATTCAATTTGATGGCATATTAGAAAAGATTCAAAGCAAATTACAAGCATGGGAGAATTCATTTTTGTCCAATGGGGGTAGGATAACACTCCTGAAAAGTGTTCTATAAGCTATTCCATCCTATCTTCTGTAAATGAACATCTTAAAAAAGTCTTCTCAGAGATTATTAGAAGGGATCTTCAATAGATTTCTATGAGCTGGTCAAAGGAAGCAAAAACACTAAACAAAATGGGCTAAGGTGTGTAAACCCTTTGAGGAGGGTGGGTTAGGCTTCAAGTCATTCCCTCAGATTATGCACACTAATCTCTGCAAACTCTGGTTCAAATTTAGATCTCAGTCCTCCCTTTGGGCTAAATTCCTATGACGAAAGAATTGCACAAATCAACACCCCACCCACCTCTCTGTGAGTTTAGGCGATTCCCCATTTGGAAAAAGTTATTACATATTAGGGAGGAAGTTGAACAAATGTATGTCTGGGAGATTGGTGAGGGTTTGGTAAACATGTGGTAGGATAATTGGTCTTTGGAAGGTTGCCTTCATCATGATCAAAATGTTCCAGCCTCTCCAATGCTTGCGAAGGATCTTTGGTAACATGATAAAAGTAATCTTACTCCAATTCTTCATTTCTGCAGCACTTCTCAAATCTCAAATATTTTGAAACTTTCTGTAAACCCTGGGTAAAGGACATAATTGCTATCAAAAAGAGCTTAATCTCTTTTCAGCCTCCCCAACTGGTGGTGCATTGGGGTCATACAATCTGAAATAAATTTCTCACTCCCTCCATGTCATTTTTTAAATGGTTACTCTTCTTAAAATTGATTCCCACTGATGATATATTGAAGTTGAAGGGTCTGAGAGGCCCCTCTAGATGCATTTTATGCCTGTCCAATGAGGAAAGTATTACCCACCTTTTCTTTGCCTACCACTGGGTACAGGATGTTTGGTCTATTGTGAATGGTAAGCTCAATGTCCCAAGTATGAATCTAACATGGGTGGTATTTTATAATAAGTGGTCTGATTGGAGGGGATTCAATATCCAAGACATCCCCAACATTGTGGCTTGGTTTGTTTCGATGGCTACAAACCAGTTGAAGAAAGAAAATTTCCATTTAGAACCTATGAAGGTTGGTCTAAATTGCATTGCTTTTATACAAAAACTGATTAAATTTAAAAATTTTGAAGCTGTGTTGGAGCCGAGCCCATCTCTCAATCCTTCCATTACCAAAGTCTTGAAAATTTGTTGGACTCTTCCAAAGCTTGGATGGATAAAAGTTAACACTGATGGAAGCTATAATTCTCAGTCTGCTGGAATTGGTGGTGTCTTCAGGAATCATGAGGGGAGGTGCATCTTATTTTTTCAATCTCCTGTTAAAGCCTTGAATTCCCTTGAAGTAGAATGTCAAGCTATCTTTTGGGCCATCAATTTAGTCAGATCTTGCCAGTTCAACCAGCTATGGGTTGAATCTAGCTCCTTGCAGCTTATTAACATTATCAATGGTTCTTATGAGACCCCATGGAATTTAATCAGTTGGATTTCTGGAATTCATCAATTTCTTAAAAATTTCTCTATCAAGTTCTCCCACATCCATAGGGAAGGGAATAGACCCTCCAATTGCCTAGCTAGAAGGGGTCTCTCTACTGAAGAACTTTTAGTGAGCAGAAGGATTCCTCCCCCACTAGATTTCCTATTATCTAGTGATCTGCTACCTCTCCCATATATCAGATAACTCCTTTTTGTTGTTTTTGAGAGGTTTCCTTCTTTTCTATAGGCCCTCTTCCCCCTTTTCAATTTCCTTTTGTATTTCGTTTTCTTTCATTAATGAATTGGAGCTTGGCTCCTTACTCAATATATATATATATATATATATATTTATATATAACCATGAAGCTGGCAGCTGAGGAGGGAAGTGCTCTGCTAGGGGTCCTGGCAGGATGGTGAGCTATTGGAGTGTGTTCTGGGGGAGGTATGGCTATTCTCTTCTTAAGGGTGCTGATTTTTCCCTCCTTTACTTTGGAAATTTGTATCCTCCCTCTCCTTTCCTAAGGATTTGTAAGGTTTTACTGATCCATTGGAGTTTTCTGGTTTCAGCCCTTCTTCCTCTCTATTTTGGTTTTGTCTAGTTTCACTCAGCTTTCCCTTTCTCTTGTGGTGGTTTCCCTCCCCTTTCTGGTGTAGGGCTCTGCTGGTTTGAGGTTTGCTGAGTGGTTAGACCTGTACTAACCATTTTTTGGTCCTACTGACCTTTTCTTTGTGGCTTACTGGCTCTGTGGCGTTTGGTCTATGTTTCTTAGGAGTATGGCTACTCCTATCGATTTGGAAATAGATGTTCAATGGGCAAATGTTACTTATGTAGGGGTGGTTGGCAAATCAACTGCTTCCCTCAGTGATCCTGAACATTTAGCCTTCCCACAAAAATTTCACGAAACTGCAGCAAGAAAGGGTAACAGCCCTTGCATTCATCCTTTAGGAGCTAAGGAAGGGGAACCTGCTATTTACTTCTCACCTCAAGAAATTAATAATCTAAATGACCAAGTAAAATTTACCTTGGTGGGGAAATTTCTTCTTGGACACCCCAAAATGGAATTAGTTAGAAACTACTTTGATTCCTTGAAATTTAATGGTGCGTGACAGATTGGTATTCTAGATGGAAGACACCTACATATACAACTCCTAGAGGAGGAAGACTATGCTAGACTATTTGCAAAATAAGCTATCCAAATTGGAGGCACCACAATGAAAATCCTGAAATGGAACCCTAATTTGGACCCTACTAAGGAACCTCCTACAGTTCCACTATGGTTTAAATTACCTAGCCTCCCAATCCAGCACTTTAACCTCAATGCTTTATTTAATATTGCATGTCCAATAAGGAGACCTATGAGGGTGGATGATCCTACATACAATAAAACCAGACCTGCCCTAGCTAGAATTCTCATCGAAAGAGATGTTACTCTCCCTAAAATTAACAGGATTTGGATTAGTATTGACAAGGAGGGATTCTGGCAAACAGTGAGTGAGAATAGAAACCATACTATTTTCATCACTCTAGGATGTTCGGACACACCAAGGATAGATGTTTCAGGCTTCACCCTCCACCAAAGAAGACTGTGGTAACTCAGGGTAGGTATACTCAGCCTATTCCCCTAGAAACTTCAGTTGGTGTGGAACCCTCTCCAACTAGGATTTTGGAGGACATGCTGGATACACTCAAAAGCTCTACTGCTCATTTTGGCTCCACATATCCCACAAATACTTCCACCAGATTTTTCAGGGAGGAGGTGAACCAGATAAATAATCAAGCATCCCTATCTATCCCTTTAGATGAGGTGGTGCAACCCAAGGAGACCAACCAGAAAACTACTCTTATAACAAAAGCTCCACAAAAGAATAATATAGCTAAGATGAAACACCAGTTGGAAGAGGAATGGCAAACACAAAAATATAAAAAGAAGAAGGTTCAGTCTGAAGTACAGAAATTAAGAGAGGGTAATATTGGGTTCACAGAAACTTTGAAAATGGGGGGACGTCCTCCTTCCAGAGGAAGGACCAGTTCAAGATCTCAGCCTTCCCCCCATAATAATCCCCCCATGATTAATATGATTTGTTGGAATATCAGAGGCATAGCCCGTCCTCAGTCTTTAAAAAGACTGATTTATCTTAATAAAAAAATATAAATTGTGGTGCTTTGCTATTCTTGAACCTTTGGTTCAACATAACTCTCAGAGAATTATCTAAAGATTCCCTGGTTTTTCTCATTATGCTAACAAAAATAACAAAGTTTGGTTCTTTTGTAGGAATGAAATTCAGTGGAGCATTATAATGGACCATCATCAGTTCATACACCTTTCACTGCTGGCACAAGGACATCTGGAGTATGCTACTTTTTTCTATGCGGGCAGTCTGAAGGCTGACAGACAGGAGCTTTGGGAAGCCTTACAAACATTAACTCTCCTTGGATTGTGAGGGTAGACTTCAATTGCATCTCTAATGCAGTTGAGAAATCTGGAGGGAGACCTCCCAACCTCTCCAAAATGACCTATTTTAATGATCAAATATAGTTGGTTGGTTAGTTTGACCTTGGATACCAGGGTCCTAAGTTCACCTGGAAGAGAGGTCTTCTATGGGAAAGACTGGACAACATGTTAGTTAATGACCACTGACAGAAACACTACCTCCTTACTTTTGTTACCCACCCAACCCTTACTTGTTCTGACCACAGACCACTCCTCATTTCAATAACCTCCCCAGTTACCACCTCACTCCACCCTCCTTTCAGATACCTAAACATGTGGTCTACCCACCCCCTCTTCAATAACTGTGTTGCTTCTAACTAGATGGGTATTGAACACACAAACCCATTTATCAAGTGAAGCCTTCTGCATCAGAAAACCAACAAAGCACTGAGGAAGTGGGGGAAACTTTTGGAAATGTGTTTTCCAATGTCTTATCTGCTGAAAAGAGGTTGAGAGACTTGAGGCTACTGTTCAGAATAACCCTGCCACTGAAATTGATTTGCTGACTGCCCAGACTAATCTAAAAAAAGCCATAGATTGTCAGGATCTGATACTCAAACAAAAAGCTTCTGTTATTAGCTTTACTGAAGTGGACAAAAACACTAAGTTTTACCATGCCTACATAAGTTACAAAAGGAAATGCAATACCATACATTCCTTATATTCCAAGGATGGCAGATGGCTAATGATAATGAACTTATAGCTAAGTATGTTATTAAGTTTACAGCTCCCTCCTGAACTCTTTTGTTGATCTTAATACTGACTAAGAAGATTACTTTGCTGAACAATCTAGTTACACTAGTTAGCTTAATCTTACAGAACTCCCTTCTGTTGAGTAAATTTGGGAGGCCTTAAAAAATATTTACAGCTCAATCGTAGCTGGCCCTGATGGATTTACTGCTGACTTCTACAAAAAAGCATGGCACATCATCAAGGTAGAGGTTGTGGAGGCAATTAAGAGCTTATTTAGAGGAGTCAATCTCCCCAGCTACTTTAGCAACACATCCATTATGCTAACTCCTAAAGGGGATTTACAGAAAACCTAGGATAACTACAGGCCTATAAGCCTTACTTCTATCATAAGTAAACTCATAAGCAAGATTGTAGTGAGAAGACTACAACCACACCTGGACAAAATTATCTGTCCTAACCAAACTGCCTTTATTAAGGGTAGTTCCATTATTGATAATGTGCAGTTAGCACAGGAACTCACTTTGGATCTTGATAAAATATATACAGGGGGTAACCTCATTTACAAGTTAGATATCACGAAGGCCTATGACACCATTGATTGGAACTTTATCTTGGGAATACTTGTAGCTCGAGGATTTCAACCAGAATTCAGAAATCTCATCCAAAGGTAGTTTATCAATAATAACCACTCCATCCTTATCAATGGCCAACTTCAGGGGGCTTTCACAGCTACTAGAGGACTAAGTCAAGGTGACCCACTCTCTCCCACTATCTTTATTATTGCTATGTATTACTTTGCTAGAATGCTTGACAGGAGCATCCTCAACCACCAGTACTCCAGATTTCACCACATATCCAATATAGCAATTTCCCATCTTATGTATGCTGATGACATTATGATATTCCCCAATGTTCAAAAGATTTTTGTGAAGAAAGTTTATAAATGCATACAATAATTTCAAAAATACTCTGGGATGGAATTCTGCCTCACTAAATGCCAACTAATATTTAACAAGAGGGCTTCCTCCGATATTAAGCACTAGATCTCCAACTACACTGGTTTTTCTACTGCTAGGGACCCTGTGAGATATTTGGGGGTTCAACTCATTAGGGGGACATCAAAATTGACCCAATTTGATGAGGTTCTGCAGTCTATCCAGCTGGTCTCACTCTTTTCTGTCTAATGGGAGAAGAATCACTCTCCTTAGAAGCATCTTGACTACCTTCCCCTCTTATATCCTTCAAACCAACTACCACAAGAAAAGCACCCAAATTCAGTTGGAGAGAGCATTTAATAGATTCTTATAGGCAGGTCAAAGAAAGCAGTTACACTGGGCTTCTTGGCAGAAGGTAGTCAAACCAATTTCAGCTGGTGGGCTAAGTTTCAAGGGGCTCCAACAACTAGTACACATAAATGTCTGTAAGATGTGGATTCAGTTCAGAGCACAAACTTCTTTGTGGGAAAAATTCATGTATGACAAGTATTTCAAGGGCCAACACCCCTCTCTTATTATCAAAAAGCTGGGAGACTCCAAAATCTGGACAAACATGCTGAAAATCAGAGAGCAACCTGAAGACATGTACACATGGGATTTGGGGAATGACAAAGTGAACTTTTGGCTTGACAACTGGTGGCCTAAAGACTGGATTGGGGTCCCCCCTCTAGACTTTAACCTTCAACTTCTAGTCTGTGACCTCTGGGATGGGGACTCTTGGGATGTTCCTAAGCTCCAATCCTGTCTACAGGAGCCTCGCCTATCTCTAATCACTAGAACTGTGTTTGATAAAGGCAGAAAAGATAAGATCATATGGCTAAGCTACACTAACCAAAGCCTAACAATAGCTATATATGCAAAGTTAAATCATTGGGAGAAGGTTAATTGGGGTGAGGCCATTTGGAACAGATTTATATCCCCTTCCATATCCTTTTTCTGTTGGAGATTCTTCAACAACCTCTTGCCAACTGATTATATTCCTAAACTCAAAGGTTGGAGAGGACCCTCTAGATGGTAACTCTGTCTGAAATCTGAGGAGAACA
Organism: Phalaenopsis aphrodite; assembly: GCA_003013225.1. Classification (NCBI taxonomy): domain Eukaryota; kingdom Viridiplantae; phylum Streptophyta; class Magnoliopsida; order Asparagales; family Orchidaceae; genus Phalaenopsis; species Phalaenopsis aphrodite. Next base: position 734,047 of record NEWO01000294.1, read on the forward strand.
TTAACCACCTGTTTTTCAAATGTGAGTTTGCTTAAGAGGTATGGAAAGAACTCCGTACTAAGATTAAAGATGAGAACATGGATAAGGACTGATCTAGTCTTAAAGCTGGTTGGCATAGCTGGAAAAGTAAATAGGGGGAGTCTATCCCCTTCATTGTGGCTTGGTTCATGTGGATGTGTAGGAACAACAATGAACATGATGCTAAGATTACACAACATACCAAGGTAACTAGAAACTGTGTTGCCTACTTGAACAAGTAAATACAGCTTAAGAACTTCCCTAACATAAATCTGGCTCACACCAGTGCCACCAATAGTCACAACAGAATTGAGACTAACACTTGGAACCCTCCTGATGTTCAAACCATGAAAATTAACACTGATATTAGCTTCTCTAAATGGAGTGCAGGGGTGGTTTGGGGGGGTTTAGAAATTCCTCCAGCAATTGTCAGCTTTTCTTCCATGCTCCTACTGTGGCCAATGAAGCTCTTGAAGCAAAGCTTATTGCTGTTTACTGGGCCCTTAAATTTGCACAAAAAGTAACATGGAAGAAAGTATGGATTGAGGTTGACTCTTTACAGCTAATCACTTTGCTGACTTCTGATCAACTATCCTCATGGCACCATATGCAATGGAAGCAAAAAATTGGCACACTGTACAAAAGTCTTACAATTCAAATGTCTTTCATAAATAGAAATGTGAAACTCATCTACAAGAGCATCCCACGATTGAGATCTTACTCAAAAGCATCCATGGGCCAGTAGCATTCAAGCATAAGGGACTTACCAATAAATCATTCGAGAAGCTACTCAGTAAGGCCAACAGTCTCCAAGAAGAAATTAAACATATGGATTCTCATAAAAAATCAAAGCGAGCCATAATATTTGAATAGAAGTCTGGAACAGTGGAAACTGTCGATAAAAGAAAACAACCAATGAAGATACATGCAAAAAATCCGTGGGAATCATCATCACAGCACACTCAACAACAAACACAATAGAAGGGCCAGTCAAGCCAACAACCATCTCAGGGAGGATCATACAGACCATAGAATAAGAAAATGACCATTATGGAACATAGGAAAGTGGTATATTCCTTCAAAGATGAAGTCGTACCCAAAATGTTCAAAAGTCTAATGAAGAAGCCTGAATTCAGACTACCAGATCCAAAGAAACCCAAAGAGGTTGACAAGAAAGGTCAACCAAATTATTGCCCATATCATAAATTACTAGGGCACACTATAGAAAATTGTTTCATCTTCAAGTATTGGCTCGAGAAACCTTAAAGAAGAGAATATAACAATCCTGAAAGAATATTTAAAAGAACCCTGAAAAAGGTTCCATAAATATGAATTTTGGCGAAGCTAATCTCTCTGATTGACCGGTATACTGGAAAAGACAGATGGAGTATGACTTAGAACAAACTCAAGAAAATATTGAACCAGATCTAGGATGCATCAAAATAAGCTTCAGTTCATAGTCTTCATCCTAAAAAGCCCAATATAAAGATTTCACCAGGAGATCCATCATCATCAAAGACAAAGAAGACAAAAAATACCTCCAAAAACACATATAGCATGGGGGGTAGGATGGGGGTTGTCTCTACTAGATTAGTTATCTCGGATTCGTGGAAGAAAACCCTCAAACCCCTGACTTTGTATGATTATCTTTTTACCCCTTTGGGGTCTTATGAATATAATGATTATGATTTTGGCTATGTTTTAAATATTTCTGGTGATAATGTAATCAATTATGACCAATCTAACTTTGATCTCGATTCCTGAAATGATCCTCACATTGTACTTGAGTCTGATGTACTTGCTAACAAGACCAAAGGAGACATAAAAAATACCGCTTACGACAGCATCGGGAGTGAGGAACCATTCCTTAAGTGCCACGGTGCATTGGTTGCCATCAAATTAGATCTTTCCAATAAAGAAGAAACACTGAAAGATTCGACAATGATATCTCAGAAAGAAGAAATTACAGAAGTGAACTTAAGGAGTGGGAGATTATTACCCCCGAGAACAACTTCGATAGATAAAAGAAAGTAAATAGTCACTCGAGAAGAGCTACCCCCACCTCCGCCGATGAAAGAAACACATAATAAAGAGAAAACTAAAGGATCATAGAAAGTGCATTAAAATGTACTAACATATCTTAGGAAGTTGTCAGCCAAATTAAGCATCTACGACGTTTTGATCATGTCAAAGAAGATGAGAGTCTCTCGTTACAGCTTCGCTTGACCTAGAGATTTGTCTAGCCTTGTTGGCCAACACATCCTCAGATGAAGTTTGCTCATTAAAAAAACAATCTAGGATAACCTTTACAGATGAAGATTTCCTACTTGGTACTGCCGACCACAATCGTCCACTCAACATCTCTGTTAACATTAATAGATTTGTGTTGTCCAGTTTTAGTAGATCCCAAAGCATCACTCAACTTGACAAGTCTATGGAAATTAGCCTATTTGGACATTGAAGCCCAAGATCTTAGGGCCGATAAAATGTTGTTAAGAGGATTCAACCAAAAGGAAGAGAGAGCCCTTGGATCGAATACTTTACTTACGAAGGTTGGAGAACTAGTGACAACTGCTAAGTTTCATATCATCAACGCCGAGACCTCTTTCAATGCTCTACTTGGCCGACCATGGATTCACAAGCACAACATGGTTCCATCATCGATACATCAGTGCATCAAGTACTACAAAGAAGGACAAGAACATTGCATCAAGGGAGATCTACAACCGTTTTCAGTGCATGAAGTTTCTATTCATGAAGATGTTGCCTACTATGCACCTCCAAAGAAAACTGTCTTTCTAGTGAAATTGTGAGAACCAAAAGCTAAGATTCAAAAGAATCGTAAAAAGGAAGACATTCAACTCTGATTCAGCAATCTTCTGCCACTCTTTTACAACAAATTGGTGTGGGGTTCGTTTTGTCTGCGCACCCGAGGTCGAGGCCGGGGAGGTGGACGAGGAAGAACCAATTTAATTGTTGAACGAACAAGATCAACCATCAACATTGGTAATGAAGACAATTATAAAGATGAAATAATGATGAAAAAATAAAAGAAACTTCAGTACAAGATATCCTTAGAAGATACAAAGCCGAACAAATATGAGACAATGTATGATCGGATAAACCACTATGTGAACACCATGACCCTTACTGTGATTCTCCCTCAAAAGGTTGAGAGTTTAGAGGTCAAGGAAGTCTGTAGCGCTGATTCAAAGCCAATCAAGCTTAATCATGCTTCTACCTCTACTAATCATAAAAATCATGTAAATTTGGATGATGATCCTAATGAATTAATGGAATTGCCTTTTGGTTATTTTTTACCTTATGTATAAGAGTTAATTCAACAGGGACATTGACCAAAACAAATGCCAAAAGATAAACTACAACTTTTTGAAAAATTATTGGATGTTAAAAGGCAAACTCCCAACTCGAAAGAGGTTCTCATATTTGGGACAGTCGGACCAGTCAATGATTCAGAATTTTGTATGGTTGTTACTAGAGAATCAGGAGAGGATTGCCTTGATAGGGAGGATGACTCTACTGGTCATCTAATAGAAGATGCTCTGCCATAATTTGAGAAGGAAAATAAATCAATTATTGATTAAATGAAGTAAATTAACCTCGGGAATATAGAAACCACCTGACCTAGATTTATAAGTTCTCTACTCAATGATGATGAATCTTTTAGGGTTGCTGTTCATAAACTCAAGGTGTTGACAAAGTTTAAAGATTGCTTCGCGTAGAGTTATGTTGAAATACCAGGACTGTCAATAGAGGTTGTTGTTCATAAACTCAAGGTGGACAAAGATATGACCCCAATAAAATAAGCAACCAGAAGAATGCGCCTTGAAATAGAACAATAGGTCATAGCCGAAATGAAGAAGTAAATAGCACTAACTTTGCAAAAGAAGAGAAATACCTCATATGGTTAGTTAAAATTGTGACAGTTAAGACGAAAAATGAACAAATACGTGTTTGTGTAGACTTCAGAGATTTAAATAAAGCATGTCCAAAATATGAATTCCCATTACCAACACTAGAAATGATGGTGGATATCACTTCGACAGATGAGATTTTCTCTTTCATGGATGGATCGTCAGGATATAACCAAATTAAGATGACTCCCGAGCATGCAATACTTACAACCTTCAGAACACCTATCGGGATTTTTGCTACACAGTGATGCCATTTGGGTTAAAGAATGCTAGAGCAACATATCAACGTGCAATGATGAAGATTTTTTATTATCTCATTCATAATAAAGTGGAATGCTATGTGGATGATTTGTTCATCAAGAGGAAGTGAAAAATAGGCCATTTGTACGATTTGAGGATCGTGTTTGAAAGGTTACGACGATATGACCTTAAAATGAATCCCTTAAAGTGTGCCTTTGGCGTTACCTCTGGGAAGTTTCTAGGACTCGTTGTCCATCATCGGGGAATGGAGATCGACCCAGATAAGATTAAAGCTATCTTGGAAATGCCTCCACCCAAAACTTTAAAGCAACTATGTTCTTTCGAAGGAAAGTTGGAATATCTGAGATGCTTTATTTCTAATCTCTCAGGTAGGTGTCAGCCCTTCTCGGCAACGCCACATTTGTTTGGGAAAAGAAATTCCAGTGGGGCTTTGAGAATGTTAAGCAATATTTAATGACACCTTCTATTTTGGCAGCCCATATCCCAAGGAAACCTTTAATACCTTATACTACCGCCTTAGATGACTCTCTTGGAGCCTTCTTATTCAAAGTTAAGGACAAGGGTAAATAAAACACACTCTACTACTTGAGTCATCGCCTTGTACCAACGCTGATAAGGTATCCACCTATTGAGAAGCATTGTCCATCATTGATTTTTGTAGCAAAAAATCTTAGACATTACATGCTTTCTCATAAGCTTACTCTAATCTCGAAAGTTAATCTGTTGCAATATTTGATGACTCGATCAACACTCTCTAGACATCTAGCAAGATGGTTAATGATTTTATTACAATTTGATATAACTTTTGTTCTCATCTATTCTATCAAGGGATAAATTTTAGTAGACTTTCTCGCTGCACACCCACTTCCTCCTTGGTCCCCTTTTAATGATGAGTTACCAGAAGAACAAGTATTACAAATGGAATTCTCTAGTGTGCAACAATGGGAGATGTACATTGACGGAGTTTCATTAGCAAGAAAAGACAAAGGATCAGACACAGTTATACCAAGCATAATAGGAATTAATCTGATCTTTATCAAGCCATATAAGGGTATGTTGAGGTTCTCATACCACCTGACGGAGCAATGTACCAATAACGAAGTAGAATATGAAGCTCTAATTATTGGATTGGAGTTTTCAATCTCAATGGATATAAAAAATATTGTCATCTATGGCGAGTCTCAACTTATCATCCAGCAAGTCGCCGGACAATACAAGATTTTAAAGTCAAGACTAGCAGAATACCATCGGTACACCATGAAACTGCTGGAACAGATCCCCAACATGACTTTCTACCGGATTCCTAGGGGAGATAATGTCCATGCTGACGCTTTAGCAAAACTTGCTAAGGAGTTGGTACATCCTTTGGAGGATTCCATTGATATCACAATACAAGGAAGACAACTTTTGTCTCAAGTCGACCTCGACAATCTACACAAGCTTGGAAAAGAATAAGAAATGATGGTTGCGGTTGTTGATAATAATGAAGATTGGCGCAAGCCATTAATAGAATATTTGGATACTGAGCAAGTTTGAAGCACATCACATTAAAAAAATGGCTATGTCTTACACTCTAGATGGTGACGTCCTCTACAGAAAATTGTTTGACCAGATGTGGCTACAATGTTTAAGCAAAAAATAAGCACAGAATATTGTTAAAGAAGTACATGCCGGATTGTGTGGCGCTCACCAGTTAGGGCCGAAGATGAAAATGAAGATCAAGAGGCTCAGATACTATTGGCCAGCAATGACGTCTGACTGCATGGATACAACCAGAAGATGTCACCAGTGTCAAGTGCATGGGGAGGTCTTGCACCAACCTCTGAATGTGCTACACCCAACCATTAAGTCGTGGCCATTTCAGAGTTAGGGCACAAACATAATAGGTTCGATAGACCATCCGTCTTCCAGAGGACATAGAGACAGTACCATTATGAGAGGTTACGACACAACACGTCCTTCAATTTTTTAAAAGCCAAATTTCTACCATTTCAGAGTACCGTGAAGAATAATTTCCAATAATTTGACAGCCTTTAAAAGTACCAAAATCAATATTTTCATCAAATGGCACGGGATAGATTGGAGATATTCAACAATTTACTATCCTAGGTCAAATGGTCTGGTTGAGGCCTTCAACAAGATGTTTGTACATATTTTAAAGAAAATACTGGATGAAAACAAAAGAGATTGATAAAACAAATTATTAGAAGTCTTGAGGGCCTACCGGATGACGTTCAGGACTCCCACTCAGTGCAAACCTTCCATTCTCATTTACGGGTCCAAGGCCACACTATTTTTTGTCGTCTCCCAGAGTCATTATCGCCAACCAGCTTATAATGGAAGAAAGTGCAAAACTCAGAGTTGAAGAACTAGAGAGTCTTTAGGGAAAATGACTAGAAACACAACAAACTTTTGAGCTTTACCAAGCAAAGATAGTACAAGCTCATGACAAATTGGTCCACCCAAGGACATTCAAGGTTGGTGACCTTATCCTCATGCTCAAAGAACCCATTCTTGCATGCCGCAATATAGGTGAAAAATTTGAGCCAACTTGGGAGGGACCCATCAACTAGTGGATTTTTGTGTTGAAAGACCCATGCTACAAATGAAGAGACGATACTTGAAGACATACTATAAAACCTGACATTGCTTAACATCGCTCAATTTGAAATTTTGAAATTTTGATTGTTCCGGGGTTATCTATTTGGCCAAACATCTGTGACCAAGACTAAAATTTTTGCAATATAATTAACCTCAATATAATGTAAATTTTTGAAATTACACATTTGAATTTACTTCTTTCTACCTTTAAAATTGATATTATACTTAATTGAACAAAATACATACATAAATAAAGAATTTTCTCACCAAAATAAACTAAAATTTTTTTTAATAAACACTTTGTTTTGTTCTTATTCGCACTAAGTTTCAGCTTAAAAATATTTTTCTTGCGTCTGCAAGGAAATATCAGACCAGATGCTAATCTTTGCTTTTAAAGATGGTTGGAACCTCGCACTCAACGAAGAAAGGGAACCGCAGGGCAGCACCATAAGCTTCGACATTGACTTCAGTCAAGTCGACATGGATCATGAGGTTCCTCTAATGGACATGGTTAGCAGTTAGGAAAATGAAGGGCTACCATCGCTGTGAATGTTTGATATCAGAAATAGTTCCTCACTAAAAGAGAAAAATGTGATAGTACAACATGACCTGATGGAGGGGACTAGTCTCCTACCATCTATGATTGCTACACCAACCGGGAGCCTAGTCTCTGCCAATGATAAAAGACTGTGAGATGCTTCGCTACAAAGAACTCAACGTAGAAACATTAACCGCCAAAAGCATAAGGCTTTCTTACGCGAAAAGAGAAGACACCAGAAGGTGGCTGTCGGCACTATTTTTGGTGTGGGGTTTGCCCGTAAGAAGCTGTCGGTCATTAGATTTCAAATCCTGTTGCCCACTTCAGAAGGACGTTTTATTTTTGTTTTTTTTTTAATTTTAGTTTTGAAAAAGATGAAGTCAAACTGACCCCATAATTTTCATAGTTTAGATGAAAGAGCGCTTTACCTCAAATCTTGTATCTATCCCGAAGGATGAACACAAGAGTTGAGGGTGAGGCTTGATCAAATAAACTAAAGAAAGTTATGACATCCGTTTGGTCTGCGAAACCAATGTATTGGCCGACAAGTTCCTTTATTTAATATAAGGAATTAAATAGGGTTTATATTATGATGGATTAGGGAAAAGCTTCCTATAAGGGCAAGCCCCTATAGTTAATTACATCATAGATAACTGAAGTTACCTAAGAATACTCTCGATAAAAATCAAGAAAAATTACCTTCAAGGAGTTCAAATGGTAAGGACATTTCAAAGATATCAGACTAAGAAGTGTGAAGGAGATTGGTTCAAATTTGGAACATTTTGTTTTGGAGTCCAAAGGAGGAAACACTAGAGGATGTCACGGATCCGAAGGAGAACTTCGGTGACTTCCCAAGCTATCCTATTATTTGGCTTCAATTTAGGTGAAATCATTTAGATGTTTCATCCTACAATTTTTTTTATTTATTAGGATTTACATTTGTGTGAAGCAATCAACACAAATAACCTTGAAGATGTGAAGATTTAGGTCATGATGAATGACAACCTCGGAATCCTAAGGCGAGTTAGGGCTTAGATTGTACAATAGGATTGTACAAATGCCTAAAATATGTGTTTGAGGATTTATGTACAACCTTGATATCCTATGGCTTTGTTGTTTAAAGCTAAGGAAGGGATGTATTAGTGTAGATTCTCTTGTTGTTGAAGATGGCTGGGCTACCCACCATGTAAGCTCCAAGCTCCTCGTTGCAGCAAAGTTCAAGTTTTCTAGGTTATTTGGTTATAATGTCAAATCAGGTGACCCTATGGTTAAAGTTCTTTAAATTTTATTATGGGCATATTAAAGTTGATTAAAGCGACACCGGTCAAGATCCCACGGTTCCATCGTCCTGACACCACTATTTTCTAATGGAATTACTTAGTCCAAATGAATTTACTAAACTCAACTTAATGAGTTCCATAATTTCATTTAGACCATGGAAAACCTCGTTAGCAACCGTAGGTTACCTCCTCCGAGGGTTCCCGATCTTCCAATAGAGACGTTTTAATTTAGTTGAAGTTATATTTTTTGTGATGTTTGTGATTAAGTTTTGAGTTGTCTTATATTTTTGAAATATTGTGGGGGCAATTTATGCAACTTTATATTTTCTATCTAGGTATGTAAATACAAGCATAAATAAAAGTGCAGTAGGAAAGTACAAGAAAGATTGTAAAACGCTGTAAACTGTAAAAGTGTACCTGGCGAATCTTCTCGTTTCACCACCTGCAACTCAAAATGCATGTCAGAGCAGTTTATGTTTATAGAGCTGGAAAGTAAAGTTTTGGAAACCTTCCTAAATCTAAGTTGTGTATTAAGGGTCCTTAAATTTTAAGGATAATATTATTAAGTAAAACATATTAAGTTTAATAGATCTTTAAGGTATTCACCAGGTTAAGAGTAGGGAGCAGGTCCATGCAACCTTCTTAATGTGTTGTAAAAGGCCTTGGGTTAATTTAATCTTTATTATGTTGCTTAATAATTCATCCTAAGAACTACCTGATGCTCAGTGAACATTGATGTCTTGATTATTCCCAAGAATAAGGTAATGTCATTTACCTTTCAATTTGAAAATTATGTGGGTGAAGACCCTTTAGGAGACAAATTAATGTTATTAAGAACACTTACCCATATTTTAGTCCTAATTGGACTTGTGGTGTTTTAAAAGAGTTTGATTATGTTGATTTTTCTAATCCTCTTTTAACAAGTGGATTTCAACTTAAGTTCACCATTATGTCCTTAAGACCTAAGTGAATGTATTAAGTGTGTGTATTGATTTTGAAAAGATTTAAAACTTTAAGTGATCATTATCAAGATCATTTAAACATCATTTTGATTATCAAATAAGGGTGTGAAATCATTGATTTCCAAAGTTATACCCCTAAATTCAAAAGTCATATTATGCTAATGAAGTTTCCAAAATTTTGATAATTATGGGAATTATTCTTTTATCTTGTAATTTGGCAAAGTGAAGTGGGTTTCTACCAATTAAACCCATTTTT
>NEWO01000294.1:753242-805478 GCA_003013225.1 Phalaenopsis aphrodite
CAAGAAAGTCTGCTAGTATCTGTCCCTTGATAGCACGCAGGGGAACAAAAGTTATGTCGAATTGCAATAATATCATCGACCATCTTGCTAGATGTCCGGAGAGTGTTGCTCGTGTCATTAAATATTGCAACGGATTAATTCTTGAAATCAGATTTACCTTGTGAGAAAGCATATAATGCCTAAGCTTTTGTGCTGCAAAAATTAAAGCTAGACAATGCTTCTTAATTGGTGGATACCTTATCTCCGTCGGTATTAGATGATGACTCAGGTAATATAGTGCATTTTCTTTGCCCTCATTGTTAACTTAGGCTAGTAAAGCTTCGAGCGAGTAATCTAAAGCCGCGGTATAAAGTATCAAAGGTCTCTCTGGGATAGGGGCTGCCAAAACAGGAGGTTTCATTAAATATTGTTTAACGTCCTCAAAAGCCTGCTGGCATTTTTTTTCCCAAATAAATTTGGCGTCTTTTAACTTAAATTCACCTTCCAAATGACCAATCTAAACCAAATCCAAGCTTAACTGGGCCAATGCTTTGAGCTCAATTTTGATCTAAGTCAAAACTCCAACTTTGGCCCGATGGCTTGGTTCCACCAAATTGAAGCCTATAGCCTACTCCATTTCCCAAAATTTGAGTCCTAAACTCTTCATAGAAAACCTACACACAAAACTTGACTTTTAATTGGCCTTGGTGAAGCGTCAATTACATTCAATCTTAACACAAGTCCAAAAATCCCCAAATTATCCCTAAATTGGCTGTCCCCAAATTCCACAAAATTGATTGCCCTAACCCCAAAATTGACACCTAATCTATGTTGAAAACTGTTCATGTGGTTCCTATAGACCATTTTAAGCAATCAATTTGGACTTAGCCCAACCCAGACTCAAGTTTAGCCTAACATGCCCAAGTTGAACAAAATCCCAAAATCCGTCAAATTGAACCCTCAATTGAAGTTAAAATCATTTCAAGCCTTCATTGAAAATCTTCATTACAATCATCTACACAAATTTGATCAATTAATTGGGCTCAACTTAATGGCTAACCTAATCAAAACCCAACCTTTGGCCATTTAGACCCACATTGAACCTATGCACCAAAATTGATCTAACCATGCCAAATTGATCAAGAAAAGTCTTCTAAAATCAAATTTTGGGTCCTAGTAACCACGCTAGACTCACTTAATCCACCCTAGATGAGTCATGGACTAAAGGTCCCCTAAATCAAGGGATTTGTTTCATAAATTGCTTAAGCCAAAGATACCTTTGCCAAAACACATCACCAGCCAAAATTAATTGATGTGACAAAGTCCTCTAGCTCACTTGACCTCCTAGCCACCTCCCCTGCTATCGTTAGCCACCCTAGTCACCATAGGAACCAAAATCGAGAGCCCCATGCCAAATTTTGAACCCAATTTTACCCATCTAATGTGTCTAGCTCTGATTGGTGTTTAACATTTTGAAGTCCTCCAACTGAAATAGTGCCAACATAATCATTCTAATAATCCTTATGGAAATTATTATAATCTTGGTTGGAAGAATCATCCAAATTTTAGTTGGAGTAACAATAATTCTAATGTTAGAAATCCTCAATGGGGAAACAACACTTTGAACCCATTGAGAAACTCCAACTATCAAGGGAACCAAGCTTGTAAACTTTATTACCCTCTAGGTTTTAATAATTTTCAAAGTACGAAAGAAAATTTAACAATGGGAGAATTGAAATTGCATATGGGTAGTCAATTTCAAAGTTAAGGAGCTGCTATCAAAAACATGGAAAATCAATTGGGGTGTATTGCTACTACACTTAGCAATAGACCTCCAGGAATATTGCATAGTAATGTTGAAGTAAATATTAAGGATCAGAACAAAGAGAAAATTAAAGCTATTCAACTGTGAAGTGGAAAAGAATTAGAAAACAGAATTCAGCAAGAAGTTGAAGTTGAAAAAGATGAGGTGGAAAATGAAAAAACTAGTGAAGATTTTCATTTTGAAGCAGAAAATCCTATTAACCAAATGAAAATCACTATAGAAAGACCACCACCTCCATTTCCTCAAAGATTGAAATAGAAACTTAGAGATAATCAATTTTCAAAATTTTTGAAAATTTTTAGGAAATTAATGATAAGCATTCCTTTTGTTGAAGCTTTGGAACAAATACCAAGCTATGTGAAGTTCTTGAAGGATATACTTAATAAGAAAAGGAAGTTTGTAGATAATGAGACTATTGCACTCAGCGAAGCATGTAGCGCTATAATTTAGACAATTCCTCCTGAAAAACTTAAAGATCTTGGAAGATTTACAATTTCTTGTGATATTGCCGAACAATTTTATGGAAAAGCTTTATGTGATTTAAGAGCCAGTAATAATCTTATGCCATTATCAATTTTTAGAAGGTTGGGCTTAGGAGATACTTCACCTACAACTGTAACTCTGTATTTAGCTTATCGTTCGATTACCTATCCTAAAAAAGTTATAGAAGATGTTTTGGTAAAAGTTGATAAGTTTATCTTTCCTATGAACTTTATTGTATTAGATATGGAGGAAGATAAAGAAATTCCTCTCTTTTAAGAACACCAATCCTAGCCACTAGAAGAGATTTGATAGATTTGTAGAAAGGAGAACTAACTACAAGTGTTAGTGTTCAAGAGGTTACATTTAATATTGCAAAATCAACGAGATACCCTACAACAGAGCAAAAGATTGAATTGTTCATAATGGATTTTAATGAATATTTAATCCATGAATAGTTTAAGAAAACTTTTGAAAGAGAATTTAAAAAAGAATATATGAAATATGAAGATGAGGATAGAATTCAAGATAAATCTATGGAAGTGAGTAAAGAAGATATGGATTATGTTGAGGAAAGATTTGAAAGGTTAGACCCTATAGAAAGTAACAAGAATTTGACTTCAACTATTGAGAAACCCGATGAACTAGAACTTAAAATGCTTCTTACACATTTGAAGTATCCATTTTTAGGAGATTTATCTATATTACCTGTTATAGTATCCTCAGAATTATTTAATATGCAAGAACAACAACTGTTGGAAATTTTGAAAAGTTATTAAAAAGCTTTTGGATGGGCATTAGTTGATATTAAAGGAATCAATCCTTCAATTTGTATGCATAGAACCTTATTAGAAGATCAACATGAAGCAAGAGTTGATCCTTAAAGGAGATTAAATCCTATGATGAAAGAAGTAGTAAAGAAAAAAATTTAAAATGGTTAGACGTTGAAATAATATATCCTTATTCATATAGTGCTTGGGTTAGTCCAATTCACTATGTTCCAAAGAAAGGAGTGGACTGTAATAAGAAATGAGCATAATGAATTGATATCAACAAGTGAAGTCACTGGTTTGCAAATTCTGCCACCAGAAAGGTTCATTTTCCCTTACCCTTTTTGGATCAGATGATGGAGAGATAGTTGGGCATAATTTTTTTTTTAAATGGATATACCAGTTACCATCAAATACCTATTGCTCCAGAGGATCAAGAGAAAATAACATTTACCAGTCCTTATAGAACTTTTGTTTTCTGGAAAATGCCATTTGGATTATGTAATGCACCTGCAACTTTTGAAAGTTGTATGATGTCAATTTTCAGTGATTTGATTGAAAAAGGGATTAAAGTCTTTATGGACAATTTTTCTTCATTTGGAACTTCTTTTGAAATATGTCTAAATGATATAGAGAAAGTTGTGTAACATTTTAAAAAGTCTAATCTCATATTGAATTGGAAAAATATCAATTTATATTTGCAGGAAGAATTGTGCGTGGACATAAAATTTTAGAAAATGACATGGAAGTAGATCCTGCAAAAATACAGGTTATAGCAAACCTGCCTCCACCTACCATAGTAAGTGGAGTTAGGAGCTTTTAGGACATGCTAAATTTTACAGGAGACATATTAAGGATTTTTTTGAAATTACTATACCTTTATGCCAACTTCTGGAGGAAGATTAAAAATTTGACTTTAATCAAGATTGCCTTAAAGCCTTTGAAACTTTAAAGGAAAAATTGATCACTGCTCCTATAATTTTTTCACCTGATTGGGAGAATCCTTTTGAATTAATGTGTGATGCTAGTGATTGTGTAATTGGACTTCTCTTAGGGTAGAGATATGATAAGATTTTTAATGTTTTATACTTTGCTAGTAAGACTCTTAATGATGCTCAAATTAATTACACCGCCACTGAAAGAGAGTTATTAACTATTGTGTATGCTTTTGATAATTTTAGGTCATATCTGATTGGAGCTAAATGTGTTGTGCATATTAATTATTTGACTATTAAATATTTGATGCAAAAGAAGGCTGCTAAACCGAGATTAATTAGATGGGTACTTCTGATGCTGTTGACCTCACTTTTGGTTGAGGTTTAGTTTTTCCTCTTTAGTAGCCTAAGGTCTAGCCATAGGATTTTCCTATTGACTATTCTTATAAAAATAGAGAAGGAACCCTCATCATTAGAAATTTCAAACTCTTCTCAACTCAACTTGAAGTTCCACATATTGGTCCTAACCTCTAGTACTTTGTAGGTGGGGTCACTATGAGGAAAACTCAAGATGAGCACCCTTAAGATTGCCTGACCTTAGGGTTGACCCTGGGCGTTGGTATAGGGCTAAGGCACTCACTTGCAATCACTTACGCTCACAATCACTCTCTACCCTAAACCCAGAATTGCTAGGTTTTGGTCCCTGATACTTTTGGGAGACTCCTGTAGATGGTTCCCTAAATCCACTAGCCCTGGGCTAGGGTTTAACTAAAACCCTTACATAGAGAACCCAAAATGGGGTTTCCATTGGTCCATGGTTATTAATGATGGTTGGTACTCCAACTGTACCAAGATACCCAACCTACCATTTTGCCCCTAAATACCCCCAAATTACCAATATACCCTTGAGACCCCAAATTTCGCCAAAATTGCCAAATATACTCAAAATGCCCAACTTGATTCAAAAATCATTTCAAACACCGTGAAACACCTAAACTACCCAAAATCACCAAAGTTGGCCAAATTACCAAAATACCCCTTCTTACCCTAAAATTCCAAAAATTCTAAAAAAACTCAAAAATTCCCAAAGCCTCCCAAATATTCCTGATTTCATTTTTCTCAACTATCACATGGCCCAATTTAGCCAATTTAAGCATCTTTGATCAAAACCTCAAAATTTCTCTTTAAAGGCCCATATTTCCCCAAATTACCCCAAATATCTATCCAATTGGTCTCAATTTACCCCAACTTCATATATAAAATCAAATTCAGCCTTGATATGACCAATCTAGAGCAAATACAAACTCAATAGACCCATTCTTTGAGCCCAATTTTAATTTAGATCAAAACCCCAATTTTGGGCCCACGACTTGGTTCCACCAAATTGAACCCATAGCCCACTCAATTGACCACAATTTGTGTTCAAAAATCTTCATAGCATTCCCACACATCAAAATTGACCTTTAATTGGCCTTGGTAAGACTTCAATTTCATTTGATTTCAGCTTAAGTCCAAAAGCCCCAAATTGGACATGTCCTAAAATTTCGCCAAATTGAGGGCCTTAGTCCCAAAATTTCCACTCCATCCCTTCATGAAAAAACTTCACAACATCTTCCTTAATCATTGGAACCATTCAATTTGGACTTAGCCTAAGGCTCCAACTTAGACCCAGATCTATCCCAACATACCCAAATAGGCCAAATCTCAAAAAATCCCTTAAATTGACCTACCAATTGAATTCAAAATCACTTCAACCGTTCAACGAAAATCTTCATAACAAAAATTTACACAATGTTGATCAATCAATTGGGTCAATTAACATGGCTAACATAGCCCAAACCCAAACTTTGGTCACTTGAACCCACATTGAACCTATGCATTAAAGATGGCCTAACTACCCCAAAGTCATCAAATTAACTCCACCTCATCCATTGGTTAGACCCTAAGATAGAGCCAAATCCCATCTAACCACCTAAACTAATCCATGGACTAAAAGTCCCCCAAATTAAGGGATTTTATTCATAAAAATGTACATGCTTAAGATACCCTTACCAAAACAGAGCCTAAAATCATTAAATTGATGTGACATATTCCCCTGGGTTCCCTGAGCTCCTAGTCACCTCCCCGCGGCCGGCCAGCCAGCCTAGTGGCTGGAAAATGGCCAAACCAAGAACCACTCCCATGGGATTATACTCAATTTAAAGCTAGAGGCCACATCATCCAAATTAAAGCTTAGAGCCTCTCTGCCCTCCATCGAGGCAGCACGTTTCACCCCCCAATTGGCCATGGCAACAAGTTTAAGGCCATTTTTTATAAAATCCTCCCCTCCACAGCCATAGAGGAAGAGATAAAAATTACTCTAAGAGAATTGCCCAAATTGATCCCAAAGCCTCTTTGAGATCTCCTCAGTGTAGCTCAACCATCACATTGCCCTGAATCCCCTTGTCGGAGCCCAATTTTTTAGCTCAAAACCTTGCCAAAGACAGGAAAAAACTCTCCACACCTCAACAGTCCACTAAACTCTAATTAAACTCACCGACACCTTCAAAACAATGATGGAGCTAAAGCCCCATCAAATTACCCTCTCACAGAGCATTTACCATAGCTCTAGACCAACACCCAAATTTAGCCGTGATCGAAATCATATCTAGGCAAGCCTATTTTGATTTAAAACTTCTCTCCCTCCTAAGCCTATTTTGATTCTCCATTTAATTAGGCGTAATTTAATTACATGATAACCGTATGGATGTGTTCGTCTCACTTAGACGAGTCCATAGGATCAAACCCAAAGTTATTGGTTGAGTCTAGGACGAGATCTTAAGGTTTCAGTGTGGATGATCACGGGATCACTCTATCGGGGACAATGACGGAGAGCCGTTCAATCAAGCGTGTATCGAATGGACGGAGGAGATCAATCCAAAAAGCGCTTCGGAACATAAACCGTGGTCTGATTCAGTAGCAACGTGGATGATGACATCTAACCAGAGCGCACCACGCGTGCCTTCGGAGCTGCTTAGGATCTAGTCAGCTCGCGCTATTTAAATAGATAAATAGGGATTTTTCCTACCCCTAATTAAAAAATTTATATCTTCGTGTAGAAAAATCACAAAAATAAAATAAAAATACTCTCTTGCTCAATAAACGGATGAAAATAATATGGAAATAAGTTTAAGTCCATGTGTTGCATATTTTATTTTTAATTAATTAAACACTCATTTGAATCTTTTGATTCTCCATGCATGTAGACTTATCACCATAGCTTGAATTTTTTGTATGTTTTAGCCTCTGTCAAGTGGAACATTATATGATTTTTTAAAAGTGAGATGAGGTCCCTAGATAGAGGATCACATTTTTAAAGTTTATGGGCATTATTTGCTTGAAATAATCATGGAAATTAGCATGTTGCTTAGAAAAATCTAAGAAAATTCTGGAAGGTTTACTAGGTCAGAGAACCTTTGGTAAAATTTTTCATGAGCCAAGCCCTTCAAAATACACCTAATTTTTACAAACCCTAAATCACTAAGATAATTAATATTGAAAGATACAAACAACAAAATGACTTGATTTTTGATCTCCACTATTATTTAAGATCGAGAGAACTCACCATAAAAATTTCAAAGCATTTTGAGTCCATTTGATAACTTAAATTGAGTTTTCAAGTTAAATAACATTTTTAGCATTTATATATATATTTGATAACTTAAATTGAGTTTGATTTCATATTTTTCTAAAACTAAATATATATATATATATATATAAATATATATATATATATATATATATATATATATATATATATATATATATATATATATATATATATAAATTAAAACTGCCTTCCAAAGCAGGTGATGAGATTTTGATTCCAGTGAATGACAGCTTCTTACTGACAACTCCAACCAAAAATAGTGTCGACAGCTTCTGGTGACTCCGCTGGGGACAAGCTTTTTCTCTCCATACAAATAAAAAAATATTATTTTCACACCATCGGTAATATGCCCATGTTCCTCTTGGGCCAAATTACCCTTCTTTTGTTGGCATACTTTACCCAATTCTGTTATTGCAAGGTACAACCAACTACTTCGACTTCAGGACTAGTTGTTCAGCCATCCTTGAACAGAGGGGTTCAGAAGACCATTAATGAATCTTTGAATTTTCATGTGGAGTCGGACCCCTAATAGGTTTGTCGGTGGGCTAGTTCCACCTAGGCATTTTTGCCACTAAATAGGTCTCACACTGGGTCCTAACATACTTCACTTCTCCCTTCCAAATTTTATTTGCTATTCTGCAAATTAAACCAAATCGTGTTGTGTTGCGTGCACTTTAATTAATTTTCTTATATTAATTAAAATTTACACTTTTTTTAAACAAGTTTTTAAAATACCCATTAATTAAGACCCATTTGGTTTATAGATCAAGCTCTACTTTCAGTGCTTGCACTAAAAATTACGAGGTTTTTTGTCATAAAGCTAACCCCGAAACATTCTTTTTTAAAGCCTGCTGCAATGGCCTACCCAACGCTGACCTTTTCTTGTAACCTGCTGACGAGTCACAAAGCCCGCAACCTTGCTCCTACCATTAAATTCAAAGCTGGATTTGAAGATCTCGAGGTCATCCTTGGGAAAGCCCCATTTGTAGTAATTAAGATTGCCGCTCCGAAAATACAAGAACCATCTGAAGAATTCAGCTGAACTACCTTCAAGACTTCCTTACATGCAAAAAATCTAAAACTACTACCGTTGCGACACCCACCAAACCTGCTAGCCCCCTTGCTATTAAGAGGAAAGAAGTAATGATTATTGAGGATTCGACTGAGGGATTAGCTGTTCCACCACCTGTATTTGAAATCGGATCAAGTTCGAGGACTGTACCACTAACCCGAACTCAAAGGAGGAACCGTAAAAAAAAAGTTCAGAGTGCCATTAAAGCCCAGGTTCCCAAAGAGGCTCCCATTGAGGATGAGCCTCATCAAGATAAAGAAGTGTTATCGGAAATTTATCCACTCCTACGGGGGAGTAGATTCCATCCTCTGACGGATATCAATGGATACGAGAGTATCCAGAGAATCGCTGCCGCATTACCGTCACTTCATGGACATGGTGAGGAGAGAAAGAATTTCACTCTTATCACTCGAGTTAGTGCAGTTTTCAGAAGGCTTACTACCAAAGAAGGATGTTCAGTTAGCGAGTTTTTTAAACGTGTGGGAGATGTAATTTCCCCTCGCATGAAGAAGGAAATTTTGAAGCGTCAAGTTTGCCAGACAATCTCACAAGAAAACTGGAGTGCCACCTACTCACATCCCTATTTGGTTCTGTTTAACAAAGAGAGTGGATACCGTAGTGGTTACAACTGATCACGCTACCACCAGGACCGCAGGCCGTTGGCCGGTTAAGTCAAGATCGGGTCCGAAGATCTTACTCGTCACCCATTATGGAGACATTCCTATAATCTCAAATATAAAGACAAGACGATTACCTGGAACTATAGTTGGTCTACACTACAGGGAGCATGCTTTCCCTTGACGTACTGATGTTTCTACTAAGACGCTCTATCCTCAGACATCATCGTTAAAAAGGAAAAAGGTATGGATACCAAAGGTCGCCGCACCGATACAGTTTGGTGAACCCTCGAGATAGAAAGTGAAACCAAAGTTTGAAATATCTGACATCGTTGCAACAATAGCATGTGAGATGGAAGAACAGGTAGAGGATGTCCATCAGTGTCCTCTAGATCTTAAAACATTCAAAGAATTAATAATTGAAGAGAAAGTTGAGAAACTCAAGATTTAGATTTTCGAGTTAGCTCGAGAGCATGGAGTTTTCATCGATAGTAAATATGAAGATTTTTATTACAATGATTACTTGGAGGAAGATTTCATGGATGTCCATGTAATCAAAACCAGAGCCACCACATCTACACGCGAGGCTCAACCTCACACCGAAGAGAACACCTTAGATGAACTGCGTAGGGTTGTCCTCCTAATGGATGAGCATGTTAGTCTACTGGTGAAAAGAATAGAGGAGACGACTGCGACTATGCCCGCCATGGCCACCATTCAAGGGAAATCACAAGCTTCGCAATTGGCTTCTTCAGAAATCAATCAGTCGGGAATCATACACATCACAGATGAAATAAGAGTGTTACTTCAGCAAACAAAGATGAGCAGCCGAAGAATGATTCTCCCTTAAGTCCCATGTCAGAAAAAGAATTCAACCAAATGGTTGAACAAGTGTGGGTTTCCTTAACCCAATCTAAGATTGGTGCATTGGTTCTACTCTTCCAGTAGTTCGTCAGCAGCTTGTTAGGAATTGCTTTCGATTGGTACGCTGACTTGCCCTACGGGTCAGTTAAAAAATTTTCTGAATTGGAACAACTTTTTGTGAAAAGATTTTTCGGGGCACAATACCATGTGTCTATTGGAGAGCTCATTTTAGAAAAGTAATAGCCTAGTAAAAATTTGGTAGACTATATTTTGAGGTGGAGAAACCTTAGCATGAAATGTGAACCTCAGCTACAAGAACATCATGCGATTTAAATTTTACTCAAGAGCATTCATGGACCAGTAGCTTTCATGCTCAAGGGACTCACCATCAAATCCTTCGAGAAGCTACTCAGTAAAACCAGTAGTCTTTAAGAGGAGATTAAGCACATGGAGCCACATGAAAAGGCTAAGGTGACCAGAGTGTTCAAAAAGAAATCAGGAGTAGTGGTGACCTGAGACAAAAGACAACAGCCGATAAAAATATATGCAGAAGAGCATTGCCAATCTTTATCATAATACTCTTAGAAATAGAATAATCACCTCGAATACGGAATAAGAAAATGTCACTGTCAGAGCGATGTAAGATGGTGTATTCTTTCAAAGATGAAGCTATACTTAAAATATTCAGAAGTCTGATGAAGAAGCCAGAATTCAAACTACTAGATCCCAAAAAGCCTGAAGAGGTGGATAGGAAGAATGAGCCAAATAATTGCCCATACCACCAGTTGCTCGGGCACACTATAGAAAAATGCTTCATCTTTAAGGATTGGCTTGAGAAGAACCTTAAAGAAGAGAGCATAACAATCCCCAAAGAATATTTAAAAGAACTGGAAAAAGGTTTCATAAATATGATTTTGGCCGAGCCAATCTCCCTAATCGATTGGTATACTGAAACAGATGGATGGAGTACAACTTGAGATGAACTCAAGAGGGTCCTTAATCAAATACATGATTCTTTGAAATAAGCTTCTACAAATGATGAAGAAGAATGGAATGAGGTTTGGAGTAGATCATCCAAGAAAATACTTAATAAGATCTAGTCTGCATCAAAACAAGCCTCCATTCAGAGTCCGTAGTATATCAAGCCTGACATGAAGGTTTCGTCAAGAGATTCATCATCGTCAAGGACAAAGAAGAAGAAGAAAATCCTCACTACAAAGATTTATAGTACGGGGGTTAGGATAGGGGCTGCCTCTATTAGATTAGATTTCTCAGATTCGGGGAAGAAAATCCTTACCCTTGACTTTGTATGATTATCTTTTTGTCCCTCCGGGGTCTTATGAATAAAATGATTGTGCTATTAGCTACTTTTTAACTATTTTTAGTGATAACATAACTGATTATGCCGATCTAGGTTTGATCTTGATCCCTAAAATGATCCTCAAATTGTACCTGAGTCTGATGAAGTTGTTGTCAAGTCGAAAGAAGACATCAATGATACCGCTTATGACAGCATCGATAACGAGGAACCGATTCTTGAGCATAATGGTACACCACTTGCCATCAACTTGGATCTTTCCAAAAAAGAGAAAACGACACTCGAGGATCCAACAATGATATCTCAAGAAGAAGAAATCACAGAAGTTAACCTAAAGAGCGGAAAATTGTTACCACAAAGGATAGCTCGAACAAATAAAGGAAACCAGATAATGACTCTAGAAGAGATACCCCCACCTCCACCAGTGGAAGAAACACAAAATCAAGATAAAATTGGAGGATCATACAAAGTATATTACAATGTGCTAGCTCATCTTAGAAAGTTGCCGGCCCGATTAAGCATATACGACGCTATGATCCTATCAAAGGAGAAGAGAAAGTCTCTGGTTACAGCTTTGCTTGATCAAAAAAATTGCTTAGCTTAGTTGGCTAGCACATCCTTAGATGAAGTTTGCTCATTGAAACAACAGTTAGGGGTAACCTTCATAGATGAAGACTTAATGCTCGGTACTGTGGACCACAACGGTCCACTTTACATCTCCGTCAACATCGGCAGATTTGTGTTATCGAGAGTATTAGTGGATTCTAGAGCCTCTCTTAACTTGATGAGCCAACGAACATTGGCCTATTTGGATATTGAAGCTCAAGAGCTTACGACCGATAAAATGATGTTAAGAGAATTTAACCAAAAGAGAGAAAGAACCCTTGGATCAACTACATTACTTATGAAGGTTGGAGAACTTGTAACAACTGCTAAATTTCATATCATCAACGTTGAGACCTCTTTTAACGCTCTACTGGGTCGATCATGGATTCATGAGCACAATATGGTTCCATCATCTCCATACCAGTGCATCAAATACCACATAGATTGTCAAGAAAATTGCATCAAAGGAGACCTACAACCATTTTCAGTGCATGAAGTTGGTATCCATCAAGATGTTGCCTACTAAGCACCTCCAAAGAAGACTGTCTTCTCTCATGAAGTTATCAAAAACAAAGATGAAGATTTAAAAGAATTACAAAGAGGATGTCATTCAACTCCGCTTCAACGTTCTTCCACCACTACCTTACAACAAGTTGGTGAAAGTTCTTTTAGTTTGCGCACCGGAGGTCGAGGCCGAGGACGTGGACGAGGACGAGGAAGGATCAATTTAATTGTTGAATTGACTAGGCCAACTATCAACATTGGTAATGAAGATAGTTCTAAAGATGAGATAATAATAATAAGACTGAAGAGACCTCAGTACGAGATATCTTTAGAAGATACAAAAAAGAATGAATATGAAACAATTTATGATCAGATAAACCACTATGTGAATGTTATGACACTTACTCTGATTCTCCCTCAAAAGGTCAAGAGTTAAGAGGTCAAGGAATTTTGTAGTGTTGGTTCAACGTTGATCAAATTTTACCGTGCTTCTACCTCTACTGAGCTTGAAAAAGATGTAAATTTGGGTAATGATTCTAATGAATTAATGAAATTTCCTTTTTGTTTCTTCTTGTGTTGTGTTCAAAAGTTAATTCAATAGGGACACTTACTAAAAAAAATGCCAAAAGATAAATTTTAACTTTTCAAAAAATTATGGAATGGTAAAAGTCAAACTCCAAATTCAAAAGACGGTCTCAACTTTAGTACCATCGGACCAGTCAATGATTCTAAATTTTTCATGGTTGTTACTGGTGAGTCAGAAAAGGATTGCCTTGATATAAAGGATGACTCAATCGATCAACCAATAGAAGATGCTCTGCCAAAGTTTGAGGAGGAAGTTAAATCTACCGTGGATGAATTGAAAGAGATTAACCTCGGGACTGAAAAATGACCCCGACCTACATTTATAAGTTCTCCACAGAATGATGAAGAATCTTCATAATTGATCAAACTACTAAAAAAATTCAAAGATTGCTTCGCATGGAGCTATGATGAAATGTCAGGACTATCAGCAGAGGTTATAGTCCATAAACTCGGGGTGGACAAGAATATAACCCCAATAGAACAAGCTTTCAGGAGAATGCACCTTGAAATAGAACAACAAGTCATCGCTAAGGTGAACAAATTAATAGACGCCAACTTTGTGAAAGAAGAGAAGAACTCCATATGGTTGGCTAATATTGTACCTGTTAAGAAGAAAAATGGACAGATCTGTGTTGGTGTCCACTTCAGAGATTTGGACAAGGCATGCCCAAAAGACGAGTTTCCACTACCCATACCAGAGATGATGGTGGATATTGCTTCAACACATGAAATTTTCTCCTTCTTGGACGGATAGTCGGGATACAACCAAATAAAAATGGCTCCCGAGGATACAACACCTATAGCCTTTAGAAGAACGATTGAAATTTTCTGCTACATAATGATGTCATTCAACCTAAAGAATGCTGAAGCAACATATCAGCATGCAATGATGAAGATTTTTTATGACCTCATTCACAACAAAGTAGAATGCTACGTGGATGATTTGGTCTTCAAAAGTAAATAAAAAATAGACCATTTGTACGATTTGAGGATCTTGTTCGAATAGTTACAAAAATATGACCTTAAAAAGAACCCCTTAAAGTGCACCTTTGGCGCTACCTTTGGGAAATTTTTGGGATTCGTTGTCCATCATCGAGGAATCAAGATTGACCGAGATAAAATTAAAGATATCTTAGAAATGCCTCCTCCTAAAACTTTAAAACAACTACGTTCCTTTCAGATGAAGTTGGCATATCTGAGATGCTTTATTTCTAATCTCTCAGGTAGGTGTCATCCTTTTCCCAACATTAATTATAAAGGAAACCAAATTTATTTGGGAAGAAAATGCCAGCGGGCTTGTGAGGATGTTAAACAATATCTAATGAAACCTCTTATCTTGGCAACCCCTATCTCAGGAAAACCGTTGATACTTTATACTACGGCTTTAGATGAGTCTCTCAGAGCCCTCTTAGCCCAAGTCAATGATGAGGGTAAAGAAAATGTACTCTACTACTTGAGTTGTTGCTTAATACCGACGGAGATAAGGTATCCACTTATTGAGAAGCTTTGTCTGACATTGATTTTCACCGCTCAAAAGTTTAGATATAACATGCTTTCTCATAAGATTACCCTGATTTCAAAAGTTAATCCGTTGTAATATTTGATGACCCAATCAACACTCTCTGGATGTTTAGCAAGATGGTCAATGATCTTATTGTAATTTGATAAAAAAAAATTTCCCCTATGTGCTATCAAGAGACAGATACTAGCAAACTTTCTCGCTGCACACCCACTGCCAGGTGGGTCCTCTCTCAACGACGAGTTACCAGACGAGCAAATACTACAAATGGAATTCTCCAGTGCGAAACACTGGGAGATGTACTTTGATGGCGCTTTGTCAGCCAAAAAAGACAAAGATTCAGACACAGTTATACCAGGCAAAGTAGGGATTGGTTTGATCTTTATCATGCCAGAGAAAGGTATGTTGAGGTTCTCATACCACATGACAAAGTCGTGCACCAAAAATGAAGTAGAATATGAAGCTTTAATCACCGGGTTGGAAATGGTAATCTTAATGGATATAACAAACATTACCATCTACGGAGACTCCCAACTTGTCATCCAGTAAGTCGTTGGACAATACATAATTTTGAAACTAAGATTAGCAGAATACCATCAGTACACGATGAAGCTCTTGAAGCAGATTCCTGATGTGACTTTTTACTGGATTCATAAGGGAGATAATTCCCATGTCGACGCTCTAGAAAAACTTGCTAAGGAAATGGCATGTCCCTTGAAGGATTCCATTGAAGTCACAGTGCAAGGAAGACGAGTCTTGTCTCAGATTGATCTCAAAACTCTACACACACCTGGAAAAGAAGAAATAATAAATACAGTTGCAGACATCAAGAAAGATTGGTGTAAGCCATTAATAGAATATTTGCATACTGGAAAGCTGCATGAAGACAAGTTTGGGGCACACCACATCACAAGAAGGGTCATGTCTTACGCTCTGATGGGAAACGTTCTCTATAGAAGATCATTTGACCAGATGTGCCTATGGTGTTTGAGGAGAGCCGAAGCACATAATATTGTCAAAGAGGTATATGTTAGATTGCGTGGCGCTCACCAGTCAGGGCCAAAAATGAAAATGAAGATCAAATAACTCTGATATTATTGGTCAGCCATGATGTCTGATTGCATGGATACAGTCAAAAAATGTCACCAATGAGAAGTGCATGGGATGGTCTTACACCAGCCTCCGAATGTACGACATCCAACTGTTGCCTCGTGGCCATTCGACTGTTGTGGCACAGACATAATAGGTCTGATAGACCCTCCATCTTCTAAAAGACATAGGTTTATACTTGCTGATACAGATTACTTCTCCAAATGGGCGGAGGCAGTACCGTTACTTGAGGTTACGACACAACACGTCCTTCAATTTTTCAAAAGCTAAATTGTCTACCATTTCGGAGTACCGTGAAGAATAATTTTTGATAATGGGACAGCTTTTGGAAGCACAAAGATCAACAATTTTGTCAAAATACATGGGATATATTGGAGATACAATACGATTTACTATCCAAGAGCAAATGGTCTGGCTGAGGCTTTCAGCAAAATACTGGTACATATTTTGAAGAAGACACTGGATGAAAACAAAAGGGATTGACATAACAAACTATTAGAAGCCTTGTGAGCCTACCAGACGACTTTCAAGACTCCCACTCAGTGTACACTCTATATGCTCGTGTATGGAGCCGAGGTCGTGCTACCGCTAAAAATGCAGACACCATCTCTCAGAGTCGTTGTTACCAATCAACTCACAATGGTAGAAAGTACAAAACTCAAACTTGAAGAACTGGAGAGTCTAAAGGGAAAACGACTAGAAGCATAACAACATTTGGAGCTTTACCAGGCGACGATGGTACAAGCCCATGACAAATTGGTCTGGCTAAGGACATTCAAGGTTGGTTACCTCATACTTGTGCTCAAAAGGCCTATTTTTGCACGTCACAAAATAGGTGGAAAATTTGAGCCAACTTGTGAGGGATCATTTGTCGTTGAAAAGGTCTACACAGCAGAAGCCTACAAGTTAGTGGACTTCCAACACGAAAGACCCATGTTAACAATAAATGGACGATATCTGAAAACCTGTTATGCAACTTGATGTCGCTTGCCTTCACATGCATTGAAACATTGAAAATTTGATTGTTTTAAGGTTATCTATGTGGCCAAATGTCTATGACTGGGTCCAAATTTTCACTAAATTAAACAAAACTCATACATAAATTAAATGATTCATTTCACCAAAATAAACTAAAATTTACTTTAATAAATACTTTGTTTTGTTCTTGTTCATGATAAGTTTCGGCCCACTAACATTTTTTCTATCGTCTGCAGAAAAATGTCAGGACAGAGGCTGCTCTTTGCTTTCAAGGCTGGCTGGAGCCTCGCACTAAATGAGGAGATGGCGCCGCAAGGCGGTACCATAGATTTCAACATGGATTTTAACCAGGCTGACATGGACTATGAAGGTCCTCTCATGGATGTAGTCAGCTGCAAAGAGAAAGAGGGATTTCCTTCACTGTTGAGGGTGACTGTTAAAGATAATATCTCGTACAAATGTAACAACGTGATAATACAGCATGATCCAAAGGAAGGGACTAGCCGTCTACCCTCCATGGTAGCTATACCAGTTGGGGGCCTACTAGCCGCCAATAACAAACTACTGCGAAGTAATTTGCTTTGCAGGATGAAATGCAGAAACACCAGCCGCAAGAAGCAGAGAAATTTCTACAACAAGAAAGCAGAAGTCAGAGAGAGACGAACAACTTGCTCACCTCTATTCTACGGGGCATATTTATGATCCAGAATCGAAAGAAACTTCTGCTAGCCTACCCACCACGGATGGAGAACTAGGATTTGTGATAGAGTCAGATACACTTTTAGTTTCAGATGTTTTGTGCAAGGGTTGTCGGACGTGCAACATTTAAATACTGGTCGGTACATCAGTCACGGACGCATTTGTAGAATGCTCGAATTGTAATGTTCTACATTTATAGTATTTCAATACATTAGAAGAGTATACCTCAAGCACCGATGGGTCTCAGACTTCAGATTTTATGATGGATGAGCCATACGTCCCACTAGGGATAGATCAGTATGTACCATGGAGCCCAGGGTCGTACATCCCGCTAGATGTCGAGTCTCATGTTCCTGATCAACCAGCGCCTGTTTGGGTTCCTGCCAATGCTCGAAGGGAGGAACGCCTGCAACAGCTACCGACCACTGGAATGATGGAGTACTACAAGATAAGTAAAGTAAATAAAAGGGAATTTGAATTTTATGAAGTAGTTCAAGGAAAATTCATCAACATAATGGAAGGCCTGGAGCTTTATACCAGGGTCTTCTTTGAGAGTAATAAAAGAAGCATTCTAGACTTCATCTTTGATTTGAGAGATAGAGGTTGAGTGGGCCTTCTCATGGAAAGAACATATTCTGAGCTGAAGAAATGGATGAGAGGAAAAGGGAGAATCACCATTCAGTGTGGCTGCTGTTATAACTTCACAAATGATAAACAGATGAATCCTCCTGGGATTCTCAGACACGATCAAGTAGATCTGCTACCACCAATGATAAAGTGGATGATCAAAAGAATGGTCAAATGGAGTATTATGCCTGCTATTTGCATTCCAAATAGTTGTACTATCAACATCTACGAAGAGGATGATTGCATTCCTCCACACATTGATTATCATGATTTTGTAAGACCTTTCTGCACTGAGCAAGAGCAACATTTTATTTAGGAAAGAAATCAATATCATCGGCCCTGGTGAGTTCAGAGGTTTTCTGAAGATTTCTCCACCAGTCGGTTCAGTGCTTGTTCTTAAAGCCAATGGTACAGACGTCACCAAACATTGCATTCTAGGGGTACGACACTGTAGGGTGTCTGTGACTTTCAGCAGGATGGATGACAGTAAAATGCCATATGGATTCCAGCCGGAGTCGAAACTGGAAGAGATACTGTCGTACGAACTATGAGAGGGTTGTACTTCTAAGTACATGCAAAGAGAACTCTTATCCTGGAGCATGACTTAGAAGGTCTGCTTGATCAGGAGCTCGTCGTACCTGGTACAGATGGTCGGAGGGTTCAATTTTTTTTATATAGCAACATGATATGTATCTGATGTGTTCAGCCAACAAAGTATTCATTGCATGAGATGTTCGGAATGTATTTCGACATTGACTATATATTGTACCTTTTCGAGGTGTAAGCCTATGTTTGATCTGTAACATTTTTATGAGAGCAGGTTAATAGAAATTTCTCTCAAAATGTGTCTTTTTGTCAGTTGCCTTTTTGTGCGATGGATGAAAGCCACGAACCACGCGTTGGTTCAGAATTTCAATGAACAAAGAATGAAACAACAAATCTTTAACAATAAATAAAATTCAAATTTAAATAATCACCAATGAATAAACAACAAAACAAATTTCTTTTGAAAATCAATCAATTAAAATGAAAACTTTAAAGACATATTTTAAAAAATTAATTGTGATGAAATAAACATCAAAAGAAAACAAATATGTTGAGTGGATTCTCTTATTTTTGGAGTTTCTTACTCTTTGTGCGCGCAGCACAACCATCTTTATCTTCATTAACTCTCTTGACATCCCCGCAGGACTTCACATTTTGTACAAAACTCCACAAAGCTCTACAAATCTTCTTCGACAAAATCAACCTTTCCACATCACACATTTCTTCAAATCCAACATCACAAACTCTCTACACATATGATTCCTGGGGCCAGTACCCAAATTTTGACTCCCCATATCAAAGGATTGGTGTAAGGCCCCTCCACAGCTTCCAATTCTCTACCTACATCTTCGAGATAGGAGTAAGACTCCCCTTTATGGAACATCGCATCCTATTCTCAACACCTTTTTGAGATTGGTGTAACTCCCTCCACGGCTTCCAATTCTCTACCTACATCTTCGAGATAGGAGTAAGACTCCTTATTATGGAACATCGCTTCCTATTCCTAACACCTTTCGAGATTGGTCTAAGTCCCCTCAACGGCTTCCAATTCTCTACCTACATCTTTGAGATAGGAGCAAGACTCCCCTTTTTGGAACATCACATCCTATTCTCAACACCTTTTGAGATTGGTGTAACTCCCCTCCACGACTTCCAATTCTCTACCTACATCTTCGAGATAGGAGTAAGACTCCCTATTATGGAAAATCACTTCCTATTCCTAACACCTTTAAAGATTGGTGTAAGTCTCCTCCACGACATCCAATTCTCTACCTACATCTTTGAGATAGGAGCAAGATTCCCCTTTATGGAACATCGCATCCTATTCTCAACACCTTTCAAGAATTGTGTAAGTCCCCTCCACAGCTTCCAATTCTCTACCTACATCTTTGAGATAGGAGTAAGTCTCCGCTTTATAGAACATCGCATCTATTCTCAACTCCTTTCAAGATTGGTGTAAGTCTGCTCCACTGCTTCTAATTCTTTATCTTCATCTTTGAGATTGGAGTAAGACTCCCTTTTATGGAACATTGCATCCTATTCTCAACACCTTTCAAGATTGGTGTAATTTCCCCCCACGACTTCCAATTCTCTATCTACATCTTTAAGATAAGAGTAGAACTCCCCTTGATGGAACACTGTATCCTATTCTCAACACCTTTCGAGATTTGTGTAAGTCCCCTCCACGGCTTCCAATTCTCTATCTACATCTTTGAGATAGGAGTAAGACTCCCCTTTATGGAACATCGCATTCTATTCTCAACACCTTTTCAGGTTGGTGTAAGTCTCCTCCACGGCTNAGACTCCCCTTTATGGAACATCGCATTCTATTCTCAACACCTTTTCAGGTTGGTGTAAGTCTCCTCCACGGCTTCCAATTCTCTACCTACATCTTTCAGATACGAGTAAGACTCCCTTTTATGGAACATCACATCCTATTCTCAACACCTTTCGAGATTAGTGTAAGTCCCCTCCACGGCTTCTAATTCTCTACTCACACCTTTCAAGATAGAAGTAAGACTCCCCTTAATGGAACATCACATCTTATTCTTAACACCTTTCGAGATTGGCGTAACTCCCCTCCACGGATTCCAATTCTCTACCAACACCTTTTGAGATTGGTGTAAGTCCCCTCCACGACTTCAAATTCTTTACCTACATCTTTGAGATAGGGGTAAGACTCCCCTTTATGGAGCATCACATCCTAATCTCAACACCTTTCAAGATTGGTGTAATTTCCCTCCACGACTTCCAATTCTCTATCTACATCTTCAAGATAAGAGTAGAACTCCCCTTTATGGAACACTGTATCCTATTCTCAACACCTTTCTGGATTGGTGTAAGTCCCCTCCACTGCTTCCAATTCTCTACCAGCCTCTTTGAGATTGGTGTAAGTCCCCTCAATGGTGTCTAATTATCTACTCACACCTTTTGAGATAGGAATAAGTGCCTACTGTGGCATCCTACTCTCAATCTTCGAACTCATTACCTACAAACTGATTCCCATCATTTATAAATACCTGAAATTACATAACTCAAAATTCACTCTCTGAACCCCAGCAAGAGTCCCTACTCTTTAATCTTAATCAGACGATCATCTGCTAAAATCCCTAGCAGAAATAAATCACACACAAAACTCTACACATACTTCTAGGTCTGTTGACTTAGGATTTATCTTGGTTTTTGTTGATCTCGTCAGTCAACGATAATGCGCGAGGTGTGCTTGCCCGACACACCACACCTATTGGGGGTCCATTTGTTGACCTCACTTTTGGTTGAGGTTTATTTTTTCCTCTTTAGTAGCCTAAGGTCTAGCCATAGGACTTTCTTATTGACTATTCTTAGAGAACTAGATAAGGAACCCTCACCATTAGAAATTTTAAACTCTTCTTTACTCAACTTGAAGCTCCACATATTGGTCGTAACCTTTATTACTTAGTAGATGGGGTCACTATGAGGGAAACTCAAGATGAGCCACCCTTAGAATTGCTTGACCTTAGGGTTAAGGCACTCACTTGCAATCATTTACACTCACAATCGCTACTATCTTAAACCCAGATTTGCTAGGTTATGGTCCCTTGATACTTTTTGGAGACTCCTGCAGATGGTTCCCTAAATCCACTAGCCCTAGGCTAGGGTTTAGCTAAGACCACTACGTAGAGAACCCAAAATGGGGTTTCCAATGGTCCATGGCTTACTAATGGTGGTCGGTACTCCAACTTTACCAAGATACCCAACCTACCATTTTGCCCCAAAATTCCTCCAAATTACCTAGATACCCTTGAGACCCTAAATTTTGCCAAAATTCCAAAATTTACTTAAAATACCCAACTCAAAATACCCAACCTACCATTTCAAAAACCTTCAAAACACCCAAACTACCCAAAATCACCAAAGTTGGCCAAATTACCAAAACACCCCTCCTTACCCCAAAATTTCAAAAATTCCAAAAATTCCTAAAACCTCCCAAATATTCTTAATTTCATTTTTCTCAACTATCACATAACCCAATTTAGCCAATTTGATCATCTTTGATCAAAATCGCTAAATTGCTCTTTAAAGGCCCATATTTTCCCCAAATTACCCCAAATGTCTATCCAATTGGTCTTAATCTACCCCAATTTCAATTCTAAATTCAAATTTATCCTTGATATGACCAATCTAGACCAAATCCAAACTCAATTGACTCATTCTTTCAGCCCAATTTTAATTTAGACCAAAACCTCAATTTTTGCCCCAAGACTTGGTTCCTCGAAATTGAACCCATATCCCACTCAATTGGCCACAATTTGTGTTGAAAAATCTTCATAGAATTCCCACACATCAAAATTGACCTTTAATTAGCCTTGGTAAGACCTCAATTTCATTTGATTTTAACCTAAGTACAAAAGCCCCAAATTTGCCCCAAATTGGCCATGTTTTCAAATTTCACCAAATTAAAGGCCTTAGCCCTAAAATTTCCACACCATCCCTTCATAAAAAATCTTCACAACACCTTCCTTGATCATTTAAATCATTTAGTTTGGACTTAGCTCAAGTCTAACCCAACCTAGACCCATGTCTAGTCCAACATACCTAAAATGGCCAAATCTCAAAAAATCCCTTAGATTGACCTACCAATTGAACTCAAAATCACTTCAACTCTTCACAAAAAGTCTTCATAACAATCATCTAAACAATGTTGATCAATAAATTGGGTCAATTGACATGGCTAAGCTAGCCCAAACCTGAACTTTGATCACTTGAACCCCCATTGAACCTAAGCATTAAAGATGGCCTAACTACCCCAAAGTCATCAAATTAACTCCACCTCAGCCAATGGTTAGACCCTAATACTGAGCCAAAACCCATCTAACCACCTAAAATATTCCATGGACCAAAAGTCCCCCAAATTAAGGAATTTTATTCCCAAAAAGGTACATGCTTAAGATACCCTTACCAAAATAAAGCCTAAAATCATTAAATTGCTGTGACATTATCCCCTGGGTTCCCTGAGCTCCTAGTCATCTCCCCCTTGTTAGCCGGACAGCCTAGTAGCTGGAAAATGGCCAAACAGAGAGCCACCACTATGGGATTAAAGCCACATCAAATCTAGAGGCCACATCATCCAAATTAAAGCTTAGAGCCTCTCTGCCCTCAACTTAAGCAACACATTTCACACCCCAATTGGCCGTAGAAGCAAGCCTAAGGCCATTTTTTTATAAAATGCTCCCCTCCATTACCATAGAGGAAGAGCTGAAAATTACTCTAAGAGACTTCTCCAAATTGATCCCAAAGCCTCTTTGAGACCTCTGCAGTGTAGCCCAACCATCACATTGCCTTGAATCCCCTTGCTGGAGCACAATTTTTTAGCTCAAAACCTTACCGGAGACAAAACAAAACTCTTCACACCTCCATAGTCCACTAAACTCTAATTAAACTCACCCACACCTTCAAAACAGTGAAAGGAGCTAAAGCCCCATCAAATTACCCTCTCACAGAGCCTCTATCATAGCTCTAGACCAACATCCAAATATGGTTATGATCAAAATCATATATACGCCTCAAACCAAGACTAGAGACTCAATCCCTAGCCTCTTTGGATCACAATAAACGTTTCAAGACTCTCTGATCGAAGCTTCACTTCTCAGAGCAAAGGTATAAAACTTCTCTCCCTCCCGAGCTTATTTTGATTCTCTATTTAATTAGGTTTACTTTAATTACATGATTACCCTGTGGATGTGTTTGCCTCAATTATACGAGTCCATAGGACAAAACTTGAAATGATTTGGTTGAGTCTAGGCCGAGATCTTAAGGTTTTAGTGTGGATGGTCATGGGAACAGTCTATTGGGGATGATGACGGGGAGTCGTTCGATCAAGCGTGTATCGAATGGAAGGAGGAGATTGAGTAGGGCAACTCTTCAGAACATAAACCGCGGGCCGAGCCAGCAACTATTTGGATGGCGACGTCCAACCAGAGAGCGCCACGCGTGCTTTTGGAGCTGCCTAGGATCTAATCAGCATACGTAGTTTAGATAGATAAATAGGGATTTTTCCTATTTATTTAAATACTCCTTATTAAAAAATTCAAGTCGTGGTTGTAGAAAACTCACAAAAATAGAATAAAAATACTCTCTTGCTCAGTGAACAGAGGAGAATAATGTGGAAATAATTTTAAGTCCATGTAATGCATATTTTATTTTTAATTAATTAAACAATGATTTGAATCTTTTGATTCTCCATGCATGTAGACTTATCACCATAGCTTGAATTTTTGGCATGTTGTAGCCTCTATCAAGGGGAACATTCTTTGATTTTTCCAAAATCAGAGGAGGTCCCTAGACAGAGGATCACATTTTTCAAGTTTATGTACATTATTAGTTTGAAATAATCATGGAAATTAGCATGTTCTTTAGAAAAATACAAGAAAATTTTAGACGGTTTACTATGATCAGAGAACCTTTGGGAAAATTTCTCATGAGCCAAGTCACTCAAAATACACCTGATTTTTACAAACCCTAAATCACTAAGATAATTAATTTTTCAAAATCTAAATAACAAAATGACTTGATTTTTTATCTCCACTGTTATTTAAGATCCATAGAACTTACCATAAAAAAATCAAAGCATTTTGAGTCCATTTGATAACTTAAATTCATTTTTCAAGTTAAATAACATTTTTGGCATTTAAACGATTTTCAATAATTAAAGTACAACATAAAAAATTATAAAACTTGGTCTTTTTGAGTTCTCTATGTTCATGGGGAATTTCTAAAAATAAAATGATATTTGAAATAAAAACTTGATTTTTAATCTATTTTAAATATTTAAATAATTAAAAATCCCTAAAAATCACAAAAATAATAAAACTTATGGAAATGTTCTAAATTGTTTCTTAAGCACTTAGGTACAATTAAAATATTTTTTCATATTTTTTAAGTAAATTTACTAAATTTTAAAGCTAAAAAAATAATTTTTAAAGGTTAAAATGGGTTTTCACTAAGAATAATTCCAATAAATTTAAAAAAAAGTTCAGAAACATATAAAAATTACTCCTTTGAGTTCTCTAACCTTAGGAGGACATTTCAAAAATACAAAACATAATTTTCCCTATTTGAAATATTTTATACTTAATAAATACTCAATAATTTAATTTAATTCTTAAAATTCACATAAAATTTAAAAAATCATGAAATTTGGTCCAAAGGCTTCTCCGATATAGGTCTACCTCAAGTAAAAATTTCAAGAAATAAGGATTTAGCTAGGTCAAGTTAAGAATTTTCTTTGGAAAATCCTTTTTTACATGAAATTAATTATATAAATTAAATTAAATGTTGAAAAATCATATTTTCTCCTCTGATGTCTTAATTGACCCTTGAATGAGGTACGATAAAAATTTCAAAGTCATTTGAATTAAATTTGATAAATTATGAAGTGTTAGAGCCTTAGGGGCAAATATGTAATTTTGGGAATTTTGCCTTAATTAACATTTAGGCTTAATTCAAGGAGGAAAATGGGAAACCTCTGATCTTAATTTGGATGTTTGAAACACATGGGGTTAATTAGTAGAAACCAGCCTCACTTTCTTACAAGAAAAAGATAAGTTAATAAATTTCTAAATTATTAAAATTTGGAAGTTTATTAAAATAAAATGAACCTAGGGCTTAGGGGTATGACTTTTGAAGTCAATAATTAATCAATTTAATACCGCTATTTTCATTGTCAAATAAAATTCAAATCATGATTTATGACCACATAAAGTTTTAATCTTTTCAAAACCAACTGAGACACTCACCTAGATCTTCAGGGCTTAGTAGTGACTTAGGCTAACTCAAGTTTCATTTAAATGAGGAATAGAAAAACAAACCCAATTAAAAATAAGACGTCTTTCAAATACTACAAGTCCAATTATGACCAAAATTTATTAAGTGTTCCAATAACACTAACTTGCCTCTTTAAGGGTCTTCACCCACATAATTTTCAAAATTAAATTACAGATGATAATTACCTCACTCTTAGGGGTAATCAATACATCAATGTTCATTATAAGATGAATTAATAAGCAACATAATAAATTCAAAAGAACTCAGGATCTTCCACCAGGCAGCGAGAGAGTAGTACGGACCTGCTTCTTTCTTTAGATCTGTTAGATACCTCGGAGAACTTCTAAACTTAATATGTTTTGCTTGGTAAAATCATCCTTAACTAAAGTCTTAAGGACCCACCAAGATATGACCTAGGGTTAGATAATTAGTCAAGATTTTACTTTCCTATTTCATATAAACTAACTTAACATGCCTTTTGAGTTTCATGTTGTGGAATGAGAAGACTCGCCAGGTACGCTTTTATAATTTTCAGCATTGCCTTTCTTATACTTTCATACTGTACTTTTATACCTACAAACTTGCGTGCTAAACAACGATGCCACCCTGTATGAAAACTAAAACTATCAGGATAGCCACAAAACAAAAATAAAAACCAAAACTAAAATCAACCAAGTTTAAATTTATAGCCACAACATTTAAAATATAAAACAACTCAAAATTTAATCACAAACTTCACACAAAACTACAATTGCAACTAAATTAAGATGTCTCTATTGGATGATCGGGAATATCTCGGAGAAGGTAACCTACGGTTGCTAACGAGGCTTCCCACGGTCTAAATTAGTGGTACCGAAATTAGGGAACCGTAGGATCCTAACCTGTGGCACTCTAATAAAATTTAATATGCCCCCATAAAATTTTAAGAACTTCAACCATAGAGCCACCTAATTTAACATCATAACTTGACATACTAGAGAACTTAAACTCATTGCGGTAAGGAGCTTGGAGCTAGCATGGTGGGTAGCACGACCATCTTCAACAGCAAAACCCGTCTTCCCTAGCTAATCCAATCTTTCTTCCTTAAACTTAAACAACAAAGCCATAGGCGTTCAAGGTTGCTTGCTTATGCAATGTAAATCCTCACCTTATCTTTAGGCCTTTGTATAACACTATTATATAATATAAGCCCTAACTTGTCTTAGGATTCTGAGGTTGTCATTTGTCACGACCTAAATCCTCATATCTTACAGGCTATTTGTGTGATAGTTTCACACGAATGTAAGATCTAATAAATAAAATTGGTAGGGTGAAAAACCTAAAAATTTCTCCTCAAAACTAAAGCCAAACATTAGGACAGTTTGGGAAGTCACCGAGGTTCTCATCTGGATCCATGACATCCCCAAGTCCTTCCTCGTTTGAACTCTACAACCAAATGTTCCAAAATTGAACTAATCCCCTTTTACACCTCTTTGTCCTATCTCATTGAAAAGTGCTATCCTTTTGAAATCCTTGAAGATAACATTTCCTAATTTTTATTGAGAGTTTTGTTAGGTGACTTTCGTCATTTAAGATGTAATTAACTATAGGGGTTTGCCCTTATAGGAAGCATGTCCGAACCCAGCTTAATATAAACCCTATTTAATCCTTTATATTAAATAGGGGAACTTGTCACCAAATATAAAAGTTTCACAGACCAAACAGATGTCATATATTCCTTAGTTTATTTGATCGAGCCTCATCCTCAAGTCTTGTGTTTATCCTTCTGGATAGATACAAGATTTGAGGTACAACGTTCTTTCATTTAAACTATGAAAAATATAGGGTCAGTTTGATTTCATATCTTTCTAAAACTAAATATATATGTAAATTAAAACGTCCTTCTGAAGCGGACGACAAAATTTCTATTCTGGTGACCGACAGTTTCTTACGGGCAACTCCGACCAAAAATAGTGTCGACATATGCAAAAGTTTGATTTCATAATAGTTGATTAAAAAGGGATAAATAATCAAATTGTTAATCATCTATTGAGGTTTTAACAAGAAGAAATACTAGATATGGAAAAAGAGATTAATGAAACTTTTCTTGATGAATGACTTTATGTTGTAAAAGGATGGGAAATAACTTGGTATGTTGATATTGTAAATTATATTATTAGTGGCATTCTACCATATGGATTAAAATAATAGCAGGAAAAGAAATTCATTTTTGATGTAAAATTATATTTTTTGGGATGATCCTTATTTATATAAGCAATGTAAAGATTTAATGATGAGACGATGTGTGCCTTAAAAAAAATTAAAGAGATTATTCAATGTCATGATTCTGAATTTGGAGGACATTTCGGAATTAATAAAACTGTTTAAAGAATTTTACAATTTTAATTTTATTGGCATACTCTATTTAGAGATGTATATATATGAATATATATATATATATCTAAAGATGTGATTGGTGTCAAAGTGTAGGTAATTTTTCAAGAAAAAATGAAAAGCTTCTAAATTTTAATTTGGAAATTGAAATTTTTGATGCATGGAGATTGAATTTTATGGGACCATTTATACCCTCCTTTTAAAATATACATATTGATTGTAGTGGATTACATTTTAAAATGGATTGAAGCAATCACTTTACCTCGGTGTGATTCTCGTAGTGTTTCAAAATTTTTAATTAAAAAAATTTTTACAAGATATGAAATGCCAAGAGTAATCATTACTAAGGGAGGATCTTATTTTAGAAATGCAACAGTTGCAAGATTGGTGGAAAAATAAAATATAGTGCATAAAGTTGCAACCGCTTATCATCCCCAAACGAGTGGTTTAGTAGAATTTGTTAATCATGAAATTAAGAGAATTTTGGAAAAGAGTGTTAATCCTAGTAAAATGGATTGGTCTACTAGTTTAGACACTACATTATTGGCATATAGGACAACCAATATGACACTTATAGGAATGTCCTCTTATAGATTAAGTTTTGGGAAGACTTATCACTTGTCAGTTAAATTGGAGCATTACTCTTATTGGGCTATAAAAGAATTCAATTTTAGTTGGAAAGATACTGGTGAGAAAGCATTATTGCAATTAAATGATCTTGAGGTAATCATAAATGAATCTTACGATAATGCGAGTATTTATAAGGAAAAGATGAGAGAATGGTGTGACCAAAAGATAATAAAAAGATAATTTGAACATGGAAAAGAAGTTTTAATATACAATATAAGATTGAAATTATTTTCTGGAAAATTGAAGTCTAGGTGGAAAAGGCCATTCAAAGTTATAAAAGTCTATTACTATGGGGCAGTTAATATTGAAGATCCCAAGATAGGAAGAATATTTAAAGTGAATGAGAACAGATTGAAATCATAATTTGATTGTCAAAGACTAGCTTTTAAAGAAGTAGTATTGTTGGGTCACCCAAAATCAGACTCGGAATGTTTGGCTGATGACATTAAATCAAGCCCTTTATGGGAGGCAACCCATTTTTATCGTTGTTTAGATTATTCTTAAGTTTGTTTTATTTGACATATTACATGTATATTTATGTTTATGTCTTTATGTAGTCTGTGTATTTTATAAAATAATTAGAAACAACTTTATTTACTTAATTTTAGGAAAAAAATTGAGAATTTATTGAATCGAAATTGGAACGACAAAAATTCTGGAACTGGCGCACGATGCACCAGATTTGCACATGTTGCGCTACTTTCTAGAGAGTTGGCACATGATGCGCCAGATAGCCACATGATGCACCTTGGGTCCGAAAATGTTTAAAATGTGTCAAATGGAATTTTTTTGGTTTTTAGCGGTTTCTTCTTCAGATAACTCTTAAAAGCTGACACTAAACCATATTTTAAGAAAGAAAATAAGGGAAGAGTCGCCATTTTTAAATTTCAATGGCTTCCCACTCTAGGAACTCCGCTAGATTTGGAATTTTAACTGGATAAATTTTGTCAATTTCGATGCACAGAAATTACATGATCGAGTTCTAGTGAAGAAGAGGCTTATCAAAGGAAGGGGATTTGTGAATCAAGGATTCAACACACTGAATATTCTCAAGTAGAAGAGAATATTGCACATATGCATTGGGAAGTGCTTTGCTACACTACTGTCGTTGTTGTTGTTCCCGTAGTAAAATAATTTTCTATAAATCTTAATGAGATCAATCAAGGAATGATTTAAGTGTGTGGTAGGTTTGTGCAATTCACTCTTTTAAGAATAAACGAGATGTTATGATTGAAAATGTGTCTGTCTGACATTATGCAAACTTTACCCTTACAAAAGAGAAATGAATGAACTCTATTGTTATCTTACGAATGATGATGATAATTAGGAGACCAGAAATAATGGAAATGTAAGTTTTCGTCCATAATTTTTAAATCCAAATTCAAAATCCTGGCATTTCATTATTGTATCGAAGTTACAGCCTACCAATGAAATTAGTATGGTCACTAAGGAGATTGCCATTCCAAATTATTGTATTCAAACTGAAAAATTATTGATATTGGAGCTATTATGTGAAATTTGTTTTGGGTTTGATTGTGAATGAATCTGCAACTGGACTGGGACATCTATCCAATATTTTTTAACTTTGTATTCAAGTTCAAGCACCTTATGAAAGTTGGGAAAAAGTGTTACTTCCTTGGAGGCCCATAGATCTAGAAGTCTACTGCAATTGTATTGGAATGATAGATGAAAATTATAGGAATGTATTGATGGATCAAGGATCTCAGAATTCATCACCTGTTCGACCCTACTACAACTCTAGTGCACTTTCAAATAGGATCAAGAAGATAAAAAAAGATATGTAGATTCTCATGCACGTGATTGAGAATATTACTGAAATACTGAATCAACTTCATTGGAGTCTGAAGGAAGATTTTGAGCATACATGGCGTATTGAAAATGGATTGGTATGTATGTTCAAGAAGCATGCTTAGATTGAGGAGGAAAATTCAACTGATGAATTTCCATATCAACCATTCTACAATCTGTATGTGCATTACGAATCGAGGGGAGATATCCAGTAAGACGATAGTGAAGATGATTTATGATCTTAATTTATGCACGAAATGTTTTATTTACTATTGTTTGTTTTAGTTTCTTGTGTTGGATTTCATTTCCTTTCTATTGGACACTATCTGTGTTTATGTTTTGAATTTTGATGTTTAGATTTCAGTTTTAGGACATTGGCTTGCTTTAAAACACTGAATTTGATGTTTGTTGGCTTGAAAATGTTAGTTTGTAATAGCAAGGTTTTTATATATAAATGTTAGTTTTATGTTGTTTGTGAAAGTTTGGTGTTAGTGTGATATTTATATATGCTTGGAAAAGTTTATTTGAGTCAAATAGAGGTTTACGTAAAGCGTTAAGGAGCAGATTTCCACAAAAACCAAAATCTAGAAAATTTGAGCTCTGGCACATGATGCATCAGATTGGTGCATGATGCGTCAACTTATAGAGCCTTGAAACATGATGCACCAAATGTCCAAACACACTATATTGCCTAGAAACTGCAAAATCACAAGGAAAATTTTCATTTTTGCTACTTGAGTCATCTTCTAACTCAAAACCTTGTT
The DNA here is from genome assembly GCA_003013225.1 of Phalaenopsis aphrodite. Lineage (NCBI taxonomy): Eukaryota > Viridiplantae > Streptophyta > Magnoliopsida > Asparagales > Orchidaceae > Phalaenopsis > Phalaenopsis aphrodite. Next base: position 784,804 of record NEWO01000294.1, read on the forward strand.
CTATGGCATCACATTGTGGGTGAAAGAGAATCATTCCAAAGCTAAAAACTATAGATTTCATCTTCTCTTGGTAAGAGCTTCACATTAACTTAGAAATTTTCTATTTTCACCATGTGTTTTGGGAGATCCAAAAATTATAATTTTTTATGAAAATACATGATGAAAACTCATGGTGAAAGTTTCTTAACAAATAACTTAACTTGAGGAGTTAGATTTTTTTTTAATAATATATTTGGACTATATTTGGATTTTTGTAGAATTTTTTAATGGCTCCCCGTATTAAGAGAGGAAGAACGTCCAAGGACTTCGACACATGAAGATTTGTTAGTTTCAAAGCCCAACATCGTTACAATACTCTAATGGAGACCAAGAGAAAGATCCAAGAGCGGGCGTTTGCAAACTTGGGTGGTGAGGTCGAAAGATTGATTCTTGCCAGAAATTGGAAATGATTCTGCTACTTCACTGTCGTAGCAATTTTCCAGTTGGTTTGGGAGATTTATGTAAACTTGAGATTCACTAATGAAGCTCACATCATAGTTAGAGGTAAAAAAGTTGAATTTACTGCTAATCGAATTAATACTTTTTATGGTTTGAGGATTGTATTTTTTGATAAATATGTTGCATTTGTGATGAATGATTCGTCACTAAAGGAAGTGATTGCATTTTTAACTTATGGAAGAAGATAATGGAAGTTAAGAATAACATGATAGTTAACTTCCTTGCTTCTATGTTGACTATTCAGTCAAAAATATGACACCAGTTCATTTCTGCCAGACACTTGCCAACAAATCATTTAGCTGATGTTACTAAAGATAAAGTTTCACTTAACTATTGTATTCAGAACATGAAGGCAATAGATGTGGGTGCACATATAGCTCAGCATGCTCGAAGTATTGCTGGTAGTTCTACAAGTGGAGGACTATGATACCCAGCCTTGATTTTCTATGTGAACAATCACGAGTAGATTCCCATAGAAATGAAGAGACATTGCAACCATAAAATCCAATCGAGAGACAAATGATTCAAAGAATAGAATCTTTTGTTGATTTTAGAAGTAGAAAAAGGGATAGGCCCTCTACATCTGCTACAGGGGCATCCACTTCTAAATTTATATCACTTGAAGGTATTATGGATCAACTGATGATTCAACAGATGGATATAATAAATATTCAAACTCAGTTGGGAGAGATAGGAGCAAGGAATGCATGTAATGATGAATATCATCATAGGAGAGTTCAACATGATATTAATTTTTAAAATTGCATAGTAAAACACCTTATTGGTGAACCTAATGTGGACTTTCCTACCTGCACCAATTTCAATCCCTATACTCCCATTCAAGATGATGATGAAGAATAAGAATCAGTAGATGAAGAGGGAGGAGATGAAGAATGATATTTTTGAGGCTAGTTTAGTTTGTTTTTGATGTTTGATTGTTGTTTGTGTTTGTATTGGGATGTACTTTTTTTTAAACTTGTTATAGGAAAAGATTTTTTATGTTGTGTTGTGGACTGAATCTGTAATAGTAATTATAGACTTTCACTTTTTCTGCATTTTTATTATTTTCAGTTTAGTTTGTGAGTTTAGTTTTTAGATTTTGTATTTATGATTTTAATTCTTAGTGAGTTCTTTAGATTATATTATATTTTATTTAATGCTTTAAAGCTTAAATATAGTTTTATAGTTAGTACTTGAAGCATATCAGAGCCTAGTTTCATAGTCAAAAATCCTCTACAGGTTAGTTTTTTTTTTCATGCATTTACTGTTTTCTTTCACCTGTTAAATTTTATATTCAAAATATTTTTAAAGTAATTTAAAAACTTAAGTTTAGGGGAAAGAAAAAATTATTTTTAAAAGTTATAAACTAAATTTTATTTGTCCTTAAGTAACTTAATTTTTAATAATTAGTTTAACATGGTCTGGGATTTTAAGATTTAACTTTAAATGACTATACTTTTCTTTATAATTATTATGGCAAATTTAGGTAAAGAGTTTTTAATAATGAAGGTCAATTCTAAAGTTGAAGATATTAAGTTTGATAGGATATAACTATGTTTTTCAATTTAAAGTAAAAGAAATTGTATCCTTAAAGTGGCAAGACTTTTAGAGTTTCATGTAAGAAGAAAAGAACGAGACTTTATGAAAAATCATAAACTAATATGAATTTATAAAGTAAAGAAAGGTAGACAGTTTTGACTTTAGGAAAAGATTTGTGAAGTTTGAAATCATTAAAAGATATTTAGATATAGTAATCCTCACTTGGACAAAGAAAAGAAAAGAATGGATTAGAAAGATCCTAAAAGAAAAGGAAAAAAACGAAAGAAAAAAGAAAGAAAAGAAAAAAAAGAAGAGAAGAAAAATAAGTGAGGAGAAGCTTGAAGAGATGCCTAATCAAAAGTTGGTTTCACTTGAATCAACTTAAAGAAGGAACTTTATTACATTTTCTAAGCTTATATTAGAGTATTAGTATCATTCCTCGTAAAGTTTTTCTGAAGTTCTTTTTCATATGAATGTTCTAAATGTCCTTAATATGACGAATTGCAATTCTTCTTGAAATGAATAAAGATTCAGAAATTTTCAATTTAATTGCTAGGTATTCCTAGACATAAAACTTGAATCTAAATTATTAAAGGCTTTCTCTTAAATTTTGTTATTCTATTTATTAAACTAAAATATAGAAGTTATAAGTTAATCTCTATCATAATCCATATGCTTTTATGTAATAGAAGTGTCACTTGAGGACAATTAACATTTGTGTTTGGGGGATTTTGATCACCAAAATAATATATTGTTTTAAGTGCCTCATTTATGCTTATTTTTGGTGATATTGCGCTTTAAAGAAGGGTGTTTTTGTGTTTTTGTGTTCTTGTTGCAGGTATATCATTTTTAGGCATTTGGAGTAAAAATGAAAAGAAGGATGAAATTTGGAGCAAAAAGAGCCAATTTGGATTCTGGCGCATCATGTGCCGGATTGGCGCATGATACGCCAGATTGATTCATGAAGCGCAACAAATGTTTTTTTCAAATTAAGGTGGCTCGAGACAAATTTTGTACAAATTTTCAAAGGGACACTTATTCTACACACATGTTGGAGTAATTCAATGTATCTAGAAAATTTGGAAGGTTATTTTTTGAAGGGATATTACTCTTAGATCAAATGACACATCTTTTGAATTCAAAAGAGATGACTTTTGGAAGAATTTTTTTTTGGGGGGGGGGGATTTTGAATACTTTTCCAAAGGAGGCAGCCAAAAATAAAAGAAGAATACTTAAAGAGGCTAAATGGGGACAAAAATAAGAGGCTTTTTGGTGTGGCGTGAGAGTTAGAGAATGAAAGAAGAGGAGATTTTCATTTCGGTTTCTAAGAGGAGAGGGAAGGTGAGAGATTTCTTCTTCATTACATTTCTAAGAGAGAATTGGGAGTGCTTGTAAAGAGAGAAAGGCTAGGAGAGAACTTCTAGGGATTTGCTTGGGAAGGATTATGAGATAAGTTATAATTTTATTTCTTTTATTTTGTAAACATTTATTTATATATGAAAATTGTCTCATGAATTTTGAGTTGTCTTCTTTATCCTTCTCCCTGCTTTGAAGATATGATTTTGTGAAGAAAAGATTTTTTTTCTATAATTTTAAATGATAATAATTTGTGATGATTTGAACTCCGATCTTCATTTACTTTCAATCTGGCCAACTAAAATGTTAAAACTTTTTAAGATGCATATGTTCTTAAATGAGATATGATTTCAACAACATAGGGAGAATCACATTTGATTTCATGGGAGAGTATGTCATCCATGGGATTGGGTGCAAATAAATAGCAAAATATACTTTTGTTAGTTACTGAATTGGAGATTTTAAGGTGACTAATTAAAACCCTCAATTTGGTTCAGTTGATTTTAAACCAAGGCGAGATTGTTATCCCTCAGGGGAGGGAGTAGTGAGAGCTCTGGAATGGGAGCCGGTATCCTCCCAGCCTAACCACGGAGTGAAGGACCAAACTTTGAATTAGTCAATGTTCATTATAGCACTTGGAAAAGAGTAAAGAATAGGATTGTACTTATTCAACAAAAAACTGTTCTTATATTATTTTCAAATGACTTCAATTTCTTCACAAAACATATGCGCATTGTAAAGGGGTAGGATGCTTTCTAAAAATTTGAACTTTCTGTCACAAAAAAAATTTTTGTTTAATTTCGCAATTTTGCTTTTGATTGTTTAGTATTTAGTTTAGTTTAATTTCTATAATCTTACATTTGCATTGTAATTAGCATTCACCTTAGTAGTTAATTTTCAATTTTTGCACTTTACTTTTATTTTTTTTGTTTTTATTATAAAATAATTTCCAAAATTTACTATAGGATTATCCAACTTCCCTGTGGGATAAATATCTAGGACTCCATTAGAGCCATTTATTACTTGAATGATACATACACTTGCATTGATATTTATGATTGATTTGATAGTTTAAAAAGAGTTTTAAAGGATAACTTATATTTATAAAGAAAAGATTTGATAGGATTATATTGCATATTTACTATAAATATGTCTGCATCAATTTTTTGGCGTCATAAGTGGTGACAACTTCATAAATATTTGCATCTACAAATCTTTGTGTCAGTGCCTAAGCATCAAACCATTTGCGCTTAAGCACTGGTTCACACAAATTAGTTCGCAAATGGTTTTAAGTGACGATTCGGTCCAAAAACTCCATTTTTGCACTTCGACTTTGTCCCCTTCCTCGAGCTTTCATGATTTTGAAGTTAAGGCACACCATTCTTTGGAGATTACTTGGTGATTTGGAGCAAAAATTGCTAGAATTTATATCCTTGAGGTAAGAGCTTCACCTCAATGTAAAAAAATTTTTATTTTCACCTTTTATTTTGAGCACATTCTTGATCTACCCAAAAATCCCTTTTCATGGTAAAGATTTAAGGAAAATCTTTGAAAAATACATGGAATTGGTAGTTTAAGCTTTTAATAGTAAAGTTTAGTGATTTATAATTGAATTTGGAACATAATGTAATTTTTATATATTTTTTTAGAAATGGCACCAAGAATGAAGAGGAGCAAGGGAAAGGCCAAATTTTATTCAAGCAAGTTTTTTAGTGCTAGAGCCCTGAACAGAGGAAAAAATGTTAAGATTTTCATACCTTATTTATACTATTTTTGATGATATTATACTTTAAGGAAATGTATTTTTGATGTTTTGTTGCAGGAATGATGAATTAGGGTCATTGGAGCAAAAAATTGCAAAAAGAAGCAAATTTGAAGCGAAAAGGACCAAAATGTGGACATTTGAACTAGGCTGCCGACGGCGCCCCGGTTCCACCGACGGTGAGTTTTTCCCGAGGCTATAGGACAAAACTTTTTAGAAGTCTGCCGACGTGCCCTCGAGGCCGCCAACGGTGAGCTCAACTTTTATGCCTACTCAAGCTTTGGATAAGGCCAAATTTTGAAGGGGTGCTTAGGCAACTCTTGGGAAAGCTTATCCATAACTTTAAAAGACTATTTTGGCCTAATATTGGAGAGCAAGGAGAAGAGGGGAAAGAATCTAGGGAGTAAAGGAAGTGCTAGAGAGAGTTCCTAGAGATTAGAAAGGTTCCAATATTGTGAGGAATTCTTCGAGAGATTGTAAGAGTGGAGTGAAAGTGAGAGATTTCTTCCTCCTTGCTGCTTCAAAGAAGAATTTTGTGTGTTTTAAAGAAGGGAGGAGATTCAGAGGAACTTTGAGGAGTGTTCTTGGGGATAAAATAGAGATCAGTTATTTACTTATTGTAGTTTGTATGACTTTGATTTTATATATAAATTCCAAGTTTTGTTATGTTTTCCCGATGAGATCTGAGTAGTTTTTTCTGTCTTTCTCCTTGTCTCTAGATTTGCAAAATGGTGGTTTGAATTGGTGAAGCCATAAAAATGTTTAAGAAATTGTGATGATCTTTTCACTTCAATCTTAATTTACTTTCAATCTCGCCAATTGATTTGTTAAAATATATTGAGTTTTACAATTAAAGTGAAGATTACATCCAAGATTCAGGGAGGTCAAAGCCTTTGGAAGTTGGATGCAAATAAATAGGGAAATAATATTATCGGGCGTAAAATTGGAGATTTTAGAGTGACAGACTAAAATCCCCAATTTGGTCCTATTGTTTGGGTGTTGAAGTGTAGATGTTAGCCCTCAGGTGAGGGGAACGTGAGAGCTCCAAAGTGAGAGATGGTATCCTGCCAGCCTAGTCGCAGATTCAGTAAACAAGCATAGGATTAGTCAATGTTCTTTATGCATGGACCAAAGGATAAAGAATAGGTATGCTCCTATTTGACACAATATAAATTGAACTAATTCACTTTATCCATTCACTATAATTTCTTGACAAGGAGAAGGATACTTTCTTATATATTGACTATCACAATTAAACCCTCATAAGTATCATTAGTTATTTAATAGTTAAAATTAACTATTTTATTTCAATTGAATATTAGTGACAGATAAGCAAATTGAACTACGTTTTTGTGACTAAAGTATTGCTTTTTGAAAAAATCTTAGTTTGCATTTCTAAACCACTCCCTGTGGGATCAATATCTAGGACTCCATTAGAGCCCTATATTACTTGAACAATACGTATACTTGCGTTGATAAGTGTGACTTTACAATTATTAAATAATTATTACATCCATAGTTATCTTATATTTTAAGCATGTAAAAAGTCGTCGATCAGGTTTTTGGCACCATTGTCGGGGAGTGATTGAGTGAGTGAGTCAAATCACAATTAGAGTAACGAACAAATTAAGATTATTAGAAAATTTTTACTTGATTTGCAACTTATTTTTATATTTAGTTAATTATGTTACTTAGTGTTGCTTTCAAATTGTATGCGTAAATTTGGACCTGAAAATCTTATACCCTACGATTCAGAATTAAAACGCACTGGTAGAAGGATTAGAAGATTAAGAAGAGAACCTAGAAATTTTTATAAAATGGAAAGCAACTTGAACAATCAAGGAATAGAGAATGAACACCAACCTAGACCCCTACGAGATTATGCAAATCCTACAGCTGATGAAATTTACTTATCTATCCAAAATCCTGATGTAGCTACTATTTCATTTGAGTTTAAACCTGATATTATCCAAATGGTACAATACAATCAATTTGGAGGTACACCAAATGAAGATCCTAACTTACACCTCGCTAGTTTTTTAGAACTATTGCTACTTTTAAATTTGACAGAGTCTCAAATGATGTTGTGAGACCTAGACTTTTTTATTTTCACTGAGGGATAAAGCTAAGATGTGGTTAAATTTGTTAGCACCAAGATCTATTAAAACTTGGGGAGAAGTTTCACAGAAATTTCTATCCAAATATTTCCCTCTATGCAAAACTGCTAAACTTATAAATGACATAACATCGTTCTGTCAGATTGATGGAGAGTCAATATATGAAGCTTAAGAGAGATTTAATGATCTTCTTAGGAAATGCCCTCATCATTCGTTATCAAATTGGTTGATAATTCAAACTTTTTAAAATGGATTAGTGGGATCTCTTAAATTGATTATAGATGTTGCGGCTGGTGGTTTTTTAATGTCAAAACCTTTTGATGAGGCTTATTCATTAGTAGAAGAGATGGCTGCCGATAATTTTCAATGGCCCTCTGAATGGGTAAATCCTAAAAGAGTATCTAGTATCCATGATTATGATGCAATATCTATGTTAGCTTCGCAGATTGCTCCAATATCAAAGAAATTAGATCATTATGGGATAAATTATTCTCCAACACCTCCTATGATGGAAGAGAATTCATCTGAGCAATTTGTGGATATTCAACCTTCATATAAGACTTTAAATGCTATTAATAGACCCAACAATCCTTATTCAAATTATTATAACCCAGGTTGGAAGAATCATCCAAATTTTAATTGGAATAACAATTCCTCTACAAATCAACAATGGGCAAACAACCCAGTAAACCCATTAGCAAATTTCTCCAACCAAGGAAATGTTAACTATAGACCTTCTTATGCTCTAGAATTTAACGGTAATACTTAAATTAAGGAGAAGAAGTTGTCTATGGAAGAGCTGATATTAAACATGGGTCAACAATTGCAGAAACAAGGAAATCAATTAAAAACTCAAGTAAATCAATTATAAAATCAAGGAACTGCTATTAAGAATATTGAAAATTAATTGGGCCATATCGCTACTGCGCTTAGTAACCAAACATTATGAACTTATCCTAGTACTGTGGAACCAAATCCTAAAGACTAAGGAAAGGAACAAATTAAAGTGATACAATTACAAAGTGGAAAAGAATTGGAAACAAGAGTGCAAAAAGAAACAAAAACTGAAAAAGAGAAACTGGATACCGAAAAATAAAAGGATCATGAATACCCAGATTTAGATTATCCATTTACACCATTGAAAATTACTATGGAGAAACCTCCACTACCGTTTCCTCAAAGATTCAAGCAACATAAATATAATAAAAAAAATTTCAAATTTTTAGAAATTCTTTAGAAGTTAACTGTGAATATTTCCTTCGTAGAAGCTTTAGAGCAAATTCCCAATTATGAGAAATTTATGAAAGATATTCTGAACAAAAAAAGGAAGTTCACAGAAAATGAACTGTTGCACTTACCAAAGAGTGTAGTGCAATTATTCAGAAAAAGCTTCCTGAAAAACTAAAAGATCCTCGCAGTTTCACTATACCGTGAGCTATTGGTGAGAAATTTTATGGAAGAGCTTTATGAGATTTGGGAGCCAGCATTAATCTTATGCCTCTATCAATTTTCAAAAGATTAGGATTTGGAGAAGTCTCACCTACTTCTGTAACTCTAAAGTTAACGGATCATTCAGTTACATATCCTAAGGGATTCATAGAAGATGTGTTAGTAAAAGTGGATAAATTTATCTTTCCTATGGATTTTATTGTTTTAGATATGGAGAAAGATAAAGAAATACCTATAATTTTAGGGAGACCATTTTTAGCTACTGGAAAAGCTATGATAGATGTTCAAAAAGGAGAATTAACATTGAGGATTTTTAACATTGCAAAATCTATGAAATACCCTGGTGTCGAAAGAGATAATGAATGTTTTCGCATGGAAATTAGTGAAAATCGATTGAAAGAACATTTTAAAGAATATTTTAAAGAGAAAGAATAATTTGAAGAGAATGATGAAACTATTCTGGATGAATTAGAAAATGAAGAATTAAATTATGTTCAAGAATAATTTAAGATGTTGGATATTACGGAAAATGCCGATAAAAATCTATTTCCATCAATTATAAAACCACCTCAACTTGAGATGAAAGTATTGCCTAGCCACTTAAAGTATGTGTTTTTAGGAGACTCACCTACATTACCTGTTATTATATCTTTAGAATTAAATGATCTGCAAGAGCAAAGACTATTAGATACATTGAAAAGATATAAGAAAGCTTTTGGTTGAACCTTAGCTGATATTAAGGGAATCAATCCTTCAATCTGTATGCACAAAATTATATTAGATGAACAATATAAACCAAGAGTTGATCCAGAAAGAAGATTAAATCCGATGATGAAAGAAGTTGTTAAGAAGGAAATTTTGAAATAGTTTGGTACTGGAATTATATATCCTATTTCAGAATGTGCGTGGGTAAGTCCAATTCATTGCGTTCCTAAGAAAGGAGGAGTGATTGTTAAAACAAAAAAAATAATGAATTAATACCTATCAAACAAGTTACAGGGTGGCGTATTTGCATTGATTATAAAAAATTAAACACAGCCACCTGGAAAGATCACTTCCTTTTACCCTTTTTAGATCAAATAGTGGATAGATGTGCTGGGCACAAATATTTTTGTTTTTTAGATGGATATACCGGTTACAATCAAATTCCTATTGCTCTTGAGGATCAAGAAAAGACAACATTTACTAGTCCTTTTTAAACATTTGCTTTTCAAAGAATGCCTCTCAGATTATGTAATGCACATGCAACATTCCAGAGATGGATGATGTCCATTTTTAGCAAGTTAATTGATGATGGATTGGAAGTTTTTATGGATGACTTCTCTGTATTTGGAACATCATTTGGTGCATGGTTAAATTATCTTGAAAACGTTTTGGAGTTATGCGAAAGAACTAATTTGGTTCTTAATTGGGAGAAATGTCAATTTATGATCGCAGGAGAAATTTTGTTAGGGCATAAAATTTTGGAAGATTGTATGGAAGCAGACCCTGCAAAAATTCAAGTTATATCTAAACTAACACCTCCTACTAATGTAAGAGAGGTTAGGGGATTTTTTGGACATATTGGATTTTACAGGCATTTTATTAAAGACTTCTCAAAAATTACCAAACCACTATGCCAACTTTTAGAAAAAGACAAGAAATTTGAATTTACTAAAAGCTGTTTAAATGTCTTTAAGTTATTTAAAGGAAAAATTAATCACAGCCCCTATTATACTTTCACCTAACTGAGAGAAACCATTTGAATTGATGTGTGATGCTAGTGATTATGCTATTGGAATTGTCCTTGGACAAAGGTATGAAAAGATTTTTAATGTTATATACTACGCTAGTAAAACTCTTAATGATGCTGAAATTAACTATACTCTTACTGAAAAGGAGTTGCTAGCTATTGTGTATGCTTTAGATAAATTCATATCTTTTTTATTTGGAGCTAAATTTGTTGTGCATACCGATCACTTTGTTATTAAATATCTGATGCAAAAGTAGGATGTTAAACTAAGGTTAATTAGATTGATACTTTTGATGTAAGAATTTGATCTTGTGGTTATTAATAGAAAGGGAACTGATAATCAAATTGCTGATCATTTGTCAAGATTAGAAAATCAAGAATCATCTGACACTGATAATGAAATTATAGACAGTTTCCCTGATGAACAACTGTATAATATTAATGAGTGGAAAATATCATGGTATGCTGATATTGTTAACTATATTGTAAGTGATATTTTGCCACCTATGTTGACACTGCAACAATAAAGGAAATTCATTCATGATGCAAAAACATATTTTTGGGATGAGCCTTTTTATATAAATAATGTAAAGATTTGATTATGATGAGATGTGTACCTTATGAAGAAACTAAACTAATTATTCAGAAATGTCACGATTCTGAAGTTGGAGGAAATTTTGGGATTGATATAACTACTTCTAAAATTTTACAAGCTGAAATTTATTGGCCTACTATCTTAAGAGATGTTTATACATACATAAAAACTTGTGATCGATGTCAACCAGTAGGCAATATATCTAGAAGAAATGAAATGCCTCTGAATTTCATGTTAGAAGTTGAGATCATTGATGTTTGGGGATTAAATTTTATGGGACCATTTATTCCTTCATTTGGAAACTTATATATATTAATTGCAGTGAACTACGTTTCAAAGTGGATTGAAGCACAAGCTTTACCTCGTTGTGATGCTAAAAGTGTTTCAATGTTTTTAATGAAAAATGTTTTCACTAGATATGGAATGCCTGGAATGATTGTCACTGATGGAGGATCCCATTTTAGAAATAAATACATTCAGAGATTAGCAGAAAAATTTAATATTGTTGATCAAATTTCTACTGCATATCATCCTCAAACCAGTGGATTAGCTGAAGTTTCTAATAGAGAGATTAACCAAATACTTGAAAAAATTGTAAACCCTAGTAGAATAAATTAGTCCACTAGACTGGATACCACATTATGGGCTTACAGGACTTCTTATAAAACTCTTATTGGAATGACTCCTTACAGACTCATTTTTGGAAAGACTTGTCACTTACTAGTAGAATTGGAGCATAGAGCATATTGGGCGATTAAAGAATTCAATTATAATTTGAAAAACGGTGGTAAGAAAAGATTGTTACAATTAAATGAATTGGAAGAGTTAAGAAATGAGTCTTATGATAACGACAAAATTTATAACGAAAAAATAAATTTATGGCATGATTGAAAGATTAATAAAAAGAACTTTGAACCAGGATAAGAAGTTTTACTTTACAACACTAGGCTGAAATTATTTCTTGGGAAATTGAAATCTCATTGGTTAAGACCCTTTACTGTGACTCAAGTTTATACTTACGGAGCTGTTGAAATTAAAAATCAGAAAGCAGGAAATAGATTTAAAGTAAATGGACACAGAATAAAACCATATTATGAGGGTAAAAGACCAAAATTAAAGAGTTTTTAATGATCAGTCAACCTGAATGACACATGAATAGGTCGGGCTGACGACTTTAAACCAAGCATTTTATGGGAGGTAACACATATTTATCTTTACTTTTTTCACGATTATAGTAGTTTTTATTTGAAATCACATTAGTTTATGGTAGTATTAAACTCTACTTCTCTTATTTACCCTTGAAACATCATAAAAATTGGATTCATGAAGAAAAATTCGAACGCATTCGGATGAGAGGGAAACTGTGCAAATTTTGTCTTGGGCATCGACGGAGCCCTCGATGCCGCCGACGGCGGGTTTTTCCTGAGATTAAAGACAAAATTGATACAGAGGCTTGCCAACGGCGCCCTCGACCCCGCCGACGGCGAGACCAGCGAATTGGCAGTTACTTTGGTTCAAATGGTGGTTTTTGGTGGTTTTTTGGAGGGGAGTTGACTTTTTAAACTAAAAAATTTGATCTCTACTCCATATTTTTCATACAAAAATAAAGTAAAAACTCTATCAATTTCATTCCTATGGCGTCTAATTCTCCTGATAATCCTAGAATGCAAGTTTTCAATCAGTGAAAGTTTATTAGTGCGGAAGCGCAGCGAATCTTCAGCAAGTTGCTGACGAAGAAAAGATTAATCAAGGAACGAGGATTCATAAATCGTGGATTGAATAATCCCATGAATGATATTGAAGAAATGATAGTGTGGTGAAGATGGGAAATGTTGTGCTGCACTACTACCGTCGTGGTTGTTTCAGTAGTCAAAGAATTTTATACAAATTTACATGGAATTAACCAAGGAGTTGTTTATGTGCGAGGAAGATGGATTACTTTCACTTCTGCATGGATCAACAAATTATATATAATAGAGAAAGTTCATGTCTGCCACTATTCCAATTTCGTCCCAACGAGAAACCAGATGAATGAGATTTACCAATATTTAACGGACGAAACTGAGGACTGGGAAACAAGAAAAAAATGGGCATGTTAGTTTTTTTGCAACACTCCTAAATCCTATTTCGAAACATTGGCACTTTTAAATTTCTGCGAAACTATTACCGACAATGAAGATCGGTAAAGTTTCTAAAGAAAGTGTCATTTTGAATTACTGCATCCAAAGGGGATTGTCGATCGACATTGGATCAGTAATTGTGAAATCAGTTTTGGACCTGATCGTTCATGGATCAACTTATGGGCTTGGACACCCCTCCATGATTTTCTCACTTTGCAATCAGTTCCAAGTGTCCTATGAAAATTTGGAAAAGGTATTGCTACCTTTGAAGCCTTTGGATCCAACTAAGAGATTATTGATGATGAAAATGACATGGCAATTATAGTAGATCAAGCATCTCAGAATTCACAGCCAGTTCAACCCTTAGTCCCTGATAAGTCTCTAGTGATCCTGCGTTGAATTAAGAAATTAGAAAAGGAGGTACAAAATGTCATGAACACGATTAATAATATCTCCAATTTCTTTGATTATATAGAATGGAGGATGAAGGAACATTTTGAGCACTCTAGACATTTAAAGATAGCTTGATACGACTGATGAGGAGGATGAAGTTAATAGAAGAGGATTCCACTGAAGAATTTCCATTCCGACCCTTCAACAACGTCTTCGTTCATGTACAATCAATGGGTGATCTCAGATGAGAATCTAGTACCGAGTCTGAAGATTGGTCGATTTATATTACTACCTATCTATCTATCTATGTAGTTCGATTTGAACTTTGTATTTTCTTTGCTTTAGATATATGCTTGTAGATCTCTGTATAGTTAAGACTAAGCATAGGTTGTATTTTTTTCAACGTTTTGAGTGTTGTGGCTTGAATTATGATGCTGAATTAATGTATTGAGGTTGAGAGAATACCAAACTTAGGTGTGTTATGTAATGTATACTTTACCCCTTGGAATTTATATATAAATGTGATGTTTTCTGTTGTGAAAGTTTATATGTGCTAAGTACATCATTTTGTCACTTAAAATTATGTCTATAATGATTGAAAAGATGTCGTTAAGGCTTGGAATTGATCGAAATCGCGAAACTTCAGAATTTGGACAAAATCAATAGAGCCCGCGAAGGCGGATTTTTCCCAAGACTCAGGTTCAAAATTCCAATAGAGCGTGCCGACGGCGCCATCGAACCCACTGACAGGAAGCTCACAAAAAAAACACCTTTAACGGCAATTTTGACCAGTCAACTGCTACTATTCATCATCCCCTTCCTCTTGAAAATGTTATTTTCAACCTAAGGCTTGAAAGATCTTGGATTGCGAGGTAATTTCAAGACTTTTTTACATCGGATTTGATCATCTCTAGATAAGATCTTCACTCCAAGCTAAAAATATTTAATTTTCACCATGAATTTCTTCCGCATTGAGGAGATCCAAAAAATTTGAGAATGTGAAGAAAATTTGGGAAGAAATTCATGGTTCTTAATGTTAAACTCTTAGAATTACTATTGAAAATCATGATTTGTATATTTAAAGTAATTTTTAGAATTTTTCTATAATTTGATTAGATTTAAATGGCTCCACGTCAAAAGAGAAAAGTTGAGTTTGACTAGTCTCGCTTCGTCAATGTGATGGCTCAAACAAAATTTACTTCCATATTGAAAGGAAAAAAAGTGCATACAAGATCGAATTTTTGAAAATCCGGCAGGAGAAATCGAATGAGTTATTGTTGGGCAGAGGTGGGAAAACTTTTGTTACACCACCAATAAAGCTGATGTAAATGTTGTGACGGATTTCTACCAATGTTATTTATTCTGATGACGAAATCGTTCAAGTGCATGGGTTTCCTGTTGAGTTTACTGCCACCAGCATCAAAACTTTTTATGAAGTCACAGACTCTTATCGCTGCCAATATGAATCCCTTAGTACGATGGAAGGCCCCCTCAATGATGTGATCAACTTTCTCACTGATGGGAAAGGAACATGGAAGATAAAGCAGCAAGAGCCGGTAAATTTTTCTGCTTCCATGTTGAATGCCACCTCTAAGGCGTGACACTATTTTATTTCCTCTACAATGTTACTGTCTTATCAACATAGTGAGGTAACTAGAGATAGAGCTATTCTGAATTTATGTATTCATAATAGTAGAACTATAAATGTGGGGATAATAATTCTTAACAATATATTGACTATGGCGAGGAGTGAGACAAGTGGAGGTCTAGGACATCTTGGACTTATTTATACAATTAGCAAATTTTCTGAAGTAGAAAATGGAGATGAAGAATGGGTTTTTCCTATGAAACCCATTAGTAAAGCTAATTTAAAAACTTATGAATCCCATGAGAAATGGATATCTGGGAGTAGAAGTCAAGAACCTTCTACTAGTAGAGATGTTCCCTCTACAAGTTATGACCTTCCACCTTCTAGTTCCCCTACCCTCTATGATTTGATGAATGAGTTGACCTTGCAGCGGAAGAGCATAGAATTGATAAGTGAAAGGATTGGAGGTTTAGAATGTCGACATGATTACGATAGTGAGTACCTTCAGAGGCATTCAAATTTTAAGGTAGCCTATTATGAAGCTCAGGCCCAACACTACAGAGGTGAGCCTGATGTTACGTTTCATGAGTGCCCCCGATATACTCAGTATCAGCCCAATCCACCTGCTGATCAAGGAGATGAAGATATAGCTTGGGAATTTGATATTGAATGAAATTGATGTACTTATATTTATATTTTTATTTATGTGATCTTTTGTAATAGAAATAGATGTTTGTGTATTTGAACTTTCATTTTTATTATTCTGTGTACTTGGATAATTTTAATTTTTGTTATAAATTTAATGTTATAGTTAAATGTGCATGTGTAGTTTAATATTTGTTGAGTAGTATGTGGATTATAATGTAATGTGATTTTTATTTTGCATTTTAGTTTTAATTATTTAGTATTGTGGTTGTGTTAGGAAATATTGTGCTTATTTAATTTTTTAGTTTTATACTTATTTCAGAATTTCATTACCCAAAAATTCCTCTAATGATTTATATGTGTAGAAAGCTACTAATACTACAAACCAGGTGGAGTAAAAATTTGAGAAGGGCTGCGAAAATTTCAGAATGATGAAAATACATACAATATTGAGGTATGATTTATATTTATAGTTTTTCTTTCCACTTGTATTGTTTCATATTTTAAAATTTAAGTTTGGGGGAGGGAAGAAAAAGATTGACTATTAGATGTGCTCTATTTTAATATTTTCAAAAATTATTTATATGATTTCATATAGTGAATTTAATTCAGGTATCTATATTTTAGTAATCATTTAAATATTATGGTAGATTTAAAGCAATATTTTTTTATTAAAAATTAATTTTGTAACTTAGGATATTTTAGTAAAGAGAATAAGATTATAGTTAACTATTTAAAGTAAAGGAAACTATATTTTGAAGTATTAAGAATCTAGAAATTCATTTTAGAAGAAAATATTGGGGCTCAAAGATGTAAAGGCTATGAATTACTTATAAGGTAAATGAATGCTTTAAGTTTCAATTTTAGGGAAAGAAAAGTGAAGTTCAAAATCATTAAAGACCATCCAGATATAGTATTCCTCACTTGAAAAAGGAAAAAGAAAGGATTGAAAATAATCTCTGAAAAGAAAAGAAAAATATATAGGATTGAAAGCAATCCAAATGAAAAAAAAAGAAGAAAAAAATATGAAAGTGAGGAGAAGCTTGAGGATATGCCTAATAAAAAATTAGCTTCACTGGACCTACCTAAACAGAAAACTTAAATACATTCTTTAACTTATATTTATGGAATAGGTGTTTTACTAGTAAAGATCTCATGAAGTTCCTATCTTTTGGATATTCTAAGTGACTTAATATTGCAACGTATAGTCATTCTTGAAATGAATAGAAGACTAGAACTCTTAAAGTTGACGACTAGATAATCTTGTGGCTGTAGAGTAAATTCAATTACTTAAATTTTTTCTGAAAATCTCACAATGATATTTATTTAAATCAAACTTATAGCATTGTTGAATTAAAACTTTACTGCAGTAGGTCATAACTTCTATATAGTACTAAAATTACTTGAGAACAAGTAATAGTTAGCTTGGAGGATTTTGATGAGAGGAAAAAATGTTGAGATTTTGATACCACTTTTATAATATTTTTTATGATATTGCACTTTAAGGAAAGATATTTTTGATGTTTTGTTGCAAGAATGTTGAATTAGGGTCATTGGAGCAAAAAGATGCAAAAAGGAGCAAATTTGGAGCGAAAAGGACAAAAATGTGAAAACTTGAACTAGGCCGCCAACGACACCCTCAACCCCGCTGATGGCGAGTTTTTCTCAAGGCTGCCGAATAAAATTCTTCAGAAGTCTGCTGACGGCGCCCTCAAGGCCGCCGACGGTGAGCTCGGTGGTTATGCTTACTCAAGCTTTGGATAAGTCCAAATTTTGAAGGGTTGCTTAGGCATGGGGAAAGCTCATCCATAACTTTAAAAGACTATTTCGGCCAAAAATTGGGGAGCGAGGAGAAGAGGGGAAAGAATCTAAGGAGTAAAGGAAGTGCTAGAGAGAGTTCCTAGAGATTAGAAAGGTTCCAATATTGTGAGGAAATCTTCGAGAGATTGTAAGAGTGGTAGGAATGTGAGAGATTTCTTCCTCCTTGCTGCTTCGAAGAAGAATTATGTGTGCTGTAAAGAAATGAAGAGATTCAGAGGAACTTTAAGGAGTGTTCTTGAGGAGAAAATAGAGATAAGTTATTTACTTGTTGTAGTTTGTATGACTTTAATTTTATATATAAATTTCGAGTTTTGTTGTGTATTCCCCATGAGATCTAAGTAGTTTTCTCTGTCTTTCTCCTTGTCTCGAGATTTGTGAAATGGTGATTTGAATTGGTGAAGCCATCAAAATATTTAAGAAATTGTGATGATCTATTCACTTCGATCTTAATTTACTTTCAATTTAGCCAACTGATTTGTTAAAATATGTTGACTTTTTTAACTAAAGTGAATATTACATCCAAGATTCACGGATGTCAAAGCCCTAGAAAGTTAGGTGCAAATAAATAAGAAAACAATATTATCAAGCGTAGAATTGAAAATTTTAGAGTGACAAACTAAAATTCCCAATTCGGTTCTATTGTTTGGGTATTGAAGTGTAGATGTTAGCCCTAAGGTGAGGGGAACGTGGGAGCTCCGAAGTGAGAGCTGGTATCCTCCCAGCCTAGCCGAAGATTCAGTAAACAAGCGTAGGATTAGTCAATGTTTTTTATGCTTTGACCAAAGGGTAAAGAATAGGTATGCTCTTATTTGGCAAAATATAAATTGAACTAATTTACTTTATCCATTCACTATAATTTCTTGACAAGGAGAGTGATGCTTTCTTATATATTAAATATCACAATTAAACCCTCATTAGTATCATTAGTTATTTAATAGTTATTAAAATTACCTATTTTATTATGATTGCCTATTAGTGACAGATAAGCAAATTGAACTTCGTTTTTGTGATTAAAGTATTGCTTTTCTAAAATCTTAGTTGACAGTTCTAAACCACTCCTTGTGGGATCGCTATCTAGGACTCCATTAGAGCCCTATATTACTTCAATGATAAGTATGCTTGCATTGATAAATGTGACTTTGCAATTATTAAATATTTATTACGTCCATATTTATCTTATGATACGTATATGTCAAGATTAAGGAAAGAAACATCAAATGTTTTAATCCTGGGGTAATAGATTCATAAGAATCTGATTCTACCCTAAAGGTTTTATTTTGTTCATATCATGTCATGTCATTTTATTTTTTTATATTTTTTTATGTATTTCATGCCAAATTGTTTTGTTTTGTTTACGTTTTTATCTTGTCATGTCATTTTATGTTGCTTATGTTTTTGTCATGTCATGTCGTTTTATTTTGTTTTGTTTATTTTTATCTGGTTTTGTTGTCTTGAAATACCGCTTTTGAATGTCATCATGCAAAATAGAGTTAGCACACCCTACAACATGCAAAGGAAATCTAGAGCAAAGATTTATTTTCAGATCTTCAATAAACCTACAAAAGAGAACATGATTAGCATAAAACCATGTTGTCAGATTTATTAATTTTAGTGGGTCATTTAATCGGTTGAATAATTTTTAAATGGCCCGGTCAATATGTCTATGGCTTCGTCGTCACAGGGCCATGAAGTATTCAGATTTACTTAGTCCTAAAGGTGTTTAAACCAGGACCAGAATATTTTTGTCAGCAACCAAAGATTGCGTCGTTCAAGAAATCTTCGTAAATCTGAGCACAGATGTTTAATTTGTGTTTTAATGTCCTTTAAGATGAACTTTATTTCATTTATGTCGGTGAGTTAGATTTTTATGATGTCATTTGTTTTAGGTCATATGTCAATTAGACCTGAGAGAATTTTATTGAAACCTAAGATTTAGGTTTAATGTCGGTGAAACTGAAGATGATTCAGGTTCAATGTAGGTAGAACCTAGAGTTATAAGTCCAATGTGGATAAGACATTAAGAAGCTCTAAACTTAATGATTGGAAATGGTTTAAGTCTAATGTGATTAGGACTTAAGATGTTTTAGGCTCAATGTATATAGAAACTAAGAGTTTAAATGGTTTCAAGTCCAACCTAGTTAAAACTTAAGGAATTAGGTTCAGGTAGAACCTAAGAGTTGAATTGGATTTAAGTCCAATGTAGTTAGGACTCTAAGGTATTTAGGTTGGATGTAGGTAGAACCTATAAGTTGAATTAGTTTTAAGTCTAATGTAGTTAAGACTTAAGGTATTTAGGTTCAATGTAGGTAGAACCTAAGCATTGAATTTGTTTGAAGTCCAATGTAGTTAGGACTTAAGATGAAGGATTGAAACTATTTTAAGTCCAATGTAGTTAGGAATTAAGATGATTTAGGTTCAATGTAGGTAGAACCTAAGGATTGAATTGACATAAATCTA
This sequence comes from Phalaenopsis aphrodite, assembly GCA_003013225.1. Taxonomy (NCBI): domain Eukaryota; kingdom Viridiplantae; phylum Streptophyta; class Magnoliopsida; order Asparagales; family Orchidaceae; genus Phalaenopsis; species Phalaenopsis aphrodite. Next base: position 804,876 of record NEWO01000294.1, read on the forward strand.
TTGTAATTAAGACTTAAGGGTCGAGTTGAGTTAGGTTAAATTTTGATTGAACCTAAATTTTATGTTGACCTAAGTTCAATTTGAATTGAACCTAAGTTTAAGGTTTGATTTAGGTTCAGTATATGTTGAACCTAGAGTTTGGTTGACTTAGATTCAGGTTGGATTGAACCTAAGTTATAGGTTTGATTGAAGTCCAATATGGGTTGAAATTAAGTTTGAAGTTGATTTTGGTTGAAGTTAGGTTGAACGTAGTGATTGAGCTAACTTGAGTTAAAGTTAGCTTAAACCTAAATTAGCTTTTTGTTTAGTTAGGTTCAATGTGGGTTGAACCTAATGTTTGAGTTAACTTGAGTTCAAGTTAGGCTGAACTCAAATTAGGTTTTGGTTAAGTTAGATTTAATATGGGTTGAATCTAATGTTTTAGTTAACTTGAGTTCAAGTTAGGTTGAACTGGGTTTCTTTGGATTGATTAAACCTAATTAAGGTTTAATTAAACCTAATTTTGGTAAGGTTTAATTGATTAATTAGACTTAATATGGGTTAAGTCTAATTGAGTTTAAGTTTAATTAAACCTAATTTTGGTAAGGTTTAATTGATTAATTA
>NEWO01000294.1:818106-834539 GCA_003013225.1 Phalaenopsis aphrodite
AAACGACTCCTTCTCGGGCTTAAGCGCGGGACCTTTGGCACTTAGGTGTGGCCTTCTCTGTTTCACTAGCACTTAAGCGTCGGATCTAGCGCTTAGGCGCCAAAACACTTTAGCACAATTTTCACATATTTGCGCCAAATTTAATTCTTTTTCACTCCTTTAAGTGTTTTTCACCTTTTTACTTGTATCTGAAAGAAAAACATAAAAATACCTTCCATTAAAGTACAATATCTTAAAAATAGGTATAAATATGTGTCTAAAAATACTATATATTTTTTGAGTATCAAAATCCCTCGAACTTAAAATGTTACTTGTTCTCAAGTGACAATTCAATCTTTAAAAACTAAATAAGTATGATGTGTATATGAGTTTCTTTAGGAGTTACAAAAATTTAGATTTATATATATAGTAGTCCAATTTAGAAAAAATATTCAGTTAATGAGATCAACTTAAATTTAATAAATTTTAAATGTCAAGAAACATCAAAATATGAGTTCCTATCTAATGCATAAATATTGTAGATTCTCTAAGTTTAGAATTTAGTTCTTTTATTATCTCTACTTAAAAATTTTTATTAAGAATAATTTTACTTACTATATTATATTTTTATGCTTAAGATTTTCTCATGTTTTATACTTTAAAAAGATTAAATGTGGATATAATTTTTAATTATGCACTAATCCTCAAGATTATTCTCCCTTATATATATATATTTTCTTTTCTTTTCTTTATTTTTTTTTTCTTTGTTTTTTTCTTCTTCTTTTTTTTTAGGCAAGGATTTCTATATATAGATATGCTTTTAATGGTTTTGAATTCTACTTCTCCTTTCCTAAAGCAAAGTCCTCATATAAATCTTTCACTTAATAATATAATACTAGTGTTGAAAATTATTTTAATAAAAGAAATTTAAGTATTAAAAATAAAAGTCTACATTTCTAAATTTTTCAAAAATACAATTTTTCTTACTAAAGATAATTACTTATATTGAACATTTTCTACACTAAAAACATTTGACTAAATTTTCTTACTAATTTCTAAAATTGAATTTTACTTCCCTAATATGATTTCATATATATGATCATTTTTCTTTTAAAATCAAATTCACTTGTAGCATAATTGCAAACAAAAAAAATTCAAGTTTTTTAAAATATTTTTCATCCCCCCTCCCCAATCTTAAATTTTTAACAAGATTAAACAGTTTAACATCACATATATATAAGCATGAATGATAATTGAAAGAACATGCTTACAAGAATTTTTAAACCTTAAGTATACAAGTATAAAACTAAAAATAGGAGTAAAATTAACTTTTGATTAATTTTCTATCATTTTCATTTCAATTCAACATGTAAAGATTCAATAGACTTCTAAGTAGGGGGTACAAACATAAAAGAAAGCTAACACACTAAATTTGATTTCACAGTCTCAACATAACAACAAACATCTAACAAGATAAAAGGAAAATACAAGGTAGCAATTTTTGAATTTCTAATTTAAAATCTACACTAGCAAGATTTTCAACTTTACAAAAGGCATGGAATTAAGTTAAGTTCTCAACTAGCTAAATCACTGTACTGAACACACACCAATAGATACTACCCTAGAATTTAAAATAAAGTACCAACAATCACAAACATCACAATAACAACTAAAAAAAAGGAGTCCAACACATCACAAAATCCAAATAAACACACAACTACAAATATAGCAAGTCCCGACCACATAGTTAAAAACATAATACAAAAATAAATCTCTTAGTCCTACTCCTCATCCTCTGAATCACCGCTATCCCAATCATCTACATGCTCATAATAAGGGTATTGTGGATATGGAGGAAATTGCACTCATGGGTTACCCTGATGAGGTTTTTCAAAGATGAGTGAAATTTCTCTTCACAGTCACTTTTCTCCTATTATACCTATCAGTATAATCTACAAAATGCTATAAATTCTAAACTTTATCAGTGGTGTAATTTACACTATCCATCATCCTTTGATCTTGGGTCTCAGTATACTCACCTCTAGAAGTAGAAGCATGTGAGGTAGATGGTCTAGAAGTAGAAGCAGCAGAAGTCTCCATTCCATAACTCCTAGAAAATCCTCCCCTCCAGCCAAAAATAGAATGTTCAGAATAAGTTTTAACATTTACTTATGTGAAAGGCTTTAGAGGAAACAATAATTCCTCCCAACTATCATATTTCACAACAACCTGATCATTATCCCAATTTTTTTATATATAAAATTTTTTTAAGTTTACACCATTACAGCGCCAAAAACTTGATCATTGTATGAAAAGTAAGTTGTGTAAAATATATATAATTATAGGTAATTAATAATGGGATTCTACGCAAGTATACATATCGTTATCAAGTAATAAAGGACTTTTAATTTAAGCCCCAAGTATCGATCCCATAGGGAAGGTGTAAATTGACAATTATAAGTTTTACTAGGAAATTTACAGAAAATCAAACAAAATCACTATCACTAATTTCAAATGTTGAGATATTATAAAAACTAAAGTAATTAACTATTAGCAAAATAGAAATACAAAGTTTAAAAAGTAAACAATAATCTACTAACTATGTTTATGTAATGAAGATTTCTTATGTGAAAAAACATCTTTCCCACAACAATGAGGTTTTGGTAAAATGAAATGGGATAAATGTTTGTAATATATATTGTGCCAAATAGGAGTAATTGGATAAAGAATATTTCTACCCTAATATAGTGCATATAAAATCATTGGCTAATCCTAGGTTTAGTCCTTAAATCTATGGTTAGGCTAGGAGGACACCGGCTCCCACTCCAGAGCTCCCACTTTCCTTCACCTGAAGGCTAACTCTAGCTTTAATTTTTAAACACTAAGATTGAATTGGAGATTTTAGTCTCTCACTCTAAAGATTCTCTAATTCTACACCGAACAAAGAATATTTCCCTATTTATTTGTATATAATTCCATGAACAAATTTCTCTTCCATCAAATCAAATGTGATCCTCACTCTGTTGTAGAACTCATACTTCATTTCTCTGATCATATGTTTCACAACATATTTTAACAATTAAATTGACCAGATCAAAATATAAATTAAGTTCAGAGTTGAAAAATCATCACAATTTATTTTATATTTTATTATTGACACATCATATTATCTCTTTATTTCACCATATCTCAGAGTAGAGAGAAAGATAGAGAGAAATACTCAGACTTCATGAGAAAGACATAACAAAACAAATTTAATATTTAAAAGAAAGTTCATACAACACTAATAAATAAACAAAACATATCTGAAACACTTTCTTAAAGAAAATCTTTTGTAGCCTTTACTTAGAAATGCAGGAAGAAGATATCTCTCACTTTTCTCCTTCTCCAACACTCTTACAAAAAGTTTCACGCTAAATCTCACCACACAAACTCTAAACTATAAAGTAAAAATCCCTAATAGACTCCAATATGGTAGTGAAATGAAGATGGATTATGAAGAATGATGAAAATAGAGCGTGGTGGAACATCTTGTAGCGAAAAAGAGTCACTTGCGTGATGAATTTCGGCCCCAAATAAAGCCCAAGTTCGGTTCTCCAAGAGGTGCCTCCGAAAAATCTTCAAAAATCTTCAAAAATCATCCAAATACATCAAAACTTCTAGAAACAAGGGCTGAACTGCTTTTGGCGCTGACTAAAAATTTCAGTTGTTCTATTGTTCTGCACCGTCGGCACTGCATTTGGTGTGGTCGGTGTTGAGTACCTTTTCAAAAATGTCATTTTGACTCCAAATTCCATCCTTTTTTTCCTTTTTACTTTAAGTCCTAACAATCAACAACCGGTAAGAAAACATCAAAATAATTTCCATTAAGGTGCAATATCACCAAATATAAGTATAAAATATGGGTCTAAAAATGCATATATTTTTGGTATATAAAAATACCCCAAACTTACATGTTACTTGTCCTCAAGTAACTCCTCTACTACATAAAAATATGACTTATGGTAAAGAATTTAACTTCTAGACTTCCATATTTAAGTTCTCTAAACATAATAGTATAACTTAAGAGAAATTCAAAATAACTCTAGTTAGTACTAAAGGTGCTAGGATATTCAGTAATTAAGACTGATATTTCTGATCCTCTAGTTCTTTCAAGAAAAATTGCAATTTGTCATATTAAAATCACTTAAAAAATTTATTTGAAAAAGAACTTCATAAAACTTTACTAATCATTAAGCTAATACTCAAATAAACAGTTTAGAAAAAGTGTACAAGCCTTTTTCCTTAAGTTGATTCAAGTGAAACCAATTTTTAATTAGGAATCTCCTCAAGCTTCTCCCCACATCCATTTTCTTTTTTTTAAACTTTTCAGGATCATTTTTAATTCCCTTTTTCTTTCCTTTCTTCTTCTCTTTTTTCTATCTTTTGTTTTTTTTTTATGTATGTGAGGATTATTATATCTGGATAGCCTTCAATGAATTTGAACTTCACTATCCTCTTCTTAAAGTTAAAAACTTTTTACATTTCTTCACTTAAAAAACATATATTAACTTAAAAATTACAAGAAGTTTAATTCTGTTTTTTTACATGAATCTTTTACTATTTTGAATACTTCAAAAATACAAATCCCTTTACTTAAAATAGAAAAACATAGTCTTATTCTCTTTTATCAAATATCTTAGTCTCTATAATTAACCTTTATTATTGAATTTTTTTTACTTAAATTTACTATTTATTTAGAAACATAAATATAGTTATCGAAAGTTAACCCCTAATACCAAAGGTCATGTCAAAATCAAAATTTTTGAAAATAAAGTTAAGTGAGGGAAAATAAAATTAAGTTCCCTTTTGTTTCTTACAATAATTTTTCTTCCCCACAAACAAAATTTTTTTTAAAAGATTTACATGAAGAACCTTAATAATAAGAGGGTGAAATAATGCATTAAATACATTAAAAAAATTCATACCTATTGAAGATTCTAGTTTTTACAAATAAATTTTGAAATACTGCAGGTGCTAATATGAAAAACTATAAGGCTTAAAAAATTAAATTGCACATAATATTAATAAAATTTGATGAGATAGAGTTAATTACAATACATATAAAAAAGTTCGGAAACTAATAATAGAACTAAACTAAATTCTAAAAATGAAAATATTTTTCACATTACAATTTCACATTACAACATGGGACTCATAAGTCTTAATGTTTGCAGGCCCAATCGGTCTCTGAGGCTCAATCCTCTCCTCATCAGGTTTAAAATCAACTACTGCATGCTCACAAAGTGTATAATTAAGAGCAGGGTGTGCCAATCCACAATTTGTCTCTCCCAGAGTAATAGATCAAGTGTTCATATAAATGATAGAGCCTACATTTTGATCCATCACTTGCTGAATACAGTAGTTCAGGATGGTTCTATCCTTACTCACTTCACTATGATGGTTTATTGGAATTATCCTCTTAGAAATAAAATAATGTCAAGCCTTAGATACTAAATTTAACATAGAAAGGGGAAAGTTGACTTTAACTCCATTCTTTACTTTCCAAGCACCTTTCTCACCAGTCAGAACAGAAATAACCTCATTTAAGGCATCCTTTATGATAGAGAATGAATGATATTAGCATCTGTAAACATCTTCTAACAGATAAAGCTCATTTATTTTTTTTGGAGTAAACTCCACCCTTTTTTCTCGAACAAAAACAAAATCATCAAAAGCCTCCAAAAAGATGGCATAAAATTCCATAATTATCCTAGCTCTCACATCGATAGTAAAATAGTAGAAGTTTTCCCACTGCCAAGGGATAACGAATCGTTCAACTTCTTCTCCTGGATTTTGGAAACCTTGATCCGGAATCACTTTCTTATTTTCTTGAAGATTGTGAAATCGAGCACTAGCTTTAAAGCTATGACACTTTTTCTAGTCATATTGTCTTTTTCTTTTGCTCGATCTTGGTGCCATATGAAATGTAGAAAAAAATTATAAAAATCGGAATAAATTCAAAAATTTCCAAAATTAAAATTTAAAGCACTTTAAACTTAAATCTACTGAGTAGAAGATTTTCACCAAAGCATTTTCTCAAAATCTCTCTAAAAAAAATAAAACTTTCGAATCTAGGCAATGTGAGAAAAATTTTTGGTGAAAGTAAAAATTTTTTTACTTTAAAGTGTAGCTCTTGCCTAGAGAAAATGAAATCTAAGGTTCCTTTGCCTCTAAATTGCCTCAAATCGGCCCAAAATCAATCCCTAGGTGTGAAAACCAAAGGTTGAAGGTGACTTTAGGGGTAAAAATGGACGTTTTATGGTGAAAATCGCAAATTAGAAGGGTTATTACTGCTCATAGGTCAAAGGCGCCATTAGCGCTCATGCTAGTGTCGTCGGCGCTGAAGGCCCGAAATTCACTATTTTGATTTTTTCAAATTTTCAATTTCCTTTTCATTTACTCCAAAGTTTTTTAGCATTTTTAAACACAAATTTTTATCTAACAACAATTCAGAGATAAACATTCACAAATAATCATTTTCACAAACAACAACAAACTAACTTTTATATATGAAAATACACTTTTTACAAACACGTTTCACAAATCACACATTCACACCTACTAAGCAAACTAATTATAAATCAGCATTGAAATCAAGCCACAACATTAAACGCTAACACAAAACTATACAGATATTCAAAGTTCAAAATTCTAATGCAAAAACAAACCAAACCGACTCAAATCAAATCCACACAATTACATCAAATACATAAATATTATTAAGCAAGTAGAGAATCCAAAGTCTTCAGTCATTTCACTTCATCTTAAGTGCTTTCACCTCCTCTAATATCTGTCATGGATTGGTAATGAACATATGGGTTGTAGAAGGATCAGTACGAGAATTGATCAGTCAAATTTTCTTCGATCCATATATTTTCTTTAAACATCTGAACTAATCCTGCTTTAAAAGTTCCAGTATGGTCAAAATTTTCTTTCATTCTCAAATTAAGGTGATGAAAAAAGGTACTTAAGATCTCCTACTCCATTCATAATACTCTGAAGTTCTCTTTCAATTTGCTTCAATTTCTTCTCCAAAGTAAGCAAACTTCCTACAATTAGTGGCAAACTTCAGCATGTGAAGAATTATCCACAATATCATTTAATGCTTCAATTCCATTACCAACATACTGTTCTTCAATAGGGATAATGGGCTCCAATGGTAGTAAAACTTTTTCCCAACTTTCATATGGCACTTGGGATTGACTATAAATCAGAAAAATTGTTGAACGATGCCCAAGTCCATAAATTGGCCCATTCATAATAATACCCATAATAGTTTAAAATATTTTTGATCCTATATCAATAGGTTTTTTCCATTTGAATACAGTAGTTTAAAATAGCTCTTTCCGTGGCGACTCTACTAATCTTCATAGTAGGGAGTAGTTTTGCACAAATAAGGAAATGCCACTTCTTTGAAATTGGATTAAGTGATGAAACAGGAAAACTAATATATCCTTCATCTCATACTTATCATATATCACTTTCATCAACCAAAAAATTATAAACATCTTGCATCAAATCTCGCGTAGGAAAGAAACTTGTATAAAGACATATTGGAATATTTTCTATCATATACAATTCATTAATCCTCACTGGAATAAATGGTACAGCCTTACCTCATACGAAGAGAACTCCTTAGGTAATTCCATGTTGATTTACATAGAACTCCTTCACTATAGGCACAATAACCGCAGCGGTAGTGTAACGCAGAACTTCCCATTAACTTTGTAAAATGATCTTGCTAATCAGAACACTTGGATTGCTCAATCCATGATTACAAAATCCTCTTTCCTTGATCAATCTCTTCTTTGTAATAACTTTATCGTAAAATCTCTGCGCGTAGAAACTAATAAACTTTCTTTTATTGAAAACTCCATACCTTGAAGTATTTCTATAATTGGAAGCCATGGAATCCAAAAAAAGGAAGTTTTTAAGACTTCAAAAACACCTCATGGCGATTATTGTGGAACAAAATCCTACCAATGTCCATCAAAAGTCATTTGAACTTTCAAACTGCTCTCAGCTCCATTGACGCTCTCGATTGGCGCTGCCGGCACCGAGGTCCGTTTACTTGAGCGCCATCGGCGCCACTGGCCAAAATTTTGCGACTTTCATTTTTTGTTCAATTTAATTCCAACTTTTTCTCTAATACCAATATTTGAATTAATTTATAATAAATGCAATTGTATAGGATTATTATCTACTAATATATAAGACACTTATCAAACCAAATAGCAATGCATAAACATATATGTATGGGTTGCCTCCCACAAAGCACTTGGTTTAACGTCGTCGGCCTGATACACCATTTTTTTAGTTGGGTTGACTTAACATTAAAACTTCTTTAAATCGGGGTATGTACCGAACTTAATAATGTTTTAGATGATGCTTATTAACTTTAAATACCTTTCCAGTGTTAGAATCTTTAATAACAATAGTTCTATAATGATAGACTTTAATCACTTTAAATGTCCAAACCATCTCGAATTTATTTTTCCTAGAAACAATCTCAATCTTGTATTACATAATAGAAACCTTGTCCAGTTTCAAATTTCTTCCAAATAATCTTTCGATCATGCCATATATTCACTTTTTCTTTATAGATTTTTGCATTATCATATGCTTCATTTATTATTTCCTCATGCTCATTGAGTTGCAATAATATTTTCTTACCAGCATCTTTTAGATTCAAATTAAATTCATTAATAGCCCAAAATGTTTTATGCTCTAATTCTGCTGGTAAGTGACATATTTTTCCAAATATCAGTCTGTGTGGGGACATTCCTATAAAAGTCTTATAAGCAGTTTTATATGCCCATAATGCAGTATCTAGTCTAGCAGACTGATACAATTTATAATGATTTACAGCTTTTTCTAAAATACATTGAAATTCACGATTTTATATATCTACTAGACAGCTAATCAGATGATGATAAGTAGTAGTGAATCTATGCATAATATCATGTTTCTTAATTAATTTTTCAATTCCCTTATTCTAAAAATGAGATCCACCATGAGTAATAATTACTCTCGACATTCTATATCTTGTAAAAATATTTTTAATTAAAAATTTAGAAAGACTCCGAGCATCATATCTGGGTACAACAATAGCATCAATTCATTTGGACATATAATCAACAGCAAGAAATATATATAAGTTTCCAAATGAAGGCATAAATGGTCCCATAAAATCTAATCACCACACATCAAAAATTTCAACTTCCAATGTGTAATTCAGAGGCATTTCATTTCTTCTAGAAATATTTCATACTTGTTGACATCTATTGCACAATTTAATAAATTCAATAACATCTTTAAAAATAGTAGGCCAATAAAATCCTACTTGCAAAATCTTTTATGCAGTTCTATTTGTTCAAAAATGTCCTCCAAATTCAGAATCATGATATCTTTCAATTATCTGTTGAGTTTCTTCATAATGCACACATCTTCTAATAATTAGATCTTTGCGTTGTTTATAGAAATATGGGTCATCCCAAAATAGTCTTTTCAATCATATATAAATTTCTTTAATTTTGTATTTTTCATATCAGGTGGGAAAATATCTCTTACAATATAATTCATTATATCAACATACCATGGTACATCCATCTCATCAATACTATATAACTGTTCATTAGGGAAAATTTTTAAAATTTCATTTACAGAATTAGTTAATATTTCTATTTCTATCCTAGACAAATGATCAGCTATTTGATTATCATTTTCCTTTCTATCATTCATGGTAAAGTCAAACTCTTACAATAGACGTATCTATCTGATTAATATTTGTTTAGCATCTTTTTTTGCATTAAGTATTTAATAGCAGAATGATCTGTGTGCACTATACATTTAGTTCCAATTAAATAAGATATAAATTTATCAAAGGCATAAATAATAGATTATAACTCTCTTTCATTAGTAGTATAATTAATTTGAGCATCATTCAAAGTCTTATTAGCATAATATATAACTTTAAAAACTTTGTCGTGTCTTTGTCCTAATACAACCCCAATAGCATAATCACTAGCATTGCACATTATTTTAAATGGTTTTTCACAGTCTGGTGGTACTATTATAGGTGCAGTGACTAATTTTTTCTTTAATAATTCAAATGCTTTTATGCATTCCTCATCAAAATCAAATTTCTTATCTTTTTCTAAAAGTTGGCATAGTGGCTTGTTATTTTTGATAAATTTTTTATGTAGCGCCTGTAAAAACCAGCATGTCCTAGAAAACTTTTCACCCCTTTAGCATTAGTAGGTAGTGGTAATTTTTCTATAGCTTTGATTTTTACAAGATCTACCTCCATGGCTTTTTCAAAACATTTATACCCAAGCACAATACCTCCTGCAACCATATATTGACATTTTTCCCAGTTTAATAGTTGGTTGACTGTTTCACATACTTCCAAAACTTTTTCGAAATTATTAAGACATAACTCAAACGAAGTCTCAAATATAGAAAAATCATCCATAAACACTTCCATTCCATGTTCTATAAAATTGCTAAAAATTGACATCATGCATCTTCAAAATGTTGCAGATGTGTTGCGTAGTCCCAAAGGCATTCTATGAAAAGCAAATGTTCCATATGGGCTTGTAAATGTTCTTTTCTATTGATCCTTTGGAGCAATTAGAATTTGATGATAACCGGTATATCCATTTAAAAAGCAATAATTTTTGTTCCCAGCTAATCTATCCAACATTTGGTCTAGAAGGGGTAAAAGGAAAGTGATATTTTATGGTGGACATATTTAATTTTCTATAGTCAATACAAATTCGTCAACAAGTAACTTGTCTTATTGGTATTAATTCATTTTTCTTGTTTTCTTCAATAACTGCTCCTCCTTTCTTTGGAACACAGTGAATTGGGCTTAACTAAGCACTATCTGAAATAGGATATATAATTCCAGCATCAAACAATTTTAAAATCTCTTTTTTATCAACTTCTTTCATTATTGGGTTTAATCTTCTTTGAGGATCAGCTTTCGGTACATATTGTTCATCTAATAAAATTTTGTGCATACAAATGGAAGGACTAATTCCTTTAATATTTGCTAAAATCCATCCAAAAGCCTTTTATAATTGTTCAACATTTCTATCTACATTTGCTCTTGAATTTCAGTTAACTCAGAAGATATAATAAGAGGCAGTGTAGATGACTCTCATAAAAATACATACTTTAAATGGGCAGGTAATATCTTTAAATCTAGCTCATGTGGTTTAATACTTGAAGGAATAAGATTTTTACTATCATTTTCCAAAAAGTCTAACATTTCAAATTTGCCCTGAATATAATTCAAATCTTCTCCTTTTATTTCATCTTCTTTATAAAAAATTTCTCCTTGCTTTAATTTATCTTCACACTCATTCTTAAATTGTTCATTACTCAGATAATCAGCTTCTTCCATCCTGAAACATTCATTATCTTCTTCTATTGCAGGATATTTCATNCGCCTGTAAAAACCAGCATGTCCTAGAAAACTTCTCACCCCTTTAACATTAGTAGGTAGTGGTAATTTTTCTATAGCTTTGATTTTTACAGGATCTACCTCCACGGCTTTTTCAAAACATTTATACCCAAGCACAATACCTCCTGCAACCATATATTGACATTTTTCCCAGTTTAATACTTGGTTGACTTTTTCACATACTTCCAAAGCTTTTTCAAAATTATTAAGACATAACTCAAACGAAGTCTCAAATATAGAAAAATCATCCATAAAAACTTCCATTCCATGTTCTATAAAATTGCTAAAAATTGACATCATGCATCTTCAAAATGTTGCAGATGTGTTGCATAGTCCCAAAGGCATTCTACGAAAAGAAAATGTTCCATATGGGCTTGTAAATCTTCTTTTCTATTGATCCTTTGGAGCAATTAGAATTTGATGATAACCGGTATATCCATTTAAAAAGCAATAATTTTTGTTCCCAGCCAATCTATACAACATTTGGTCTAGAAGGGGTAAAAGGAAAGTGATCTTTTATGGTGGACATATTTAATTTTCTATAGTCAATACAAATTTGCCAACAAGTAACATGTCTTATTGGTATTAATTCATTTTTCTTGTTTTCTTCAATAGTTGCTCCTCCTTTCTTCGGAACACTGTGAATTGGGCTTACCTAAGCACTATCTGAAATAGGATATATAATTCCAGCATCTAACAATTTTAAAATCTCTTTTTTATCAACTTCTTTCATTATTGGGTTTAATCTTCTCTTAGGATCAGCTTTCGGTACATATTGTTCATCTAATAAAATTTTGTGCATACAAATGGAAGGACTAATTCCTTTAATGCTTTCTAAAATCGATCCAAAAGCCTTTTTATAATTGTTCAACATTTCTATCTACTTTTGCTCTTGAATTTCAGTTAACTCAGAAGATATAATAAGAGGCAGTGTAGATGACTCTCCTAAAAATACATACTTTAAATGGGCAGGTAATATCTTTAAATCTAGCTCATATGGTTTAATACTTGAAGGAATAAGATTTTTACTATCATTTTCCAAAAAGTCTAACATTTCAAATTTGCCCTGAATCTAATTCAAATCTTCTCCTTTTATTTCATCTTCTTTATAAAAAATTTCTCCTTGCTTTAATTTATCTACACACTCATTCTTAAATTGTTCATTACTCAGATAATCAGCTACTTCCATCCTGAAACATTCATTATCTTCTTCTATTGCAGGATATTTCATAGCTTTTGTAATATTAAATTTTACTTCTTGATCATTAACTCTCATTATTAATTCTCCTTTTTGCACATCTATTACAACTCTTCCTGTTGCAAGAAATGGTCTCCTTAAAATAATAGGAAACTCTTTATTTTCCTTCATATCCAAAACTATAAAGTCCATAGGGGAAATAATGTTATCCACTTTTATTAGTATATCCTCTATAACTCCATTTGGATAAGTTATTGATCAATCAACTAACTGAAGAGTTATAGTAGTAAGGGAAATTTCTCCCAAATATAAACATTTAAAGATTAATAAGGGCATAAGATTGATACTCGCTCCTAAATCACATAAAGCTTTTCCAGAACACTTTTTCTCCAATTGCACAAAGTATAGTAAAACTGCAAAGATCTTTTAATTTTTCAGGAAGCTTTTTTCTGAATAATAGCACTACAGTCTTCACTGAGTGCCACCGTCTCATGATTTGTAAAGTTTCTTTTCTTATTTAGTACATCCATCATAAATTTCACATAACTTGACATTTGTTCCAAAGCTTCAACAAAAGGAATATTTATCGTTAATTTCTTAAGGATTTCCAAAAATTTTGTAAATTGTTTATCTTTATTTTTTTGCTTTAGTCTTTGAGGAAATGGAGATAATGGTTTTTCTAAAAGAACCTATGTTTGTTCATTTTCATGTTGATCATTTTCCATTTCTTTCTTCTATTTATCAACTTTGGTTTCTCTTTGGCTCCTTTTTTCAACTTCTTTTCCACTTTATAACTGAATAACTTTAATTTTCTCTTTAATTTGATCTTTTGGATTGATTTCCACAGTACTCGGACGAATTCCAAAAAGTCTGTTACTAAGTGCAGTAGCAATATGTCTTAATTGATTTTCAATATTTCTAATAGTAGCTCCTTGATTTTGTAATTGATTTCCCATATTCAACATCACTTTTTTCATCTTCAACTTCTTTTCCTTAACTTGTTGGTTAGGATTGGAGTTAAATCCTGGAGGATAATAAGGTCAAAAAATTAGGATTTTCTTAATTGTTCAGATTTGCGTATGGATTCATCGGATTGTTATAATTATTCCAACTAAAATTAGGGTGATTTTTCCATCCAACGTTAAAATAATTAGACTAGGGATTGTTATTTTAATTATTTAAAGTGTTTAAAGTTTTATAAAATGGTGGAGTATTAATAATCTTTCCTAGTGAATTTTCCTCTAATACTGGGGGTATTTGAGAATAGTTCACTCCTATTTGATCAATCCTGTTAGAAATAGCAGCAATTTGAAATGCCAAAATAGACATTGCATCAAAATCATGAATAATGGCTACTCTCTTACGATTTACCCTTTCAGAGGGCCATTGCAAATTGTTAGTAGCCATTTCTTCAATTAAAGAATATGCTTCATGAAAAGGTTTTGAAATTAATGATCCACCCACAACAACATATATAATAGATCTTAGTGAACCTACTAATCCATTGTAAAGTTTTGAAGTATTTACCAATCGGGCAAAGCATGGTGTAGAAATTTTCTAAGAATATCTTGAAATCTTTCCCAGACTTCAAATATCAATCCTCCTTCAAACTGACAGAAAGATGTAATATCATTTCTAAGCTTAGCGGTTTTTTAGGGTTGAAAATATTTAGCCAAGAATTTTTGTGATAGTTCTCCCCAAGTTCTAATAGATTCATGTGCTAATGAATTTAACTAAGCCTTGGCTTATCCATTAATGAAAAAGGGAAAAGTCTAAGCCTAACAGAATCATTAGACACTCCGTCATATTTAAATGTAGCACAAATCTCAAGAAAACTAGCAAGACGTAAGTTAGGATCTTCAGTAGGTGATCCTCCAAACTGATTATTTTGTACCATTTGAATAATAGCAGATTTAAGCTCAAATAAATTAGCAGCAACATCAGGATTTTGAATAGTCAAGTAAAGCTCATCTACTCTCAGATTCACATAATCTTTTAAAGGTCTTTGTCGATTCTCATTTATTGAATTTTCAAAGTTATATGCCATTTCTTTTAAATTTTAAATTTCTCTTTGTTGAATTTAAATTTTTCCAATAGTACGTTTTAATTTTAAATTTCTCTTAAATAAATTTCTATATGGATTTTTGTTTTATTTATTTATTTTTTTTAATATATTTTTATTGTATATATATTATCTCTAACTTTCCTAATTTATCGAAACTATTTAACTTACCTAAATTTAACCGTTACCTTCCCCATGCAACAACGCCAAAATCTTGATCCCAATTTTTTTATTTGTAAGGATTTATGAAGTTGACACCATTATAGCGCCAAAACTTGATCCTTGTATGAAAAGTAAGTTGTGTAAAATATATATAATTATAGGAAATTAATAATGGGATTCTACGCAAGTATACGTCTTGTTATCAAGTAATAAACGACTTTCTCTTTAAGCCCCAAGTTCAATCCCACAAGGAAGGTATAAATTGGCAATTTTTAGTTTTACTAAGAAATTTATAGAAAATCAAACAAAATTAATGTCACTGATTTTGAATGTTGAGATGTTATCAAAACTAAAGTACTTAACAATTAGCAAAATAGAAATGCAAAGTTTAAAAAGTATATACTAATCTACTAACTATGTTTATGTAATGAAGATTTCTTATGTGAAAAAGCATCCTTCCCACTACAATGAGGATCTGGTGAAATGAGATGAGATAAAGGTTTATAATATGTATTATGCCAAATAAGAGAAATTATATTTCTCTACCCTGATATAGTGCATAGAAAATGATTGGCTAATCCTAGGTTTAGTTCCTAAATTCGTGGCTAGGCTTAGAGGATACCGACTCCCACTTTCCTTCACCTGAAGGCTAACTCTCTCTTTAGTTCTTAAACGCTAAGACCGAATTGGGGATTTTAGTCTGTCAACCTAAAGGTTCTCCAATTCTACACCCAACAAAGAATATTTCCTTATTTATTTGCACTTAATTCCATGAATGAATTTCTCCACCATGAAATCAAATGTGATTCTCACTCTATTGTAGAACTCATACTCCATTTCTTGTATCATATGTTTCGCAACATAATTTAACAATTCAATTAGCTAGATTGAAATGTAAATTAAGTTCAGAGTTGAAAACTTATCACAATTTATTTTATATTTTAATATTGGCAGATCATATTATCTCTTCATTTCACCATATCCAAGAGTAGAGAGAAAGATAGAGGTAACTACTCAGACCTCTTGACAAAGACCCAACAAAACACAAATTTCATACATAAAAGAAAGTTCATACAATAGTAATAAACAAACAAAAGTTATCTAAAACTCTTTCTCAAAGCAAATTCCTTGTAGCCTTTCCTTAGAAATGCAGGAAGAAGATATCTCTCACTTTTCTCCTTCTCCAGCACTCTTACAGAAAGTTTCACACTAAATGTCACCACTCAAAATCCAAACTATAAGAGAAAAATCACTAGTGGACTCTAATATGGTATTGAAATGAAGATGGATTATAAAGAATGGCAAAAATTAAGCGTGGTGGAACATCTTGGAGCGAAAATGAGTCACTTTCCTAATGAATTTTGGCCCAAAAAAAATCCCAATGTCGGTTCTCTAAGCGGTGCCTCTAAAACTCTTCAAAAATTGTCCAAGTACATCGAACCTTCTAGAAGTGGGGGCTGAACCGCCTTTGGCTTGGTAGGTGCTAGTCTGGTGTTGAGTAAAAATTTCAGTAGTTCTGT
>NEWO01000295.1:4719-15197 GCA_003013225.1 Phalaenopsis aphrodite
GAAAAATTGTTCAATATTAATGAGTGGTGTGTTCTGTAGTATGTCGACAATGTGAACTTTCTTGTTATTGATATTATACCTTATGGAATAACATACCAAATGAAAAGGAAATTTATTTCTGAAGCTAAGACTTATTTTTGGGATGACTCATTTTTATATAAATAAGAAAAGGATCTTAATATTCGAAGATCAGTACCTTTATAAGAAACTTATGAAATTATCCAAAAATGTCATAATTCTGATTTTGGGGGATATTTTGGTGTTGATAAAATAACATACAAAATTTTACAATCTAGATTTTATTGGCTTATATCTTTAAATATATTAATGTTTATATTAAAACTTGTCTTAGATGTCAACGAGTAGGCAATATTTCTAGAAGAAATGAGATGCCCCTCAATTATATGCTAGAAGTTAAAATATTTGATTTTTGTGAATTAAATTTCATTAGACCATTTATAACATCTTTTAGAAATTTATATATATTATTAGCAGTGGACTATGTATCAAAATGGATAGAAGTTGTTGCTTTACCTCGATGTGATACTCAGAGTGTTGCAAGATTTTTGAAAACAAACATATTTTGTAGATTTGGGATGCTGAGAGTTATCATAACTGATGGGAGAGCACATTTCAAAAATGTGATAATGGAGAAGTTATTTAAGAAATATCATATAAACTATAGAATTGTTACTGCTTATCATCCTCAGACATATGGTTTGACTAATTATCCAATCAAAAAATTAAAAGAATTATGGAAAAATCTGTGAATCCAATAAAAATGGATTGGTTAGTCAAACTTGAATATGCTTTGTGGGCTTATAAGACTGCATACAGAACTCATATAGGTATGTCCCCATATAGGTTAATATTTGGGAAAGTTTGTCACTTACAAGTTGAACTTGAGCATAAAGTATATTGGGCAATAAAAGAGTTTAATTATAATTTGAAAGATTCTTGTGAGAAAATATTATTTCATTTAAATGAGCTCAAAAAGATAAAGAATGAATCTTACGAGAGTGCTAAGATTTACAAAGAAAAGATGAAGAAGTGGCATGATCGAAGGATTCTTACTAAAAATTTTCAGTCAGGGAAACAAGTTTTCTATATAATGCAAGGTTAAGATTATTTTCAGGCAAACTTAAGTCCAGGTGGATGCGCCCATTTGTTGTGATAAAAGTTTATCCTTATGGTGTTGCGAATATTAAAGATCACAAAACTGAGAAAGTGTTTAAAGTGAATGTGCATAGACTAAAAACTTATTTAGTAGGGAATCGGTATAAATTTAATGATTGAAGGATGTTGGGTCAACCAAAATAAGCACTGGTTATGTCGGGCTGACGACGTTAAACCAAGCGCTTTGTGGGAGGCAACCCATAGTTTTCAGTGTGTTTTTTTTTATGTTGTTTGTGTAAGATTATGAAAATTTGGGGTAATATTTTTTAGACTATTATGTGTTATTATTGATTTTAATACTTTATTTAGTGATCCAGACGTGCTAAAATGAGAATTTAGACGTTAAGTTGACTGGTGCAAAATTGAGCACTTGCGCTTAAGCGCCAATATTCGGCACTTAAGCTCCAATATTCGGTGGTTAAGTATAGGAGTTAAAAACCATGTGTGAAATTCAAATTCTAGAAGGTTTAACCGCTAATTGGTTGACTAAAATGTGTCAAGGAAGGTTTAGGACATGCCTAGGAGTTACTAGATGGGTTTAGGCCTATAAATATAAGGAATTTCACCCCTGATCATTTTCAACCCTAAAGTTTAAGAGAGAGAGAGAGATTTTGAGAAGATTTCTTCATGGGAGATGGATTTGAAGAAGAACAAAGAGACCATGAGGAAGAGATTCATTAGTCAAAGTTCACAAGAGAGGTATAACAGTTTCTTAGCCGTTAGTATTAAAGGAATATCAGAAAAGATCAACAAAATTGAACTATCATGGCTTTACTTTACTGGAGACAAAGGTAATTGGATCCATGCACATCTAGAGCATATTTGATGGCAATTGAAAATGCAATTTAGNCCTTATTCATGTTTAAGTTACTATTAAATCAAATATGCCCAAAAGAAATTTTAGAAGCTTTAACTCATCCCTTCAATAGCTAATATTTTTATAGAAAAATTGACTTTGTTGGATGGATCTTAAACACTAAGGGCCCGTTTGGGGCAGCTTCTTTGGTGCAATGACGTTTTGAAAATGCACATGACCTGTTTAGATAAACTGTGTTTTGGCAGCTTGTGCGTTTTCAAAACGCTGAAAACAGTGTTTTCATGCCGCACTTATCTAGGTGCGGCGACAGCTTTCTGGCTGCAGTCTGACTTTTTCAAAAAAAAAAAAAATTAATAGCTGTCTTACCTAGCTTATCAGCAGATTATTTTTAATCAGCTTATCAACAAATTATTCAATAAGCTACAGCTACCCCAAACAGACCCTAAATGTATAGGCGTCGAGAAACGCAGACCATAAGTATTGTATATTAATTCTTATTTTCTGTCAATTATAATTTTTTTAAAAATCTATACAAATTGTTTCTAAAGTTAAAGTTTATAAATAAAATGCCCCTTTTATATTTTAAATTTTTAAATTATGAAATAAAATTATCAAATAATTTTCCCCGTCCGACCTACAATTTTCGTCTTGACAAATCATGACATTATATAAAAAAAAGTCAAATTTTAACAGAGTTTAAGTGTTAATTTGTTTAATTCTTCAAGCAAAAAATTAAAAAAATAAAAAAATCTTTAACTTATCAACCTAAAGTGCTAAATATGTAATATATTGATTGAAAATAAATAAAAAAAATCTCAATGAGTCTGATTCTACAACTCATCCTAACAAAAAAAAAGAGAAAAAGGAGCCACCTTTCATGAAAACAAAAAACCAAAAACAAAATTGAACTTGAACAAGCCCTCAGCAAGCAATAAGACGAAATAATTTCAGCAAAAACAAACCTTTTTCATGAAAACATAATAAAGAAAAATATCATATGCTGCAATGCAAAATTTCAACTTTCTACCATGATTCATAAAACCAATATATTTACAGGAACTTACTGTCTACAGTAAATCTCAAACAATATTACAGAATAAAACCAAAATATAAATACATTACAGGAATTTCTTTGTCTTACCAGTCGAATCAAGCCTGGAACCTTCAGCAGATTGATTATAGTTTGAAGGAACATCTTCAATGATTCTTAGGAGCTCTTGTATAGAACTATGAGTGGTAGAAGTTTGGCTCAGAAAAGAACTCTCATCTTCATGCATTTCTTCCCACAAAGGAGATTCATCCATCAAAATATTTCCAGGATTTGCATCCCATTTTCTATGCTGCCCATACTGGTAATTTTGATTAAATCTAAATATAAATTTAAAAAAAAAACAAGTTAGGAGCTATTTAAAAATGGAATATTAAGAGAATCAATCAAAGCAAAGGGGAAAAAAAAAGGAAGATTTGAATACATACCACTCAATTCTTATGTAATTAAGTATCTAACACCTAAAATTTCATATTTACATGCATGCCGCTCAAATTTTCATCAAAATACCAAGATCACTATTTTCTTCAAGTGATGCACCTTTCATGCATAATTTTATGGCAACAAGGTCAGATATGTCATACGGAATAATTGCATGATGCGCATGTAAATTTCCCACAAAAAAAAGGAAGATTGAGATGCTTACCACTCAATTCATAAGTATTTACATATCTGACACCAAAACTTCAGTTTTTGCATATATGTCATCTTTTCTATGCATGAGAAGGTGTATTTCACTTTTTAAAAGTTAAGGTAATGATATTTATTATGCATTTTGAAAGATTTGGAATTAGATATGCAAATCAATAAAAATTAGGTGGTATGCATGTAAGGCCCCAAGAACCAAAAATGAAACCTTAACAGCAATCTCAAATTTGAGTGGACAAACATCAAATCATCAGCTTGGCTTTCATTCAATTGATTTCTTTTAGCGTGATGGATGAAACTATAGGTGCTCCATGGTTTTTCGACCGAGTAGGCACTGATTGGTTGGGCAAGTACTCGAAATGCCATGTCTCTCAATTCTTTCGTGTCACCCCCGTGGAACTTCCACCACTGTAAAACATTGATTTTGGGATTTCGAGCATCCCGCTTCGCTGTCGGAGATGAAAACTTACCCTTCTTCTCCACGAACAATAAAAACTGTACCCGAACGGTGTCTGCATGATCATCGTTTGGATGCATTTTACATATTGCGGCCATGGCTCCTTCGAATATATCATCATCCTGGTCTGTTGGTGAAAATAAGGCATTAATTCAGTTAGATATTTCATCCCAAAGGTTTCCTGACGAAGGAAATTATAATGCCAAAAAAGTAAAGCAAAATTTACATACATGGCACACAATTTTCAAGTACTTAAATATCTCATACATTGCACTAATAAACCTATGTATGAAATGGTGTATTTCAATTTTAAAAAATAATAATAGTGCTATTTTTTATGTGATATTGAAAATTTGAGCGATACTTGTGTGAATATGAAAGTTTAGGTGTGAGATATGTAAATACAAAAAAAATTGTGCGCCATATATGTAAATGCCCAAAAGTATAATAAGGGGTATAAAGTTTGGACAGGGTTGTTATATGCTGATATTTGTCTAGTTCAAATTTTCATTCGTTTAAAACCAGCTTGTTGGAAATTTTTCATAAACATCGCGGTACATTCAACTCACCAAGTTAACCAGGGGAAAAATTTTCAACAAATGAAAATAAAAAAATAACAAGGCAAATATGATATAATTATTCTACTAATCAACTAAGCAATTATTAAATCTATTAAAAATATGAGAAATTTATATACGTAGCACACAATTCTTATATAGTAATGTATCTCACACCTAAAGTTTCATATTTATGTATGTAACATTCTGATTCTTTAAACTTATGCATGAAAAGGTGTATTTCATTTTTAAAAAGTGGTAAGAGTGCTATTTTTTATCAAATATTAAATATTTGAGTGTTATGTGTGCAATATGAAAATTTATGTTTGAGACATGTAAATACATAGCTATAGCATGTAAATGTCCCAAAAATTAAATGTAAAGAGATACCAATAAATAGTTAACACAAGCGAATGCTGCTCTATTTGTGTTCAGCTCATTAAAAAATAAGCTCACAATAACTTTAAATATCCATTCACTTGATAAACAGATTAAACACGAGCGTTTTGACACATGAAACATGCGTTGTTTGCAAAAAAAAATTTTTTTTAGACAGCCCAAATATTAATGTTGATAACACGAAAGTAAAAGGAAAGTAATGTGATAATACCTGGAGGGCGCCTCTTTCTACCACCAGATGTGGAAGTTTGAATGAAGTCTTCATCATAGTATTTTGGAGTAAGAGCGTACGCCAAGCATTGTATTGGAACATCATTTTTCGTCCATCTAGAATGAAGTTTTTCCTTCACAATCATAAACATATCCTCATGTTTTTTTAAATTATCTTGAATTTCTCCCAACATATTGTCCATTCTCTCACAAATTTCTCCAATTAAGGGGCCTTCTTGGTCTGTAAATTTAATCATTTTGAATATTGGTTTAACAATTGATAATGCCAATTGTACCCCTTTCCAAAAATCCTCTGACAAAACACCTTCCTTCACACTTTCTCCACAAAGCTGAACTTTCTCATCAAGTATAGGTAGTCTAGACCATATGTCCCATTGATCAGATAAAACAGCAGCCACTAAAGTGTCTCTTACATCAAATAAAATGTGAAAAATATAATAGAAACCATAAGGTCTTGTAGCAGATTTTAGTAACTCTAATTTTGAATAATTAAAAAAATCCTCAGCTGCATTAAAGTGATATATAATGTATCTCACAATAGCTTTTGCATTCAAATATATTTCCTTCAGCCAACGTAATTCTTTAATTACATCCTTCAAAACCAAAGTTAGAGTGTGAACAATACAGGGGGTCCAAAATATGTGTGGATATGCCTTCATTACATCCTCGCCTACAGCTCTGCAATGAGACGAATTATCCGTAATCAACTGAACAACATTATAAGGGCCAACCTTCTCAATTGCATCCATCATGTAGTGAGTGATTCTTTTATGAGATTTCTCGATGACTAGAAAGTCAAGAGCATGTAGAAACATCGATCCAAATTGATTTGATGCAATTAGATTGATTGACGGTCGATGTTTGGTATCCATCCACCCGCTCGTTTGGATTGAAATTCCATAATGAGACCACTTTTGCTTGAAAATATCAAGCTCGCTTTCGACTCGGATCCTCTCATTTTGCAATAGAATGGTGGAAGCCCTTTCGCATGATGGGCTCTTATAACCGAGTTCTTTACTTATTGCTGATACCATTTCGTCCCAATAAGGTGACCTTAGTACATCAAAAGGGATACCATTCGCACATAAACAACGAATCACCTTAGAATCAACATCATCTCGGTCTTGCGTCGAGGAATCTTTCTCGAACGAGCCTGCATAGGACAAGGCTAATGAAGGTCCCTGCGACGTAGCCCCAGAGCTAGCATTGAGTTTCGATTTCTTCAATGGAACCACATTTGGTGAGCTCTCAACTTGCTCGACTTCTCGCTTTATTTGGAGTTGAAGGTTTTTGTCGGCCTTCACGATGGAACAATAACCGATCCCTTTACTTTCGCCTTTTTTATGTCCCATCAAGTGAGCGTAAACTCGAGTATACGTGCCATGATATATCTTTTGGCAATGTTTGCATTTAAAAACATGGGAACCTCCATGAGAATTCCCACATTTCCTTCCTTTTACCACGTGTTTCCATAAAACAGTTGCATTAACATCAGTGTGGCTTTCCTCCGCTAACTGTGCCTCAAGCTCATGCTGTGCTTGATCTTCTTCGCTGTAGACCAAATTTTTATCTTCAAAAATAAAATGCCCTTCCCCAATCGATGAGAACTCGATTCTCCCATCGTCAACCCCGGGATGTTCCGGATCAAAAGGACGGTCTGCAGACATTTTCTATAGTGTATAATGATTCTGGCAACAAGAGCTAACGCAATGAATATCTGTCGAAAAAGCCTGATATGTATGATCAGATTTTAAAAAGCAAATTGATGTCCAAAGTGAATGCCTGAAAATCAAGTACTAGCAAGGATCCATAGTTAATAATTTGCAATAAAAAAAGAAATATTTGCATGCATGCCACTCAATTCCTATGTGTTTACATATCTAACACCTAAACGTCAGTTTTAACATATATGTCACCTCACTTTTTAAAAGTTAAAATAGTATTATTTTTGGTGTGATATGAAAGTGTTGGGTGGAAATGTAAAAAAGTGAAGTTAAGATGTCAGATATATAAAAACACATGAATTAGGTGGTATGTACCCCAAAAGGAAAATGACAGCATCGTTTACTATTATTGCTATACAATCTGATAATTCTTCACGTAATAGTACCGTAACTCTATTGCAAAGCATGAGAATGTACTAAAATGTATGTTGAAATTAGAATAGAAGATAGGAAATTTATATATACGTAGCACAGGTGCATTTCACTTTTAAAAAGTGGTAACAGAGCTGATTTTGATGTGATATGAAAGTTTAGGTGTGAGATATATAAATACAAAATAATTGTGTGCTATGTATGTAAATGACCCTAGTATATAATCTTTTAGAATATATACAAATTAAAGCCTAACCACTGGTAAGATACTTCACAAAAAATATGAAAGTTTAGGTGTGAATTTTGCACTCATTCGTAATCAAACAATTTAAGCTAAATACTTCACAACAAATTTTTGTCATGAAATGCTTTATTAGAAAATTTGTAAATTCATCTTACAACGTACCGTTAGATTATAGTGTTTATTTAAACAAGTGATTTACAGCCATCTTTGTTGACATCATCCTCACTCTACAAATGTCGGTCTAGATCTCCTGTAATTAGGACCCATTGGTTTTACTTTATCTATATATATATATATATATATGCACTTGGTCATGGCTCACATTCGACATTTTCTTATATAGTTATTGGGTCATCCAAATCAACTCAAAGCAAAGTTCATTCTTCACTATAGAATGTTCCTCCACAGTAATGTCTTTGTGTAGCTTAGATTAGTCCCAACTCAGTTACAACTTATTTTTTCACTGATTATAATATTTTCCACATTAGTTTCTTTCGTTTTGGCTTGTGTTACTGCACGAAATATAATCCATTTAGCTTTTCTAAAATCCCAAGTAATTAGCTAAGGAAAATAACTTCCAATCTATTTTATGTTTGGTTTGATTTTAAGAGAAGATTGTAATCTCACTCATTGATAGAATGGCACATTCCCTCTCCATTTGCATTAATGTGAAGCCACTAGTTTTGTCCTCATCAATGGTTACAAATGAAAATTGATCTTTGCTTTGTTTTAGTTAGCATTTAGGACATTTGATTACATTCTTTCTTTTTTATCACCACACAAATGTTACAATGAACATTCAAAGTGGATGTTATGAGAAATTAAATCTCCATGAATTCCACCACCATCAATTCCACTTTCATCCATATTACACTGAGTTCAACAATCCTCCATGTTGCAGCACATTATAAATGAAACTTAAAGATATACATCTTGTGTATAAGAAGCATGCAATGATTTTACCATTAGGATAGATGTATATGAAGAAAGGAATCCCTATCAACAAAAGAGCTAAAGGCTAGATTTAAATCCACCAAAGCACACTTAGGAAGGAGCAGTCATTCCCCCTTTCCAAATCATCCAACACAAATGTGACAACATGAAAATTGGCTTTTTTTTTTTTTTTTTTTTGCCTTAACAATGGATGGTTATCTTGACCATATTAAAGAAATTTCATTTAGATCTTTTGACATGTCAAAAAATCAATTGATAGAATTGGTGTTTAACAACACCGACCGCTTAACGATAAGTATTAGCTTCATCATTATGATTCCACAAATTCTAGGATGTCTGAAGTTTTTATAAATGTAACGAAGATGGTAACATCACCAGAAGGCCAAAAATGACCCTACCACTTTTGTCAATCATTTGGACATTTAAGAATGATCTTATTAGCTCACCAACATTAACTAAAACTTTGATTAAATGGTTATGGATTATCAAGTTTAATTTGGATCTTCGGACAACTTAAAGAGATAGATCAAAAGATCTAAACAGTTACTAGTTGGATCTTCGGACAAATTGGAGCTGAATAAATATATCTTCCTTTAACTATTCATGACCAACTTTTGGATAAGCAAACTACACTTAAACAAAGCTTTATGGATTCATTGATAATATGACTGAGTTTAACAAATTGATGATTTGAGGTGCAATTGTAGGAAGTTCTAGAGCTGCATCGATAGATTTTACTCCAAATTGTATCCTAAGATCCATCGAGAACTTCTAAATCAAGAGATTTANTTCCTGAGGATGAAGATGATCGAGTCATGGTTAGAGGAAAATTATTACCTTTTCACTGGAGGTAATCAATATATTTTACCATCTACCACCTAATACTTTGTGTTTTTATGCAAACTATAGTCCTACTGAGATGGAGCTAGATGAGATTTTTCTTATTTGACTGTTGGAAGAAGGCTCTGGAAAATTACAAATGAAAGAAGAGTTAATTTTTTCACCTCAAAGTTGAGTGCACCTTCGAAGGCATGGCACTATTTTATTTCAGCTCGTCTATTACCGACAAATCATCTCAGCGAAGTTATCAGAGAGAGAGCTATGTTGAACTATTGTATTCAGGAAGGCAAGCTCATCAACATTGGAGCTTCAATCTATCAGACTATCATCAGTTCTGCCACTTTCGTTACTACTGTAGGCTTGGGATTTGCTTCCTTGATCTTTTTTTTATATGAGTAGGCTGGAGTAAGATATGATAGCTGGGAGGAAGTATTGTTGCCTCTAAAACCAATTACAAGTGTAAATGTGAAGTCGTATTAGGAGCATTCTACTTTTCGCTGGAGAGGAGGATTTTCAAGAAATTATGGAATGGCAACGTCTGTTGTTTCTACCTCTGCTGCTTCTACATCTAGACCATCTACCTAGCGAGCTTCTACTTCTAGAGGTGAGTCTACGGAAACTCAAAGTCAATTATTGCAGAGGATGATGGATAATATCAACTATACTGCAGATATGGTAAGAAATTTAGAAAGTTTTGCAGGTCATATTGATGGCTATAATAGAATAAAAAGTGAATATGAAGAGAAATTTCATTCATCTCCGGAAAACCTCATTAGGGGTAACCCAGGAGTGCAATTTTCTCCATATCTTAGATACCTTGATTATGAGCCTGTAGATGTATGGAATAGCGGTGATTCTGAGGATGATGAGGAGGAGGACTGAGTGATTTATTTTTATGTTTGTAATATGTGTTGGTCTACATGGTTTGGACTTGCTACATTTGCATTTGTGTATCTGTTTAGACCTTATTATGTGTGAGACTTTTATTTTATTTAATTGTATTGTGATGTT
>NEWO01000295.1:17272-31812 GCA_003013225.1 Phalaenopsis aphrodite
GCATCCCTATCCCATAAGATCGCTTATGTTTCCAAGATCATGACCTCTTTTAACCAAAGATGCTTTGTCTTCGTACAACTAGCTATTTATTATGATCATATTTGGCCTTAAATCCCACTTATGGTAGTTGATCATATGCTTTTGAGTTGACCGCAATAGTATGGCTTGGGCATTACTCATTTTGACTAGGTCAACACCTATGTCTTCAAGTTGAAAGGAATGATTTTTTCAAGATCTAGTCAAACCAAAAAAGAGTTTTTTCTAAAAAACCAAATAAGTCATATTTCACAACACATAAGAAACCCTCTTATGGTTTGCTCCATCAAGAGTTTGAATGCAATAAGAAACCCATGGCACTGAACCCAATTAATCTAATATTGCTCAACAGGTCCATAGATAAGATTCTTTAATAGAGCTACCAAGCAGATTGAGGTTTATGAGTGAATTTCATTCCTTGTGCGAGGGAAACCCTTGATTTGCCCTTGGATCTCTCAATTAATTATCAAACTCAATCGATAGGATTTCACTTAAATCCTAGCCAACCACTCCCCTTGTAACAATTTTTCACGTACAAGATGATTCTACATGCACTGAGACAAAACTAAGAAAGAGATTTACATGATAAGAGTGCAAGAGAGTTGAAAAAAAGGAGGGGGAACCTCTTCAAGGATGGTCGGTGCGCCAAAAGAAAAGGCTTGACATTTCTTTATCAAGGGAGGAAAATAAGCATTAAGGGATTAATTAAAAAAAAATTGTTGTAATCACTCTTAGTACAAGAGGAATGAATTTTTAGAAATTTAACTCAGCAAACATTTTCTTTTATCATTATAAAAGGAGCTAAAGTACTAACTCCAAACTATGTCCAAAGAATTTGGTTCATATGGGAGTGGAGGAAGCTGCGGTCACAAGTAAATATGAAAGAACTCCAATTATTCAAGATGTGTGAATACGTTAATGAAAATGCCAAAAAAAATCTTAAATTAAATTAGAAATGAATATAACTCTCCGAGAAGGAAGAATGAGAACATCAAAAGTCATCATATGATGAAATACACAAATCATGATTAGCTTGTTATCATCTCCAAATCAAGATATTCAATCAAGGGTTGTATGGTAACTGCTTTAGCAGTTTTAGTAAATCCTATAATTCCGGATTTAATAAATCCTGCCAACAACAGGATTTAATAAATTTGGGATTTAAGGCAAATCTGAGAAGGAATTAAGAATAAACTAGAGTTACAAAATCATGGATTTAAAATTGTCTTTTTTTACTCGTAAGATTCAAGTTAAGTACTACTTAAATCGATTATGATACTGCCCCTCAGACTGGAAATTAGATATCCTAAAAGTTCAGTATAAGAAAATATTATACAAAAACAATAGTCTCACAAGTACTTCAAATGACTAGGAAATATTCCATAATGGCATATGGATAAGCAAATACAATCATTCCTCATTTCTGCGTTATTTCAAGGATGAACTGATGTGGAATAGTAGCAAAAACCATTAAGCAGTAGGTAGACCAACAATGTCTTCAGATCTAACCAGGTATCTCAAACGTTTTGAGATTGTTTAACTTCAATAAACAGAAGGTCAAATTTTATTTTTCTCTACTCACATGACCAAGAGTGATGGGCAGCACCGAAATGAAACTTCATGTGTTTCTAGCTCAGGAAATCCAATTCGATCTCCACAAATTGCATCACGGAAAAAGTTCTGGGAATTGATTACCAAAAAGTTTATATTGTGCCTACCCAACTTTCAATGATTGGCTCGAAGGGCGAAAGTTTCCAGTGAACTGCTGGATGGAGCGGGGAAGATCCTTTGAGTCGGAATCACATCGAAGAGTTCAGCTCGATGAATCGGCGGCAGGGTTACTTCGGCTGTTGGCTGCCTTCGTGGAAGATAAAAAGAGGGAACACTGAGGATTAAGGGTTTCCAGCGCCATTAGCGTCGTCGCCTTTGATAAGGGAGATATAAACCTAATGGCGGGAGATTAAGATCAGTCGCATCGACGTTTGTTAGGGTTTTGAGTTCTCCGACATTGGCAAAGGAGTGTCACACCTACGTGGATCCGGCACGAGACAGAGGGCATAGTCATGCCTTATACACTTCATTATAGATTATATTCGTCCAAATGAATCTTAACGTACAATTGAATGAGAGATTTCAAAATTTTCACTTCTAAATACCAATACTAGATCAAATAAAATATTTCAGAGAGTAAAATTAAATGATATAAAAAAAATAATTTGATGTGAGCTTGAGTGAGTTTAAATCATATATTTAAAGCATAAACAAAGCTTTTGAAGAGATTTCGGAGGGGCAAACGATCTTAAAATCTTGCAAGGTAGTTGAACTGAGCGTCTCAACAAGACAAATCAAATGAACTTAATTACTTAATTTAGACATCATTAATGTTGAATTCAAAATATCCTTCGGCCGACGCCCAAGAAATAGAGCATGGGTCAGATGAGAGGAATATGAGAATAGAGGAGAAAGAATAAACACGAATGGCATTGATTCTCTGGGAATTGATCTAGTAGTTCTTGCTATAGGAATTACCCTTTTATTTATAAATCATAGAAAGGGGTCTGATAAATTACATGATTATACCTCATTTAATGAGAATGTTAAAATTATTTACGAGTCATTACACATTTACATATTTGCAACCGAATTTGGTATATTTTGATTGTGCAGCCGCTACTGGCGCTGTTCCATATATGTAACTGCCCCAGGAACCATTTCATATTTGCAACTGTTCAGCTTAGTCATGTGGTATCCGTTTAGTTGGTCAAAAAGTCATTCAGCCGGCTAAACTAACCACGGTTGTATTTTTTTTTTTTTTTTTGAAAAATCCATTGTACATAATTGGTTATCTTTGAAATAATTATTCTTTTAAGGCAGAGTGCACATTGCCGTAATTTGACGAGCAGCCTACCTTCAGTTAATGAATTTATGCAAAATGAGTCCTTATTAGGCGATTGTTGTTTTTGTGATTACCCTTTGTGTTTGTTAAATCGTTATTGTTATCGTTGTGTGGAGCTCCTTGGTTCTGTCAGACTAACGCTTGGTCATCTAGAGTTCAGCTGACTGGAGTGTTACTGAATTGCTCGATCTTTTGCTGCTCTTCGTGCGATTCGTTGGATATCCTCAAGATTCATGCAACCACATTTCAAATCTATATATGTAATTCCCTGATCCTCTTACTTCTTTTAAAGTGACAACTATCATAAGAAAAAAACAATTAAATGAAAAAATTATTTACTTAATGTAATAAGTGCTTTTTATAGTTGTCCTCTCTAGATTTTCATGTCACTTTTCCTATAAATAAGACGAGATCAATGTTTTCTTTCTTCACTTCTAGAATTTTCTTACCCTTCAATCGTTTATAGTAGTGAACAAGGATGTCGGGTGCTTAGATGCTTGTGAGTGAGGAAGCACTAATGAAGGCATTCGGGCTTCCCACTTCAAAGATCTTCCCTTCTGGAGGTGAGAAGAGAATGAAGTCAGAAAGTTCTTGTTCTATCCCAAACAAGAAAAAGGACGAAGAGGGCCGGTTGGTCTAAAGAAGACCCGCATATGTGAGAAAAATGATAAGCCCTAAAGGGCCAAACGAAGAGATCCAGTTGTAAGGGTCCAAATTGGTAAAGAATCTGGTGATGAAGAAATAAAAGATGGAGGAGATTAATGAGTCTTCCAACTCATTAACACTCTTGGGGGTCAAAGTTGTAAGGGAGTGCGTATTGCAAATACTTATAGGGTTGTCAATCTGGATTGAACCGACGGATGATTCAAACTATGCTACGAGGTCGATCAGGTCTTGTAAGAATCTAGGTGAGGATCCTTAGCTTAGGTAGGGGGTATCACCTCTTTGATTTGACAAGTGAACGCACCTTCTGCGAGGGGCCGGACAAGTATTAGAATACGCTCTTCCCATCGCTTGTTTGTCTGCATAGACGTAGCTATGTCGATGTTTTGGGATTATCCTTGCCCCCTTTGTCCACTGGTTACTAACCTGGTGGTCTAGAATACAAGGGTTCCCCAGTGGGCCCCTTTGGGGACAGGCCCTTGAGGTTTTACTTCCAGATGAAGCAGACGGTCGTTCCTCTGGGTGATTGCTGCCCGAACGATCTCGAATTGCTCCATCATGAGGGTCATTTGGGCTTGTAAGCCCTGAAATTGTGCATGAACGTTTAGTTCTGTAGTATATTTATTTGATTCCACGTGTGCTATCTCTCTTTGTAAAGTTTCTCCTTGGTAGTCACTTTGACTTATTGCCTGTGGCATATCCATGCTCACCGCACCATCTTTTAGGATATTGAATCCTAAATTGTCCTTTGTTAACACAACCCCAAGAATTTAGGATTGAAAGAAGGAAGGAAAAGAGAAAGATAGTATAGCGAGTCAGGTGTTTCCTGTAGAGATAATTAGCAAAAGTCCTTTATTCGTATTTTTGTCTCCTATTTATATCGACATATTTTCAACAATTACAAAGAGGATGGAGCACTCTTATCAAACTAGAAGTTCCAAAAAAAAAAAGAAAAACTCACTACACAAAAAATAATAACCAGAAACTACAATTTTCCAATTAAGGAAAAAATTCAGAGCCACAACAACACATATCAATATTTTGCACATTCGACCGAAATTCATCTCCACAAGTGTAATTGAAGCTAAAACCCCAAAAATAACAAGTCATCAACAGAAGACTGGATATAAAGAACCAGCAAAAAAATCAACCGAAAATAGGAGTTCAAAATAAGAAAGTATGCCCGATGAACCCTCAGCCAATCCTTGTCGTCCATTTCCACTCTCGCAAATCAGATGACACGTGTCAACACCACTGCCCGAATACTGGAACATTACTTCCACGTGCCAATGACAGCACTTCAGTGGCAATTTCGTAATTCAAACACTAACTTCTCTTAATGCCATTTCAGTTGCTCAGATCCCAAAACACGAAACACTGAATTATGCTGACATGGGATTAAGGAGTTCCCACAGAGTGCGAACACATCATCAAATATTTCCTTTTTCCCTACAGAACCTTACAGCGGATTCAATGGAAATTCGGAATAATGTCGGTTGAAGTGGTAAATGGCACCCGCGGAGATATTTAACTGCTTATTATATATTGAATGGGAATTTACACACATACCACGCAATTATTATGTATTTACAATCTAACCTTTTTTTTGACATTTATACCACAAAAAATTTTAAAATAGCACCTAAAATACCATTATTTTAAATTTTAAAATGTTAAATGCATTTTTTGCATAAATAAGGTGATATGTACGTAAAAATTGATGTTAAGTTGTTACATATGTTAATAGATAGGAATCAAATAAAATGTGTATACTTTCTATAATGAAATAAAAAATTGGTCTTGAATGTCTACATGAAATTGGATGACATCAAATATAACAACTTTAAATTTAATTTAGGATTGATGTGTGTCCAAGGATTTATAGTGGTAGAATAACAATTTAGTGTGTTAGAGTAGTACGAGATCGAACACGCATAGAGATAAAAGAAAAATAGTAGGATGTGACATTACGATTTTTATGTGAAAAATCCTAGAAAGAAAAAAAACATGAGGTCTGACTTAGTAAAAAAAAAATCACTATGTGATTATGAGTACATAGGCTCACGACATTTCTCATGAATTAGGGAAAATGTGATTATAAAATTGATGTGCAACTGTATTTCAGCAATGATAATTGTAATCGGCCATGAAGGTCGTAATTGATTGTTATAGAGGTTGTAATTAGCCGTGAATATTGTAGATGATGGTTGTAGCGTCAGATTGTAGTAGAGGTCGTAGTTAAAGGTTGTGATAGTAGTTGGTTATGTAGGTTGTGGATGGTTGCTTCAGAAGCATCGGTTAGTCACAAAAGTAGTAGTAGGGAGTTGCAGGAGATGACAATGTAAATAAGCCGAATTGGGCTCATGCCATCCTCAGCTTAAGCTTGAGCTTGATTAAAGTAATTGAGTTCGAGCTCAAGTTTGAGCTTAAGTTTTTCAGTTCGAGCAGCTTACGAGGTTGCTTGTTTAAGCTAGTGTTATGATAAAATGATAAATATAGTGAATAATTAGGAGATAAATAATAAAAAATCTTTTGATATAAGATATGAAATATATTTTTTAAATATTTTTAGTAATTTAAAGATAGTCTTAAAATTTATTATATTTTGAGTATATTTTATATTACTATTTTTTAAAATGAGCCGGCCCACAAGTTTACGAGTCAAGTTGGGGTTGGCTTGTTAGCTCATTGAACTTAGCTTACGAGCCACTTATTGAGTCAAGCCCGAGTTGGCTCAGGAGTAGGTTTGGCTCACTTGCACCCCTATAAGAAGTTATGGACCACTAAAGTTATAGTATATTACATAGGTCGCATCGTTGAACCGTAAGAATACTCGTAGGCTATAGAGGTTAAAGTTAGGGGTTGTTACATGAGTTATGATTCAATTAGATAGTAGTCGGTCATGTATGTCATAGTTTGTCATGTAAGCTATAGCGTTGAGCTGCAATAACGTCTGCATGCCACAGAAATTTGTGAGTTGCATGAGTTGTGGACCACATAGACTATAGTTGGTCACATATGCAATAATGGTAGGCTGTAAATAACATCCATAGGCTATAGAGGCCAAAGGTATGTGTTGCATGCGTTATGGACCATATTGGTTGTAGTTGGTCACGTAGACCATAATGGTGAGTTATAATAACATTCGTAGATCATATATGCTGAAAATTGGAATTGCGTAAGTTATTGAACACCTGGGCCATAATAGTGAGCTACAATAATGTTTATATGCCACATAGACTAGAGTTGAGGGCCACCTAAGTCGTAATTAGTTACATAGGCTGAAATGGCGAGTTGTGATAGCGTCAATTGACTGCATGGGCCATAGTGGGAGCTATAAGGACACAATCAAGAGTATTGATGAATTTGTTGCATTCTATGTATGTTAGTCACAAGCCATTATCTTCGAGGGTTATTATTGGAACTTTAATATGACATCATTTATCTTCCTGTATTGGCATAAGTTGTTAAAATGGTTTCAAGGTGTGTCGTTACAACACGATGTTGGTCGTTACTCTGCAATACCCATTAATGACAACGGACCATGGTTGGCGAATAGCGGACCAATAAGTGTTTGTTGTATCTTCGATCTAGAATAGGCCTATAAATTGATTCTTCTTCTCTTTCAGGTCTACGTTCAGCTCCAGTTGTCTCCACAATCCCCCTCCACAACCCCTAATGAAGGGAATATGTTTCAATTTATAGGGTCTGAGAGTGGCCTCCATTATAAATAAGAAATAAATTTGGAGACGACTCTGAGTAATTTTATTGATTGTATAATTTCTTATATAAATCTAAATGCCTTAACAATTTCAGAATTGTGTGATCTCATGCTTGTTAGATTTGTACTATTAAGAATCTAAATTTAATTATAAGCTTATCAGATTTGGAATCCATTTAACCTTCTAATTGGTCATCCAAAGCTTATAAAAGTGAGTTAACAGATTGATTTTGGTTGGATTTGACTTGGATTTCTCTAATTTTGGTGTTATTGGGTCTGTCTCATTATTCTGGTTAGCTTGAATATAAGTTTGCTGAAATTAGACTATATCATTTTTAACTTGAGCTTGAATGTTTCTTGCTTAAGAAATATTGTTTTACTCATGTTAATTTCTTAATATTTGTGTTAAACAATAATTTGTTGATGATGTATCAGTTGTCCCCCAAATTTCTAGCAAATTCACTTATTTTTATGAAAATTTTGAAAATTGAGCCAAAAAAAATGAAAAAATTGGATTTTTTTTGCGACAATAGCTGACGAAGAATGACAGGGACAATAGCTGGTGGACGAAGGCTGGCTGTGGCATCAACAACTGGTAGGCAGTTGCACTAGGTAGTGGGTAGCCTAACAGAGCTGTTTGTGAAGAGCGGGTCGGCAATCGGTCCCATGAAGCAAGACTACAGAGTGGGGACGGATGAATTGGGCCCAAAGCGAGCCAACTAAATTAACTGAGAGCAGGCTGGTAGAACTAGTCTATTTTTGTGTAATCAATATAGCTCTCTTTTTTTAATTATTTTTTCCCACCTCAGAGACTCCTAGATTATTTTTGTGTGATCAATAGAGCCCTCTTTTGTGTTGCTACCACGCACCCACATAATTTTCTATCCTATTATTGTGTCATCAATGGAGCTCCTCTAGCATTGTTGTCATGCACCACCAAAGGTTATTTTTTATGCTATTGATGAGCTTCTTAGAAGAGATTTTTTGCATTATTGTTGCAATTTATGGAGAAGATTTTATATGCTTCCAGATGCCGACGTCTGGGGAATCCTATTCTGCTAAAAATCAATGAAGTAGCAAAATTCTAAGGAGATGATTTCAATACCCTTTGAATGATGTCCATTAACAAAGTGCAAGAATGAAATATCCTTTATGACAGTTTTCTTCTCTCAATAATACCGAGAACTGATGGATACTTGAGAAAAAGAGAGAGAGAGAGAGATGTGTGCTAGCCTTTATCAGATCATGCATACTTTGCAGGATTTTCAATTGAAGGACTTAGCTCTTCAAAAGTAGAATATAAAGGTACGATTCCAGCATGCAGGAAGAGAATTTTGATGATGCTTCCAATGAAGGATTTGCCAACTATTTCGTTTGACTGCAACCGATCTTTAGGAGATGACCTTCATCTTTGTGTGTGAAGATCCCTTTTCTAGTTTGGAAAAGGTGTTGAATTGAAAGTGACTTGTAGCAGTGAATTTTATTTAGAAAACTTTTATAATAGATTATTACTTTGTGTCAGAACGCTTTTATTGATAGATTTGTTTCCGATGACTTGTTACAGTTTTCCAACTCGTGAGTGTTGGTCTTTGTAGCTTTTTCTGCATTTGATGTAGTCAGTGAGTTGGTTTATATAGCTATTTATATATTTGATGTAGCTCTTTACACCTCATGATAATGCACATCTTTGGTCTCATATTACACTTGCTAAGTATCACTTTATTTGTTATGCTGCAGTGTAATCTTAGATTGAAAAATTGTAAGACAAGCTGAGAGTTATCAAAATTTTTTTTGAATTACTCAAACAATGTCAACCCTTCCCAGGTTGCATTATTAGAGATGAAAAAACTCCCTAGTTAAGGATGCACAACTTATCCTAGGTTGTTAGTTGAAGCACCTTCACAATGATCTTAAATTATAATGAATGAAGTCTGCTGTATTTCACAAAGGACCTAAGACCCATCATGGGTTGTACAACCGGAGATGCTAGACAACATTAACTTATGGACAAAATCAAATGAAAAACATTAAAGATTTTTGACCTATATGAGGTTGTTAGTCGAAGCTCTACATGACGACTGCAACATGTTATGGAAGAGGTCAAAGGGTAATACACAAAGGATTTTTGACACACTCGAGGTTGTTAGACAAAAATTCTACTTGACGACCGTAACATGTGATAAAAGAGGTCATCGAGTCCCATAGGACCATTCATGTCTAAAATGAGGTTTGAGAGATGCTTTGCAATTCTCGAGACTAGGACAAATTAAGATATACTTTTTCCTAAAAATATGGATGTGTTCATTTAATATTTTGCAAGTTTTATATTGTTGCTTTTGAATGTAATGCCCACTAATGAAGGTGTTGTTCACACAAGCTTTTATAGCAACCCATGTATCAAATCTTGAAGAGTTTGGCTTTTTGATCGAGATAAGGAAGAACTCCAATATGATGAGGGTGATGGAGAGCTCTTTGCAATGAAAAATTTCCCCTAGTATGGAAGCGATTCTTGAAAATTTGATGTCTGGCGAAATGTGAGATGACTATCTCACAATAGTCTTGTTGAGATGTTAATGTGAATGACCTTTCGAGAATGCAGTAAATGTTTCTCAGAACTCGGAAGTAGTTTTCATATACTTTTTGTCTGAAGATGATGCGTGAAAACTTTCTCACCACAGTTGTGCCGAGGACATTCACGTGAATGACTTTTTAAGAATACAATGAAGTTTTTCATCAACATCAAAGAATGCAAGAAAGTAGGGGATCGATGTCTCATGCTTCAATCCTGTGACGAACAAGACTTAGCTTTCCATGAACCTCGACAAACTGATGCAGTTAGAAGATTTATGATGATAGAGTAATAATTTAACATCATAGTATAGTATATAATCTATCACACACATAGATAAAAGAAAGTAGCAGGAGGAAACACCATAACTTTTATGTGAAAAACCTTAGAAAGGGAAAAAATTCATGGATTTTGGCCAAGTTGAAATAATCCACTTATAACTATAAGTACATAAGCTCACTCTTCTTTTAAATTAGTCAAGATGAAAATATAAAATTGATGAATAATTTCATTTAAACAATGATAGTCATAATAGGTTGTGAATGTCATAGTTGATTGATATGGAGACAGTTATCTGTCGTTAGTGTTATAGACAGTGATTGTAGCACCAATTTGTTTTAAAGGTCATAAATGAATGCTATGATAATAGTTGGCTACATAAGTCGTAAATGATTACTTTAGGAGCATTGATTGGCCATAGAGGCCATAGTTGGGAGCTGAAGAAGTTGTGGACCACATAGGACCTAGTTGACAACATAGGCCATAGTGGTGAACCACAATAACATCTGTAGGCCATAGAGACCGAAGATTGAAACTGCATGAGTTGTAACACACGTAGGTCATATTTCATCATATAGGATATAGTGTTGAGTTGCAATAACTTACATAAGCCATAGAGGCTAAAGTTGAGAGCTGCTTGAGTTGTGGGCCACTTATGTTGTAGTTGGCCTAACATATCATAGTGATGAGCTGTAATAACATTTTGAAGTTAAGACTTCATAAGTTGTGGACCACATAACTTGCAGCCAGTCTTTTGTAGACCATAGAGACTGGGTTGGTAGTTGTGTAAGTCATGAACACTATGAGCCATAGTGGTGAACTGCAATAACATTCTTATATCACAGAAGTAGGAGTTGGAGGTTGAATGAGTTGTGAGCCATGTATGTTGTATTTGGTTACATAACTTACGGTGGTGAGCTACGATGACATCAATTGGTCACACATTCCATATCGGGGAGCTGCGAGAAGAGAACTGGAGTTCATAAAAAGTTGTCGTATCCTGGGTATGGTGGTTGTAAGCCATTGCCATTGGAAGTTATAAATGTATCTTCACTAGGTGTTATTCATTACCTCGTATTGGGGGTAAGTTGCTACACTGACGGGTGCATCGTTACATCATATTCGAGGAGGGTATTTATACTTTCTCTAGGGTGCGTCATTACATCTTTATGTTGTTCGTAACTCTACAAGGTCCATCAATAGTGACAGAGAAAGGAAGACCGACAGTGGATTTGAGAGCAGGAAGTGTTTGGCAGGACATCGATCCAAAATAGCTTTGAAAATTGGCTCATCCTCTTCTCCTTCAACTCAATGTCTTCCCTTTACCCCCCCTGCCCCGCCTCATGATAAAACTGTGTTTTATTTATAGAGTTTGTGAGCGGCTTCCCTTGCAAATGAAGAAGGAATCTGAACATCTCCATTGGATGGTCCAAAGAGATTCTCTTGATTGGACAATACTTTTTGAATATCTATGTGCCTTAACAATATCAGAATCATGTGATCTTTGGTTTAATTGATTTTTATTGTCGAGAAGCTCAATTTGACTATCAGCTTCTAAGATTTGGAATTCATTTGACCTTCTAATTAGTGATGCATGGATAAGTTAGCTAGTATTTTTGTTGTATTTATAATTTTTTTAATGAATGAAATTGCACTGTAAGAAATGTATTTTTATGTTTATTTTCCAGGCACAACAGGTGATTGAAGTGAGGAAATTACAAGAGGACATGGAGCTAAATGGTGCAAAGTGGCACTGGGCACCGGACCCTTGAGCATGTCATTTCCTACTTCACCAACCCGAGAGGTTAGCACCCTAGGCTTTGGACCACTTGGACACTTAGGTGCTCATCCCTACTTCAGCTGACAAAGAGCTTGACGTCTAGGCACCAGCCCCTTGGCGCCTTGGAGCCAAAAACGCTCTTGTGCAGCTTTTGTAGTTCGACACTTCAGACACACTTCAGACGTAGAGGATCGTGTTGGTGATCTTGCATGATTGTAGAGGACAGGTGGAGTTCTACAGGACGAGTAACGTAGGAAGTCGGGAAGAGTGCTGAATAATTTATTTTCTAGTTGTTGTAATGGAGGGAAAGCTAAGTCTTTTTTATGTACTTTATGTTATCTTTCTGTTGTAACAATTGGATTGTGGATTTCTCTTTAATTCAATAAATCTATTTGATGTTTTTATCATGCTCCTTGAGTACATTTCTTACTCTTCCTTGAAACGATTAAGTTGGGTAGATGGAATGAGAATTGCTAAGTATTTTAATTAATTTATATGGTGATGATTAACCTTCAGTGCTTAATTTAATTTTCATTTTTGTTAAAAAATCTTTGAAGATTTTATGGTATAATCAACTAGGTTAATCACATTAACCTATGGGATATAGGGATATGCCTGTAAAGAGATGCAAATGTTAGGGAAATATGCTTTAATGGGTTAACTATGAAATTTATGGGAATAAATTCATTTCTAACCAAGCTTCTTTATGCATCCAGGAGGGGGTAAAGAAGACCATTGCTCCTATTTATCACTAGGTTTTTTCTATTAGCAATTCTCAATTTCATGAATTCCTTTTAACTCATTACAAGGAAAATCTACAAAGTATTTGACATTTTCAATATAATTGCGATAATTTAGGATTGCTTTTGTAGCATTTTAACTTTTAATTTGCTTTTTATACATTAGAATTACTTTGTAGGACTATAACAAAGCCTAAATTTAAGGCTAGGACTAAAACTAGTAGGCTAAAATTTCTTCTAACAAGAATTACCTCGTTCCCCGAGGGATCAACATTCCAAACTCTAAATACGATATTACGGATACGACACGTGCAATTGCGTGAGCCACCTATGCATTGTAGCATTGGGAATTGCTATCAATTAGCTGCCCATGGTTTCTAAAAGTGGTTTAATGACTTGATGGGAGTTGATTTAACCCAGATTAGGTCAATTTTGGTGTCATTGGGACGGTCTTTTCTAGTTGGCGAAGTTTGATTGCAAGTTTGCTGAAATTGAAGTTCTAGATGATTTTTAATTATACTTGAATATTTCTTACTAAAAAATGCTTCGAGAATCATGCTAATTACCTGGAGATTTATGTCAAATGATTGTTAATGACAGATCAATGATAAACATAATATTTAAATAAATATTCATTTCTTATTATTGTTAAACTGGATTATGATGTATAGTCATACTTTTTATCTTATATATTAAATTATGAGTTATAATTTATTTCTTATTCTTTATTATGATTGATTTTGATGATAATTAATTATGAAAAAATTATATCATAAAAAGTTTGAAACATATTCACAATTTTAAGATATTCAGATGACTTAATGATTTTTCAAATATTGCAAGTTTATAATACAATCGAATATTTTGATAAGAAGAATCAAACAACTATAACATAATTAAAAAGTGATATTATTAACACACTTAAAAACTCAAAAAACAATATATGATTAAAGATATCTTTTGAAAGATGCGGATGAATTATTTTAAAATTTGGTAACATTTACAAAATGTCTTTCTCAAAATTCATAAATAGATGACCACTTCTTATATGAAGGGGGTAGCATTGGAATCGAGAGTTCAATGATATAGAACACAAAGATCGGGAGAGACTTCAACCTCTAGTAAACAGTCATCATTAGACTTCCACATTTGATCATCACCATTAAATTACCAACCACAACTTTCAATTCATGTAACCTGAATCTACCACTTGACCACCTCTTTCAGGTTGGTGTCGCCCTACATTGTAGTTGGGATTTCATTACTCGCTTATCACATTCAAAATCCTTATGTTTGTCCACCGTAGATGAAATATTGTCGCCCATCTACTATTGTCAATTTTCCTCTTCTTTGATGTAGCATACACCCATTTTTCATCGTCAAACCACTTTCATTAATCCATTATCGACACATATCGTCATTCTACCATTGTCTGCAATGATGTTCTGCTATATCGTACAATTGACATAACCAGATCATTATTATTGATCTCACTACTAGACCACTGTTGTCGGGATGCCATTATCCATTGTCATTGAGACCTAAGTGGTGGAGCCAAAAACCCTATAGAAGGGGGGGCATAACCTAAATTTTTTAAAAATACCCTAAGATTTATAATAATTTAATAAATAGGGTTATATATATATTATATAAATAAAATTAAACTTAATTTTTTTAAAAATTAAACTATATGCTAAGAATAAAAAAAAGAACAAACATAAATTGGTGATAAATATAAAATACACTTTTATTAAATACTCGATAGAAATTTTCAGCTCATATATTTTTATTTATTTTTTAATTTTTAATTATTTGATGGTGGCAATGTAAATTCATTATTTTTTGTTAGTAAAAAA
>NEWO01000295.1:39198-52269 GCA_003013225.1 Phalaenopsis aphrodite
AATTAACATAAGATATATACACTTAAGTAAATATAGAAATTTACAAAATTATTCAAGCCATCATGGTATTTTTCCTAAGCTTCTTTGACCATAGGAAACCTACTAAAATTATTCCCATAATTTTCCAAGTGATCTTTTAATTTATATAATTTAAATAGCCAAAATGATCACCTTAACTTGAAAATTAAGGTTAGAAGCATAGAGATGTCCTCTGACCGTAGAAAAATTAGAGGACATAGTCTCTGTTATGAGGAACAAACCCTCAAAATTTCAAGTCATGGTGAGCAATGTTTGATCAAAATGAATTAAAATACTCCAGAGGGTATTTAATTCATTAAAAATCAGGGAATAAGAAAATAATTTTTATTTTTAGTCCACATTATTATTCTTCTCTGTCCACTGAGCAAAAAACTATTATTTTTATTTTTATGATTTTTCTAGAGAAAATATGGATTTTTGAATTTCAGGCATTTAAAATAATTCAAAAAATCCATATTTTTCTACTTATCCTACGCGGCATCAACTCATCCTTCGACGACTCCAAACTCACATGCAACGTGCTCCTATTTGTTGTGATTTCTACCTATGCATGCCACGTGGCCCTCAGTTCATGCACTAAAAGTCTGTCCGGCTTGATCTTCTTCGTCCATTGGATACACACGCGATTGGACGGCTCCCCATTACCGTCCCCAAGTGACCTAACCCGTAAGCCGTTCACACTAAAACCTTAAGATGCTTGCCTAAACTTAACCAAATCACATGGGGTTTATTTATAGACCTTCATATACTCAAGACGAACACATCTATATGATTAATCAAGTATGAAATCAAGTCATTACAAATGGAGAATCAAAAGAAGCTCAGGCTAGGATTAGAGCTCAATACCTTTGTCTGAGAGGGGAGGCCTCAATCAGATGGTTGTGGTAGCTTTGATTGGATCCAACGAAACTCCAAATGAAGCCTCAAGCTCTGGTGAATTGTCTAGGTATTATTTTGATCAAACTCGATTTCAGGTGTTAGTCTAGAGCTAGGTTAGAGGATGTTTGAGAGAGGACCTTTGTGAGGGATCAATTTCCTTTCACTGTGGAGATGGTGTGTGCACAATTAATTGGAGTTTGGTTCACTATGGAGCTGTGGAGAAATGTGTCCTGGTTTCAGCCTGATTTTGAGCTCACAATTGAACTCATACAGAGGGAACCAAAGGGGGAAGATAGTTGGCTTGAGCTTAAGGATGCTTGGAGAGTCTCTAGTGAGATTTTGGCAGAGTTTCC
Organism: Phalaenopsis aphrodite; assembly: GCA_003013225.1. Taxonomy (NCBI): domain Eukaryota; kingdom Viridiplantae; phylum Streptophyta; class Magnoliopsida; order Asparagales; family Orchidaceae; genus Phalaenopsis; species Phalaenopsis aphrodite. The sequence goes on from NEWO01000295.1 coordinate 40,470, forward strand.
CCAAGAATTTGGAACTCCTCTCTTTTGACCATGGAGGGGGCTAATTAAATAGAGGAGCTTGGGCTGGCCACCAGGGCCAATTGATGGGTGCAAAGAGTTGCTTAGGTGGAGGGTTGAGGAGCGTTGAAGAGCAACTAGGATGAGCTGGCCTCTAAGGTTGAAATTGAGTTTAATTTAGAGGTGGTGGCTCACAGTTTTGGCATTTTCCGGTGAGTAGGGTGGCTGTTTAGATCAGGGGAGGTGGCCAGGTGAGCTAGTGGGAGGTTTAATTATGGTTTACCCCTAATGGTTAGTGATGATGGTGGGGATATTTTGGTTTAGACCCAAAAATGGGATAAGATCCCTTAAATTAGGGGACCCTTAGTCCATAGCTCACCAAGCTAGTTTAAGATGTTTTAGTCTGGTTAATAGAGTGTGCTTAATGGTTGTGGTAACGTCAATTTGGTGACTTTGGCATGGCTAAGTCAATTTTAGTGAAGGGGTTCAATTTGGGTCAACATGGCTAAAAGTTGGGTTTGGGTTAGGCTATCCATGACATTGAGCTCAATTAATTGGTCAATATTTTGTAGATGATTGTCACAATAGATTTTAAAAAGATTTGGAGTGATTTTGAATTGATTTGGAGGTTAAATTTGATAGATTTTGGTCATTTAGTCAATTTGGGTGTGTTAGATTGGACTTGGGTTTAGGTTAGGCTAAGGTTGGGTTAGGTCCAAATTGATGGTTCAAAATGTTCTATAAGAATTTCATAAAGAATTTTCAACATAAATTGGGTGTTAATTTTGGGGTTAAGGCATTTAATTTGGTAGAATTTGGAGACAGCCAATTTGGGGCAAATTTTGGGATCTTGAATGGGGATTGAAATTGAGTAAAATTGAGACTTGACCAAGGCCAATTAAAGTTCCAATTTGATGTGTATGATTGTTAGGAAGAACTTGGGATTCAAATTGGGGTAATTTAGTGGATCATATGGTTCATTTAGCTGAGATTAAGTCATAGGGTTAAAATTGGGTGTTTAATTTGGATCAAAATTGAGCATGGGTCAGTTAGGCTTGGATTTGGTTTTTATTGATCATATGAATGCTGATTTTGACTTTAGAATTGAAACTAAGGAGGATTGGGGCCAAATTGATGGGCATTTGGGATAAATTTGGGGAAATTGGGCCTTTAAGTTCAATTTGGGGGTTTTGGTCAAAATGGTCAAATTGGAAAAATTAGGTTCAATTAAAGGGTCAAAATTGGTTTTGGGGACATTTGAAATAATTTTGAGGGTTTTAGGAAAGTTTGGGCTACCAAGAGTATTTTTGTAATTTTGATAAATTTGGGGGTATTTTTGGAATTTTTGGCATGTTTTGGGCAATTTGAGTAGTTTCAAATGGTTTGAGATGATTTTTGAACAATTTTGGGTATTTTGGATGAAATTGGGAACTTTGGTCAATTTGGGGTTTGAAGATGTTTAGGTAATTTGGGTGGATTTAGGAGCAAAATATCAAGTTGGATATTTTGGTAAAATTGGGGTGCAACCACTTTATATGAGCTATGGACCAATGAAATTCCCATTTGGGTCCTCTGTGTGGCCAGTGGGTCTAACGGACCATCTACATGAGTTTCCCAAAAGATCAAGGGATCACAGTCAACAAATCTTGGTTTTAGGGTTGTGAGTGAAAGTGGGTCCAAAGTGCAAGTGAGCGAACTAGCTCCAGACCAACACCCAGGGTCAACCTTAAGGCCAAACAATCATATGGGGACTTCCCTTGAGCTTCCTATATACTGGCCCCACCTATTAAGTGCTAGAGGTTAGGACTAGTATATGAAACTTCAAGTTGAGCACATAAGAGTTTAGAGTTTCTAAAGGTGAGGGTTCCTTCTCAAGTTTTATTGGAATAGTCAACAAGAAAATCCTATGGCTAGACCCTAGGCCACTAAAGAGGGAAGACTAAATCTCAACCAAAAGTGAGGTCAACACAGCCTGGTGCATCTTGATCTAGTGGTAGCTGAAGAATGCATCCAGAAAACTCATAATCGAGTATTTGACAGTGGAGCCCACCAGCCTGTCTTTCTTACGTAATAGATAGTTGTCATTTGGGCAAGCAGCATTCAGATTTGTGAATTTCACGCACATCTTTCACTTTCCATTAAACTTCTATACCATGACTACATTGGATACTCAGGAGGGGTATTGCACCTCCTCAATGTAGCCTGCTTCCAAAAGCTTATGTACTTCCTCCAAATCATTCCTACCAAAGTCATAGCTTGACAATTGAATCTTCTTCTTCACAGGTTGGGCATATGAACTGACATTGAGGCAACGACAAGATGCATTAATGAGAATGCATGGCATTTCTACGGCTGACAAAGTGAAAACATCGGTGTGCTCCTTGAGAGTTTGGATCAACATTTCTTTGTGATCTGCATCAAAAGTTTTATTGATTAGAAAAACTTTACCAATATATATGTAGTATGTAAAGATCTTAATGGTGACCTCATTTATTTTAACACCTCCTTCGCGTTGATGTTGTATATTTAGCGCTCAGTGCTCTATGCTTCACACCGCCTAAAGATAACACGTATGAGACTACTCTAGATTTCCACATATGGTAACAATATGCTCATCACAAGAAACTTTTACCGCAATTTGATACGTTGACACCATAGCTCATAAATCATTGAGAAGTGGACGATCAGAGATTACATTGTAGGTTGATGGAACGTTGACCACCAAGAAGTCCTTCATATTGGTGAACTGACTGTTGCCCTCTCCCCATGTGAAGGACAATGAAATTATTTGAGTGCCTCCTTTCTTTCACCATAGAACCCATATAGTAGGTCAGTCGGCGTAGCCAAATGGTCGATTATCAAGTTCATTTTGTCAAAAACATCCTTGAACAAAATATTTCCCGAGCTACATGTGCCAACCAAAATACTACATGCTATGTAGTTAATAACTAACGTTGCAATGACAATGGTGTCTTTTTAGGGAATTTCAGCTGGAGGAAGGTCTGCATCAGGTATAATGATCAGGGAATGGGGCCTTTTTTCAAATGGAAGCCATTGCACAATATTCCCCCGAACGACTCCTTTTTCAGTTGGGCAATTGGGTCAAATATCCTTCCTATATTGTTAACACTGTCCTGGCTATATAAATAGCATCAGTTCGGGCAGATCTGTTCGAATCATCCTCTGCAAGTGCTTTCCCATGCCTCTGAGTATGTGCTTTTGGGGCCACAAACTTCTCGAGTTTTGTGGCCCTTATTAACTCTTCAACAAGGCTATGGAGGTGCCTAAACTCCCCCATGTCATGTTTATGGTCTCTGTGGTACTTGTAGTATTTGTTAGGATTCCATAAGGAAGCTTCGATTTTCATAGGAATGTGGCATTTTGGAAGTATTCCTTCTCTAGAATGGCTTCCACTAGTTCTGACATCGAGACCCTCAGTTGTGTGGGCCTCTACATTCGTTGATCGTCTGTAATGTGATCATTCTTATCGGCTACGTCTTTGTTTGTTTCAGTAGGCTTCATTATCTTTGTAGGAAGGCCGACCTCTATCACACTTCAATTGAGGTCCCTCCTTCTCTCTCCACTCATTGTCTAGCGAGCCCTTCTTGTTCGATTGTTGATTTGACTTTCTACCTTTTGAGAAAGATGGGTTCATGTATTCTTCAGTTGCAATGTGGTCATTAGCCATTTCCAAAAGTTTGACCAATGTCTCGAGTTTTGTAAACTTAGGAAATACTCAAATAGCAAACTTTTTAGCCCCTGCACTAAGGTAGCTTTAGTAAATTTTGGATGCAGTTTATGCACCTCTATAGGGTTTAAATGAGTATAGTCGAGCTCGAGCCACTCTCAACTTGAGCTTTAGCTTTATTTATTTTATCTGGTTTGAGCTTAAGCTCGAACTTAAGCCTACGAGTTTGAGCCAGCTCACGAGTTGGCTTGTTATTATAAATGAGAGAAAAAGATGATAATTTAAGCTAGATTTATGACAAGATGTCAATTAGAATGAACAATTCAGAGATAAATAATAAGAAATCACCTATGTACATACTAAGTATTATTTCTTAAACATTTTAAATACCTTAATGATAAAATCTTGAAATTTTATACATTTAAACTATATTTTATTTCAATATTTTTTTAAACGAATCGACTCACAAGATAACGACTCGAGTCAGGGCTAGCTTATGCTTAGCTTGTTAGCTCGTCGAGCTCAGTTCACGAGCCACAGCTTGAGAGGGCTCACGAGTTGGCTTGACTCGCTTACAACCCTACACCTCTAGAATTTCCTTCTGGAACTGTGTGATGTAGGATCACAAACTCTCGGTCGATACTTGCTTTACGTACCACATGGATTTTGAATCCTTAGGGGGTTTCTGTGCGCTAGTAAACTGTACTAAAAATAGTTTCTTGAATCTCTGAAGGAATTGATAGTTCCAATAGGGAGTCCATTGAACCATCTAAAAGAGGAATCTCTCAGAGTAGTGTAGAACAACAGACATTTCAACAAAACATAAATTTTGAGAAGGCAAATTGACGACTCAAAGGACATAATATGGTTGGTCGGGTTGCTCTAACCTTTTGTACGGTTTGAAAGAGGAAACCTTGAATTTCTCTGGACGCTCAACTTCAATGATATGCCCAGAGAGCACATTTTCCAATCTTCGGTAGACTTCTATCTGCCATGGTTGTGATTTAGCTTTTGGTATGGACCCAACAGTTTCTTGGTATAGAGACTATTCCACTCATTCAATAATCTAAGCTGGCTACTGACCTTAGAGCTCGGATGCTGGTGGATTAGGTTGTGGTAGAGGTTGTGCTCTCCCTTCAAGCACCACGTGGGTTAATTTTGTAATTTGACCCATCATCCCATCATGGAGTTCCTGAATTTGTTGTTGCACGAATTCTCGAATGACTCCACGTTAGGGGCTTCTCCTTGTTTTGGTCCTTTATCTTTATGCACTCCTCTTCCTGTTGAAAGCAGGATTCCATGACCACCGCACATTTAAAGATGTTGAATCCTAAAATGCCATGTGGATCACACCCAAAGAATAAAGTGTTGGTCTAATGAGAGGAATGAGAGTAAGAGAAGAATACGTCAGAAGTAATACTTAGTTTCTAGGGAATTGTTCAATAGTTTTTTTTCGTGAAAATAATCCTCATATTTTTAAGTCATAAAAAAAGTATGATAAATTACATGATTGTCCCCGAATTAATATGAACGTTACGGTCATTTATGAATCATTACACATTTACATATTTGTAACTAACGTAGACACACTTTGACCTTGTAATCACCGTTGGCGACGTTCCATATTTGTAATCTTATTTGACATCGTTTCACGTTTGTACCAGTTTGGTGTGATCACCTAGTATTTGTTCGGTCGACCATGAGTATCGGCTGATCGAAGAATTCACAATATCCTTTTCCAAAGAAATTTGTTGTGAAGGCTCATTTTCCTTGAGAAGGTATGTTCCTTCATGCTGAGGGTATTTTAGCGTAGTCTGGTTGGCGACCTTCCTTCATTCAATGAGCTTGTGTAAAAGGAATCTCCTTTGGGCGGCTATTGATATTTCTAATACTAGACGCTGGTTGAGTAGTTATTGACGTGTTCACGCAACATTTCTTGGTTTGATCAGATTTTCGTTCAATCTATCTAAGATTCGACCGACTAGTGCAACAATGAACATTCATGCTTCTACTACTTTTCTAGCGCGGTACATTAGATCTCATCGAGAGTTATGCAGCCATATTATTGATGTACATATATAATTTCTTTATTTCGAGCAAAATTGAGTTGAAGACAATTGAACAAAAGTGTTGTTCATGTTCTGCTTGTTTACTTGACAAATAATTCGAACATGAGCTACTTAACGAGACGAAGTGAGTTTTTTAACAACTCTATTATATATTAACTAATTAGTAAATTTTTTATATTAAATATAATAATATGATTTGTGTGAGAGTGTATGTATGTGTATAGAAAAAATATTACATCAGAAGTACTGATACAAAACTGTATCAGGACTTCAATCACAACATGTCACGTTACCCATTGAATAAAAAAAAATTAGATAATTTAATATATAGCGGGACCAAACTGTATACGTGACACATTGTGATTGGAGTGCTGATATAATTTTATATCAGAACTCCTGATGTATTTTTTTTATATGCTAGTGAAAGAGTATTTTAAAAAAACCAATTAGGCCGCACCTCTTCAATTCACCGTAATTCATGTTCGGGTTTTCTGCAATAGAAAGTTGATGGATGTACTAAAATGCAAAACAAAAATGTCAGGAGCTTCAACTGAAAAGACGAAACCGGCTCGGGAGGCGGAGAAACGGAATGCCCCGCAACCGGTACTTCCAGATCGAAATAAGGACAGCACACTCTCGTCACCAACGTCGAAACCCTAAACTCCGACGGGCCGATCGTCGCCGTAATCTCCTCAGTTCAAGCATCTAAAAACTGGCAGAAAAGTCCCGGCGAATTACCGTTAACTCCCCTCGTCGTCCTCTCTCACGTCCTCTGCTTCCAGCAATGGTTGGTTCGTCGGCCCGTGCTCACGGTGTCGACCGTTTTTACAATCCCCCTCCCATACGTCGCCAGCTCGAGCAACAGCAGAGACAGCAACGCGAACTCCAGAACCAATCCTCGCTGCCGCAGCCGCAGCCGCGTAAGCCAACGGCGGCGCCGGCAGCTCGGCCGAAGCATCGTCCTTCGCAACCGCCGCAGGAACCGGTGATGAATAATTGTTTAGATTCAGATGTCTCGTCCTCCAAGGCTTCGGTGTCTTCTTCCTACTCTACAGCTTCCTCCACAGAACCACCAACTGGAAATTTGGATCGTTTTCTCCAGTCGACAACTCCGATCGTCCCTGCTTCGTACTTTCGCAAGGTTTGGAAATGGTATTTGGAATTGCAATTAAATTTGTCATCCTATCTTTTTTATGATTTGTCGAGTTGAGGTTTTGATGTACGATCAGATGACCATGAGGGGGTGGAGGAGTCGCAACGTTATGGAGCCTCAGCATCCGTATTTCACCCTTGGGGATCTGTGGGATTCGTTTAAGGAGTGGAGCGCTTATGGCGCTGGAGTGCCGTTGGTGTTGAACGAGAGCGACTCGGTTGTGCAGTACTATGTGCCGTACCTCTCGGCTATTCAACTGTTCGTTAATCCATCGAAGCCGTCATTGATATTTAGGTATGGCTTAGCTTCCAACGAAGCTATCTCGTTGTTTCTATTTTCTTGGGCATTTATCACTTTCTTCGCTCCTCAATCTTCTTCAACATTTATGCATTTCATACTGTTAGTGATGGGTAGTTCTTTTAATCCAACGTGAAGATATCAGCCTATTGCTTCTGGCATTTCACTTAGCATAATATTTTTCCTGAATGACCATTTCTGCTTATTTTATTTCGTTCTGTTCCGCCAACAGCTGACATTTCATCATCTCTATTTCTTGTTCTGTTTCTTGGGTTCCTTAACAAAATATAGTGTTGGATTGGGAATCTTGTGAACGATTAACTGTGTTGAGATTGCCAGCATGTGCTAATCCTGTTTTGCTGATTCTTATTCCATGGAGGAAATAATGCAGAAAAAAATAGGTTCAAAAAAGAGGGAGGATAGCGGCCCTTAATACATTTCAAATTCACCATTCATTTTATAACATGACGGAGACAATATAGCATGCATGATGTGCTGGGATGCGTGTCCAAATCAACCTTTCTCTGCAACTTTCAGTGATGTGTGTGCTTAACTTGCTGGTGCATGCACAAACTGTTTCATGCACTCCTCTTTCATGAAAGGTAGAAGATTCAAGCACAGGGACCGTAGTTTCTTTTCTTAAAAAAGGAATAAAAACTAGTAGGGAAAACTGCTAGTGTGCTAATGACACCCTAAGAGGCATGGCATCAAACTGATTAAACTCTTCTTTGCTTGATATTGTTTGTAGCAAGGTAGAATTTGCTCAACTTGTCAAATTTTTATATTCTTTTTCATTGATTTGGATATAAATTTTGAAAAATTACCTTGATTTTGAAGATGTAATTTGGTTTCATGATACAAAGATTCATAGGGGATGCATTTTTTTTTGTTTAGACACTAACGGAGGAGTCTAATGAGTAAAAATGGTTTTCATCATAGGGGATGCATTTTTTTTTGTTTAGACACTAACGGAGGAGTCTAATGAGTAAAAATGGTTTTCATTGTTTGGAGAAAGCATACGATTGTTTACTTAAAAAGTTGATGTTGTGTTTATTGAAGAATAAAAGTCCTTGTTCAAATTCTGTCGAAACAATTAAAATTATGCATGACAAAGCGCTAATGAGTATTAGTGATCTTTCAGTGACTTAGTTGTTTAATTTATAATGTAATCATATCAATCATTAAGAATGACTCATCTCTTTTTATTCCAATTAGTACTGATGATATTCAAAATGAGGTGCCTTGAAGTTGTGTATTTTGCAAATGACAATTCTAATTGTGATATATCTGTTTGAACAATAAAGAAATTGTTTAGAAGTTGGATGACTTGGGATTAGTAGAATAAAGATTAAACATAAGATATGCAATTTTCGTGCTTGTGATCTTAATAGTTATCAGTTAATACAAATATTTATATTTGTTAAGTGCCTTAAGTGCATTGTGTGATAAGAGGCTATCTAGTAGAATTTATAATCATTTAGTGACTAAAGTGTTTTAATTATAGTGCAATCACATCAAGTATTAAGATTGAGTTCATCGTCTTTTATGTTGATTATTAATGTGGATATTCAAAATGAGGTGTCTTTATGTTATGCATTTTACAAATGAAAATTCTAATTGTGATATGTCAGTTAAAAAAATTAAAATTTCGAACAATAGAGAAAATATTTAGAAGTTGGATGGCTCAGGATTGATAAAACAAAAATTAAACATAATATATACAATTTTAGTGATTGTGATGTTAATAATTATCAGTTAATACAAATAGTTATAGTAGTTAAGTACCTCAGGTGCATTATACAATAAGAGGCTATCAGCTGGAATTATAGGTAAATTTAATAAATTTTTAAATAGGCCAATAATTCTGTATGGTTACAAGAGTTGGGATTAAAAAGATGATGATAAGTAAGATAAGCATGATGAAAAAGAGAATGAAGATGGATGCATGGCAAATTAAGACGAATTAATCATCTAATGATTATATTAGACGCACAGTTGGTGTAGCATCCCTTGAAGATAAGGTAGTTGAAAATAAATTTAAGTCTCACGGGATAGAAATTTACCCATTAAATTCATAGATAAAGTTGATGTTTAAGTATTACTATGGAAAATCACGTATATAATTTTTTTATGTGATTTGAGCAATATGCTATGAATGACAGGGAAATAAACATTCATAAGGCCAATCCCAAATGGTTATGGTTAATGATGATTTTTATCTGTTATATTTTGCCGAAGATATGGTGTATAAAATAAAATTATCATACTCTCAGTAGTGGAACTAGGGGGAGGTTCTCTGCCCTCTTAAGATTATGTATAAAATGAATTTTTTTCTTATAAAGTTTCAATTTTTTTCATGTGCTGGTCATTTGGATCTCATACTGTGTATTATGATCGTGCTCACCTTATACTAACTCATATGTACATTATTTTTGGCTTAACATCATTTGTTGGTCATATGCTTGCTCATTAGTTGACTTCATTCGTTTTCTTCTTGCTATTATTTCTTTCTTGGCTCTGGATGGCGCGACTATAAAATAAGAAAGGACTAATTACACATATTACTTAGTTCCATGTATTTACATGTCAAGACCTAAACTTTAATTTTTACATGTCACATTAACTATGCATGAAAAGGTGTATTTCACTTTTTAAAAGTTAAAATGGTGGTATTTTTTATGTAACATGAAAGATTTGGGTGTTATAAATGTAAATTGTAAAATTTAGGTGTTAGATATGTAAACATATAAAAATTGAGCGATATGTATTTAAATGCCCCAATAAGAAATAACTCTCCCTTATCTTGTTGTCTTACCTTGATTGTACCAAGCACCAAGGAATGATACTTCTATACCAACTTGATCTGGAAACTATCCTTTTAGTTGAGTTTTTCCTGTTGTCGATAGATTTGTTTTTCTGATTTTGAGCTTTACTTAGTTGGGCTATCTTAGGATTTGACGGCTTCAAATGATAAAATAGAGTATTGCCTTCCTGTTTGCCCAGCACTTGAATGGGCAGTTACAGTATAAATAAAATTAAATCCTTATTAAGCAAACTCCATAGAAACAGGGAATCATATATTCAAAATACAAATTAGATAACCTGAATCTACAACGTACTTTCAACGATTTTGTCTTAATTATAAATTTAAAATTACAACGCAAGCTTATCCAGAAAGTTTAAATTTTCAAACTAATAGTTATCCTATTGTAATCTAAATTTTAATCCAAAGATCCAACTTCCATGGCCTTAATCTCCTTCATAAGGTGTCTTATGGATGATTCCATTATACCTATTATGGAATCATAATATCTTATCTCATCAGCGTTATTTGAGAACCTGGTCATATGGATCATTATATGGATCAGATTGACTATCTCATTCTTCGTATCCTAAAGCTTTAAGCAATGGATTTACATACACATCACACAATTCTTATGTCTTTACATATCCACCCAACGTTCGATATTTATATTTATAACACTTTTATGCCATAAGCATATGCAAAAAGAGATGGTTTCACTTTTAAAAAGTTATTAATAATGGTATTTTTTATATAATATTAAAGATTTGAGTTTTATGTATGTAAATATGAAAGTTTAGGTGTTACATATCAGAATATAAGAGAATTGTGTGGTATTTATGTAAATGCGCCTTAAGCAATTCACACTTATCATGTTTAGAAATGAGATTATGATTGTTAGACACAAACTTTCATGACTTGCTTTCCTGTGAAGATCTTTGCATATATTTAACAAATAATCCTTAATCACTCCTCTTATAATCTTAAAGAAGTTAGTAGTAAAGCCAGCAGCCCCCCATGGTTTATTAGATCCCAAAGAGATTCGAAAGCTTTCAACTTTTCAGCATTATCATGGGGATAAAGCTTCAAGAAGTCAATATACTACTTGGAATGATTCTTTTTTCCAAAATATCTTTGTAATTTTTTTTGAAATAAGGGGGGCACATGATACCTGGATTGGATAGCGTCTTCTTTAAAACATAATGGAATATTTACATACATACTTCTCAATTCTTATGTATTATGTACATATCTAATGCCCAAATTTCAATTTTTCCATGCATACCACCTTACCTATGCATGAGAAGTTGCATTTCACTTTTTAAAGGTTAAAATGGTGGTATTTTTTGTGTTATGAATGATTTAGGTGGTATAAATGTAAAAAATCCAAGTTTAGGTATTAGATGAGTAAATACATTGGAATTGAGTGTTATGTACGTAAATGCTGCAAACTTAATTTGGTGAATAAATTTGAATTTTCTTCACCTAATAGTCACCTTGTGAACAGTGGAAATGTTGTTGTGTCATTCCCAATGCCATTAGAAGGCATTTGGTGCCAATATGCTTCCTCTTTAATTTCTTGTGAAGTCATTTTTTACTCGTTCATATGCTTATAAGTCTAAAGAATAATTATCCTTGTTAGCTTTTTGTTTTTTGCGGCATTTATATACATATCACTCAATTCTTATGTAGTTATATTTTTAACACCTAAGCTTTGATTTTTACATCTATACCACCCAAATCTTTCATATCACATAAAAAGTACCGCTATTTTAACTTTAAAAAAGTGAAAT
>NEWO01000295.1:52829-227227 GCA_003013225.1 Phalaenopsis aphrodite
TGTAAAAATTGAAGTTTAGGTGTTAGATATGTAAATACATAGGAATTAAGTGGTATCATTTTATCTCAATAAGATGCATTCTACCCAGAAGATCCTCTTTGTTAGACGTAATCCCTTTCCTCAGTAAGTTATAGTTTCATGACCGTTACAGAAGTAAATTGTATTATAAATGAGCTGAAATGGACCTTCATTGATGGCCATCCAATGAAAATCACAAATTTGGGCTAACTCAAGTTTAAAATGGACTTTTAAAAGCCTAAATTATTTTGCTTAAACAGGCTTGGACGACACATTTGATACCCGCCGTTCTGTTATAGAACCCTTTTGTATCTTATCAACTGCAAAATTGAGTTTGGGGCATTTAGGTACGTACCACTTAATTCCTATGTATTTACATATCTAATACCTAAACTTCAACATATTTGCCACCTTATCTATGCATGAACAGGTGTATTTAACTTTTTAAAATGTAAAATTGTTCTATTTTTGATTGAATATGAAATAAGTGGGTGTTATAAATGTAAAAAGTAGAGCTTAGGTGTTAGATATGTACATACATAATAATTGGGCCGTATCATGGTATGCATGTAAATGTTCTTATTGAATTTTATTCTGTATTCTAATGTATTCATATAGCACGCAATTCTAATGTATTTACATATCTTACACCTACACATTCATATTCATACACATAACACTAAATCTTTAATATCACATAAAAATAGCGCTATTACCAATTTTTAAAAGTGAAATATACACATTTTCATATATAGGTTTAAAGCACCAAAGTGATATGTGTACAAATATGAAAGTTTAGGTGTAAGATATGTAAATACATAAGAATTGTCTGCTTGATATGTAAATTTCCCTAAACTTAACTGTCAGTGGCGCATGTGGTGTCAACTGTCTTTCTTATCCTAAGGCGACCTGGTGACGAAAGTGATGGGGAACCTTACCTGGATACGAGTAGCGAAGGTAGCAGCGAGAGCGAAGGGACGAAGCGGCTTATGAGGGATGGACAGTCCGTTGGAAGTGTGAACAGCAGTTCTTCAATCCTTCCAGTATTCGAGTATTTGGAGAGAGATCCACCCCATGGTCGGGAACCTCTTGCTGATAAGGTAAATCATCTGACATAATCTATCATACTTATGAAGAGGGGTGTAAGTGAGACGAGCCGGCTCATGAGACAAGCTTATCAAGCTTCGAACTCGAGCTTCAGCTTTGTTTGACTCAACTCGAGAGTTCGTTAAGTCCGCTCGATTATATTATTTAATTTATTAATTAATCTTGATTTTCATGTAATTAATGAAGTTTTTTCTAATCCATAAATTTCTTAAAGGAAAATTTATATACGTACACGCAATGCTTATGTGTTTACATATCTCACACCAAATCTTTCACATTTACATACATAACATTAATGGTGCTTATAGTGTTATTTTTGATGTGATATTAAAGATTTGAGTGCTATGCTATCTATATAAATTTATGAAAGTTTTGGTGTGTGATATGTAAATAAATAAGAATTGTGTACTATACATGTCAATGCCCCATTTTTAAAATACTTTTATCAAAATCAACCTTTCGAGCTGAGCTCAAGCCAAGCATAATTGCCATGAGCCGGAGTCAAGATCATGTTCCCAGCTTGAACTCAAGCCAACTATACATCTCACAAGTCAAGCTCAGTTTTAGTGAGGCTCGAGTTTGACTCATCTTGTTTAGATCCCTATTTGTAACCATTCTAAAATTTTACATAGCAAGTATGTTTTACAATTTCTAAATCCAGATTTCATCACTTGCGACTAAATTTCCTGATTTGAAGACATACAAAAGCTGTGATCTGCTTCCTTCAAGTTGGATGTCCGTTGCCTGGTACATATTTTGTCTCCTTTTTGTCAGTGAGGCTATGCTCCTCTGATACATTGAGGGCTTGTTTGGAATCACTTTTATTTTTATTTTTAATTTTATTTTAAATATTTATTTTTTAATTTTTGTTTTCAAAAATCAACTAGTTGTTTTTTAAAAACATTCAAAACATCCAAACATTATTTTAAGTATTTTTAAAAACTACAGAACATATTATAAAATGTCAAAATATTTTTTATAAGTAAAAACATAAAAAAAAAAACAAAATCAAAATTAAAAATCAAAAGAAAAATGAATAGTGATCCCAAAGGGCCCCTGAGCATTTCTTACTATGCAAAATTTATAAACTTGTTTGTTTTTGTTGCAGGTATCCGATATATAGGATTCCTACAGGGCCTACATTGCGAGATTTGGATGCGTGTTTTCTGACCTTTCACTTGCTTTCGACTTCAGTAAAAAGTACGCATCATATTTTCCATGCAATCCTTGTAAAATGTTGTTCTTTTCTTCTGTTTTTAAGCTATGATTTTGAGTTCTTAAAAAAAAGGCAAGATTTACATACATACCACTTAAGTCCTATGTATTTACATATCTTTAATAACACACTAACACACCTTCTTACATATGCATGAAAAGATGTATTTCACTCTTTAAAAATTAAAATGGTCATATTTTTTATGTGATTTGAAAGATTTGAGAGTTATAAATGTAAAAACAAAGTCTGATGTTAAATATGTAAATGCATATGAATCGGGTGGGTGGTATGTATGTAAATGCCCCAAAACAAAATATAGCACGCTGATAGGAAACCTTGTATCTGAAGAGTTGATGTTGTTTTTCACTTTGCTTCATCATGTACCATTCAGCAATCTTACTTTTCTTCCATAGCTTGTCATGCCATGCACAAATATGGTGTCAAATCGATTATAATAGCCTTAGAGCAACATTTAAAAAAAATGGGACATTTGTAGACATACTTCCCTTTTTTTTATGTATTTGCATATCTTACACAAACATTACTGTTTACATTTATGCCACCCAAATGTTTTATATCACGTAAAAAGTATCACTATTTTGACTTTTAAAAAGTGAAAATGCACTTTTTCTTGTATAGATAAGATGGTTATGATGAGTTCTAAATTCATTGGATTTCCTTTGAGATGATTGTAATATATATTTAGATTGATTACTCTTATATGACGGTAAAGATTCAAGTGGTTTACATGTCAAACATGCATGTTTAAGTGTTAGATATATAAGCCGACCCCCGATTTACCATCATGTTATGCGGTCAGGTGTTGGCAATTGGTATCCAGAACCTATGGGTCCATGCATCATCAAGAAAACAAACGGCAAGAACTTTGCCGGCGACCGGCTATCCATACCGATCTTTGGCCTCGCTTCATATAAGTTCCGAAGCTCCATATGGACTCCCAATGCCCTCCACGATCGTCAGCTGGCAACCTCGCTGCTCCAAACTGCAGACAATTGGCTCTACCTTCTCCAAGTAAACCATCCAGATTTCATGTTCTTCTGCCACTCCAACAAATTCAGGAGATGATTTATAGATATTTTTTTTTTACATATTTCTGTTTAATCTAAGAGAGTGGCCGATTTTCAATGTTTCCACGGCGATTATCTTGACCTGGACCCCCTCTGTGCGGCAGTTTTTTTCATTTGAAATAGGTTTGGCCGGCGAATTTTGCCAGTGATGTGGGTTTCATGAGGATTGAAGAAGGAAGGCTGCTCTCTCTGACAGAGAACTAAGGTTAGTGACTAATGGAATTAATAGTAGGAGACTGATTTCTGTTGATGTGGTTGTGATAGCCACAGAGATGGATAGTTTTTGTGATGATGATGAGTGCTCCAAAGGAGCAGTTATTTAGTGTATTAAAATTCTTTTAAAAAAATGAAGGAAAAATATTATATTGTTGATATTTTGGTGCTGTATTTTGTTATTCACTTTGGGGAAAAGGAATAGATTGTGATTGAAAGTGGTATATTTGAAATAGTTTGAAGTTATTTGATTTGTTGTAAAGTAAATACATGAGTTTATGTTTTTTGTATTTGGTTTAAGGAAAAATTAAATCAATCTAAAATATATGCGGTGATGGCGGCGGCGGGAATATAAAGGGTTGCGGACAACATGCGCGGCGGGCATTTGCTGCTATTTGAAGTGAATTTGAAGTGAATTTGAAAATTTGAAAAGTGAATGTGTATTATTTACCCCACCAATACCATATATATATTACATATCATTTTTATGTAATTATGATATGTAACTATATATGTAACACCTAAAATTTGATATTTATGCAAGTACATATCCAACAACTAAAATTTAATATTTATATTATATTGCTTTGTTGTCATAGTCTATGCATGAAAAAGTGTATTAAAATAATAATAATAATAATAATAATAGCAGTGATAAAAATTTTAAATTATAAATGTATAAATAAAGAAGTTAAGGTGATAGTGATATAATTACCTAAGGATTATGTGGTGGCTATGTCAATGTCCCTCTAAAATTGGACTGATTATTTACTTATTAAACTTATTTTAAAATAAATTCATTGATTTAAAAATCTACTTAGAATATTATTTTTCTCGTTTTTAGCAATCATAGGCATTCATGTTGGTTCTGTAACATTTGAGAGTCAAAATAGGTTCCCAGGACTGACATTGTTCTCCCATGTAGAGGAGCTTCAAGTTATTTCTACTCCAACTCTTCTATGGTTCTGCTCTTGTGTGTATCTGGAGTTGATAAGACCAAGGGTTAGCTCTTTAATCATATAAGGTCCTTAGGGTGAGCTTAGTTTGCCATGTTGCAGGATCGGCCTTTCTTTAACTAAAGATTCTTGTGTCGAACGGTCTTCTCCTAGACATCTGAGTTAAGATATTTGGCTATCCTTCCCTTGGGTTTCTTTCCAATTCCTACTTATAGTTTCAAAGCTCCTCTACCAAACCTGAAGTTATTTCCATATCTATTTTATTCTTTACCTTCTACAGCAGTTGACCATGGTTTATAAGTGGTGGTCAACAGCTACAAAGGTCGGTGGTTATCATTGGGTTTTCAACAAAAGTGTTAGGCACAATGTGTGTATTCAAACTATGAGATTTACTAAGGGTCGTTAGTGGCTGGTGGTGACAAGTGGTGACAGCTAGCGGTGGTCGACAACAGTTAACGGGCGGTGATCAATTGTGGTTGGTGGCTAAAATGTTTTGTGATTATCATTGAGTCTTTAATATAGATGTTTAGTCACAACAACCATATTCAGATAATGATGTTCGCAAATAGTGTTGTAAACGATCGGTGGAAGGAGACAGTCTTCAGTCGTTGATGGTGGCTGACGGGTGGTGGTGACGGTGGTTGGCAGCTATGGACGACAATGGTTATCATCAGGTGTTCAATACAGGTGTTAGATACAACGACCGTATTATAATTACAATGTTTGCAAACAAGGGCCATTAGAGGCTAAGTATTACTTGGGCTTTTTTTTTTCTTCTTAGGACTTATTTTAAATATAAAAAAAAAAATTAATTACATTTATATTAGGTATACATCATATTTCAAAAATCTATTTTGAAACTATTGCATCCTTAACTTGGACCATACGTAAATTCAATCTTTTAATGCTTTTGTTCATACAAAACTAACATCTAGTGGCACCTCCTAGAATTCTTGGATCCTTAAAATGGGGTCGGGGGTGGCGACCCCATCAAAACATACGCCATACTTTTACCCACACCTTGCATACATTTAGATGCCATGATTAGGGTAATATGTGTTATATGGTGTGCTAGGCTAGGACTAGGATGCTTATGTGTCTTTTTGATGTCTTGAATAGTGTTCTTTGTTGGTTTGTGCCCTAGTCAAATATCTTTTTTGTGTGCTGCCCTTTCTGTGTTTACTGGGGTGTGAGACATGCCTACAAGTATATTAGGGGTGATCTTTTTTTAGAGAGTCATACCTAGTAGGGAGGAGCATAATAAGTTAAATAACTATTTTTTGCATATGCTTACATATTTATCCTCCCACCGGGCATGGTTCATTATGTTGCATGTAGATGGCTTTTACACTAACCTAATTTTTATGCAGGTCGAGTATTTCTTAAGATTTCGATATGTACTTTTTGGAGTCCTCTAGACTTGATCCTACATTAGAAATAAAGTACAGGTTCGAGTTCTAAGACGCCTGATGGGTGGAACTACGTGATGAGGACCAGGATTTGCAGGTTCGTGTCTCGTTCCTTAATTATAAATCTCTTTCATGTATTGTAATTAGGACCATGTGTGTAGATGCAGTGCCTGACCACTATTTTTTTTCTTAGATTTGTTGTCGACCATTGGCACCTTACCTTTCTATTATTTTGTACTTTGTTTATTTGTCATTGCACGACGTACCTGATATCTCATCTTTCTTTGCTTTTGGATTGTCTAGGAACCTTGCAAATACAATTTAGACTCTCTAAGGACCTAAAATTATATATTTTATTTTGTACTTGTCTAACCACTTTTAAAATTTAGGTTTAAAATATCTCAACTTTTCAAATTTACTTTTACTTTCCTACATGGTATTTAGGTTGGATATAATATTTGCATTGCATGGCTATCACCAAAGTCATATTTAAGAGGGTTTTTATGCTTAGGATTTAGATAACTGCATCATATTACATATCACGAGGAGAAGCTCCAGTGCTTCTATGACCAAGCATGAGATTTCTACTTAGGTGATTGTCTAGCACGCTTAGGGTATTATAGGCTTTCCTGAACCAGACGGAGTAGTTGTACCTCTCTTCTTTTTCCATTTAAGTGGCTTCCTCGCCACTTTGGCGGGTATAAGCTTCTACCTACAAAGGGTTATAGGATTTAGAGTTTCCTTCTTTTAACCTTAGGGCTATCGAGGTTCACTTAGATGAAGCAATTCACAGATTACTGAAAATGGGTCTTTGGTTGAGCTGGGTTGACTATCTTCATGATTAGGTAGACTTAGGGTCCTAATAGCATGAGATGATAGATCTGTAATATCCTGAACTGACTATCTCTACTCAATCAGGATTACTCTACCCTTCCCTCCTTTTGAGCTCTATCACGTCTTTAACGCTTCATCGTTGTCATCTCATAGACCCCAATTACAGAAAGGACGTGGCCTGTTAGGGATACATTGATTCACCTTCTACCCTTACATCCAGGTTAGGCTTAAAAGCATAGTGCCAACCCTATGATGTGACCTGATTATTTCATAGGTCTTTATTGCCAATAAGCCACCATCTGTATGAGATTATGAGAGACTCACTCAGTGTCGGTATGGCTCAACGTGATCTTTGAAAGCATAGAGATGCTCCTGTGAGATAATCATCCTTTGTGACACTCTTTACCAATCAACAATTAAATGTAAACAAAATTCCTTTAATCAAGAGTATGCTCGAGCATCCCCTAAGATGTAATTAACCAAATGGGATACGTCCATTTGAGAGTGCTCTTGAACCCAGATCAAACACACAAATTTGGTTCTCTGATTATAGTTAGCTTGTATAAAATATTCTTTCATGGATATTCGGTTCAAGATGTCTCAATTTGATCTTGTTTGGATGTACATACTTGATCTATCGCATGATGTTTACTACACATAGGCTCCTCATGACTCTTTTTATTTTTTCTGCCAAATTTTTCTCGCCTTTCCATCTTTTTTTATCTCTCCTCTTATCTGTATCGTTCCAAACGGTTCAATTAAGAGGGTTGTTTGGAAAAGAAAAGTTTAAAATGATGATTAGACATATTGTTGACTCCAAAATTAAAAAAAAACAAAAAACAAGCGACGGTTGTTTGGTCGAACCGACAAAAATGGTCAATCTAGCAAATCAGGTCGGTGGCGGCTGATCAGTCAAACTGGCGAAAATGATAGGTTAAGTTTATAGGACGACTGTATGGTTAAAATGATGAGAATAGTTGATCAAACTAGTAGCAACTGATCATTCAAACCAATGGAAATGGTTGATCGAGTCAATTAGATCAGTGGCAGTTGATTGGTTTAACCAATGGAAATAGTCGATTGTACCGATGACATAGACGACTGATCAACGACACATCCAAAACATGGTATTTTGATGCAAATTTTAAAATTCGAGCCAATGTAAGCGACATGGATGCAATCACATTCAAGCAAATAAGACTTGATTGAATTTAATTATGAATCATGCCCATCCTAATGATTTCACGGGGTGCCTAGGGTATAGGAAGGCAACAAAATCATTGGTTGATCGATCTTCTCCATTTGTCCGACATATCACTAAGACTTTTCATTGAAAGAAAATTTTTGATAGCCTAGAGAACGATAAAATCACAAGGATTCATTTTCCCTAGACCTTTACTGATTTCATTCTTCCCATCAAAAGAACGAAACCACTGCCTCAAATGTGGGATTGTCGAAATCCCGAATTTGGGGTTTGGGAGATAAGATTATGTAGGTTCCACTCATGAATTCATAGAGGGATCAATGAATAAGGATCCTAACCTATAGGGTTTTCTCTATCACATAACTCAGCCCTAATCTTCTCTAACACCATACTTAGGGGCTCACTAAAAGAAATGAATGAGAGATTCAAGAGTTCTCACCTATGTGATGGTTAATTAAGTGTTCTCTTTGCTTACTCCTTGCTCCGACTTCACTATGATGAAGCTCTCCTACCTCCTTAGAACAGATTAAGCTCTCCCTCTTCTTCAATGTAACTTTTCCAAGAGAATCTCACAGCACACTCGAGAGAAATAGTGGAGGAAGAAGAAGAGAAATATGAAGCTAGGGTTGTAGGTGAGGCTAAAGAAGAATCATTCTTCCTTACCTTCATGAGAGCTCTTCACTTCAAGCAACAAGGAGAAGATGCTCCAATACAATGAAGAAGTGCCCTCAAGTTAACATAAAATCTCTAGCCAGAAGAAGCCAAGCTCAAGAAAGAACTAGCTCCTAAAACCAAACCCTCCAAGAAATAAGATCAGCTAGCCACACCCCTCCCTTTTGCTAGAAATGGGCTACTCCCTTTTTCCCTAATGCCTCTAAGTGTCCAAAACATGGCCACCTAGCCGCCTTTGCCTTCCTCCAAGCATATCCCTTCATTAACCATGGAAATGTGCAATTTTTTGCTGCTTGGGAGGTGTTCCGTGCAAGATTTGATACAGATTCTACGGAAAGAATTCAAGTTCAAAAAATGGGTTGGCGCCTAAGTGCGGGGGTTCAGGCATCTAGGCGCCAAAACTAGGCATCTACTTTCTGCCCTCTGAGATTTGAGAGCTATTTCAGAGTTGTTTTGGCCACCTAGGTGCTTGGACTGGAGCATGGCGCCTAGGTGCACGAATTGGGTATCTACTTTCTGAATTCTCAGTTTCATGTCCCTTTGGGGATATTTTGGGCACTTAGGTGCCCAGGATGATGCCTAGGTGTTGTGGTCTGGCTCCTAAGCACCCGAGGCCTGTGCCAACTCTTCAGGCTTTCGATTTTTGTGCCTTTGGGTGTCGTTTTGGGTGCTTATGCGCCGCTATGGTCTAGTAAAGCTCGATTCTCATGAAAAATTTTCAGCAAAGGGTTTTATCGCTCCGTATGGTATGGAAGACTAAATATGACTAAAATATGGTCTCATAACTCCAAAAAATGAGCATTCTTTTAGGTCTTATATCATGGACTTTAATGTCGATGGACACACTAAAACACTATGTGGGCATATCGCCTAAACCCTTATTTTCTTATAAACATGTGTGTGTGTGTGTGTGTGTTAGGGGGTTCTATGGATCGCTCGAGTCACAGGAAACTAAGTATGAATGATATATGCTCCCATAACAATGGAAAGGGCATCCAATAAGTGTGACATAAGCCCTATTTCAAAAGCTACACATATACTAGCTATTAGTGCCTTATATTATGTTTGATTATTAGTGACTTTAAACTCAAGGAGAACTGAATGGTAAAGATGTTCCCCAGTCATACTACTTAGTGATATTTTGATTCTCGCTCTTGCATGACTTGAGGCTCCATCAACATGTAAAGTCCAAGTTCAGTCTTCAGTAGTAGTTCCTTTGCTCGTTTGCCTTTTTCAAAGAAATTTGCCAATAAGTCTACTGTGGATTGCACTTTAATCACTACTTAAGAAATGTATGTAATGTTGTATTCACTGAGCTCCATGGCCCACTCAGTAGTCATAAAAAATGTTCTGGTTGAGTGAGCACAAATTTGAGAGGGTGGTTACTGAAGACCCTGATCGGATGCATCTGAAAAAATAGTTGGAGCCCACGAGCAGAGAAAATTATAGTAAATATTAGGTTTTCCATAATAGTATATATGACCTCAGTGACTATGAACCCGACTGGTTGTTGACCTCACTTTTGGGTGAGGGTTTTGGGTCTTTCCTTTAATGACTGAAATGTAGCTTTAGGACTTTCCTAATGACTATCTTAGCATCTTAGAAATGGTGTCCACCTTCTCCTCAAACATTTCAACCAAATCTCTGTTCTCTATGTTGGTTCTATATGTGATCAATAATCTTTAATACAAAGATTAGATATTACATAAGTGAACCCTGATGAGAATTCCTATAAGACCTTTGGACCATAGGAAAACCTTGTACTGTTCTACATATTTTTGAACTTCAATACATTGCATCATCATTCATAACCCTCATGATCATCATAAACATTACATTTTCATATCACTGGGTTGCAGTCATTACACCCATGAGGCTGACCAAAAATATTTGGACCCAGTTTCTTCTAAAATACCCCTCTTGAATGCTCTAATTCTTCAAAATTTTCCAAAATTGCAATTGAATCACACAACTCACTTCAAACCATTTGATATTATCATTTAGATCATTTGAAACCCAAAAATTACCGAAATTCCTAATTTTCCCAAAAATTACCAAAATGATCTGGACCCCTAAAATATCAAATTTTGCAAAATCTCCCAGAGCCACTGATAAGTCCTAAAAATCATACCAAATCATTCCTTACGTCTTCCTGAGAATTTGGACTGTAACATTGTCATACTTCCGGATAACTTTTTGACACTTCGACACCAAAATAATTAATACATAAAAAATGCTTTGGGATCGTAAAACCTTCCAGATTTATTGAAAATGACCCCAAACACTGTCGTTTGACTTCAAATTTCTTCATGAACCACCTCGAGCCTTTAAATCAACATTTTGATCATTTTGACCATTTTGACCAAAGTCGGCCAAAATTACCAAAATGCCATTAACTGACCAAAAATTTCCAAATCCTCCAAATTCATCTCAAACACCCCTAAAATCAATTCTTGACCATCAATTTGGTAGAATTTGACCAAATTCACTCACTTTGACAAAAATTGTCAAATTGTGCTTCATGACTAATCAAATACCTCAATTTCAAATTCAACATATCAAGATTCAATTTCAAATGAATCCAAATCAATTTATTTGATCCATGATCAATTTCCAAAACCGTCGACCACAAACCAAAAATCTGACGAAAATTAAATTTGACGCATTTTCTGACTCGATCGTAGAAAAAGTGGTCTGAACAATCCCGGATGACGAAATGGACCGCGCGAGCGTTTCTGGAACGTTTTTTTCACCTAAGGAAGATGTTTATTTCACCGTGATGACGCATTCCGCAAAAAAGTACGAAGAGCTTTAAATAATAAGAATAATAATAATAATAACAAAAATAATATATATATATTAGAGCCTGCACTTTAATCCCATGCCTGCACTTTATTTGCTGTAGGATAAAAAAAAAGATAAATCACACCTGCTTTTCCATGATAATAAATAAATAAATAAATAAAAATAAAAAATTTTCTAAAACAATCCCTCCCCCTCTCTCTCCCCTTTATAACACCATTTCATTCTTAAGCAAGCCCCCCACTCTTCATTCCTTCTCCACACAGACAACAGCAGCTCTCCTTTCTCCTCCCTCGCCGGAAAACGCCGACGTCACCGGAAAAGCCGAAACCAAGCTAAATTCCGGCGAATCTCCGACTCGACGTGAAAATCACGTCAAAACGACGTCACGGGGAGTTGGATAAGCTTAAGAAGACCTACTTATTCAAACCTAATTGAGGACAAACCTCTTATGCTCAGGTATATCTCTTAAATTGAAATAATAATCTCAAACTTCCCTCCTTTTCAAATAGAAAAATAGATCACAAAACATTTAAGTATTTGTATGGATGTGATCTACTCTTCGAGCTGAACAAAACGAGCCCAAGAACGCAAAATTTGGTTGAGAATCAGTGGAGGACGGACTCCGGAAAGTTTCGACCGTTGGTTTTCCTCATGCCTGCGTCAGGGTCCGGCTTCGTGGGGGTCGCGCGAGGGAGGAGATGCAGCAAATTTAAACTTTAAAATTGCATAACTTTTTATAGAAAACTAAAAGAAATAAATCAAAAAATGTTATGAACTCAAAAAAAAGGAGGAGGATTTTGCATAACTAAAATCATAATTTTTCATAAGGTAAATATTTTTAAATTAATTTTTGAAGTTCTGAAGTATTTAAATCATAAAAATTAAAATATAAATGGGAAAAATATGAAATTTGGCAAAAATATTAAATAGCCTTGGGGAAAGCTTCTCTGATTTTTCCAAGACATTTTAGTTTCTCTATATTTGTATTTTGATTTTTGAACAAAACGACACATTTATGTAAATTAAGAATTATAAAAATTATAAAAATTGTAAAAATCTCTCTGATTGAAAGTTTGACCATTAACAGAGGTTTAAAAATTTTAAAATCATGTTTAAAATAATTTTTATAATTAAAACACGTTAATTAGGGTTCAGGTTTAATTTAGGCTAAGTTTACTTAACCCAAGCTCAACCTAAGTTCAATCTAGCCAATTCATTTTAGGTCATGTTCAACCTGATTGCAGACCTGGTCAACCAACTTAAGGATTGAGTCAATCACCCATTAAGTCCAATTTCAGTCATTTAGGGCTTTAGGTCAGCCAGTCCTTAGACCGAGTCTAGTCAGGGAAAACTTAACCTTTAGCTAAGTCTAATTTGAATAGTTGAACCATTTTAAACTTGAGATTTAAGTCATCCCATCATTTAATTCAAACTAAACTTCTTGGATTTTAGGGTTAGTCAACATGAACTTTAGTTTAGTTTAACCTACATATTAGGTTCATCCTAAACTAAACATTAAACCTTATGTTAGTTAACCCTAAACCAATATGATTAGTTAACCCAAACCTTAAGTTAGTTAACCCTAATTCATAGGAATAGCTAAGCCTAAACCCTAGGTTAGTTAACCTTAAACTAATAGGAATAATTAACCTAAACCTTAGGTTAATTAACCCTAAACCAATAAGATTAGTTAATCCAAACCTTAAGTTAGTTAACCCTAATCCAATAGAATCAGTTAACCTAAACCTCAGGTTAATTAACCTTAAACCAATAGGATTAATTAACATAAACCTTAGGTCAGTTAACTCTAAATGATTAACATTAGTTAACCCAAACTGTAAGTTAGTTAATTTTAATCCAATAGGATCAGTTAACCTAAACCTTGGGTTAGTTATCCCTAAACCAATATGATTAGTTATCTGAAACCTTAGGTTAGTTAACCCTAAACCATAGGATTAGCTAAGCCTAAACCTTAGGTTAGTAAGCCCTAAACCAATAGGATTAGTTAACATAAACTCTAGGTTAGTTAACCCTAAACCAATATGATTAGTTAACATAAACCCTAGGTTAGTTAACTCTAAATGAATAAGATTAGTTAACCTAAACCCTAGGTTAGTTAACCTTAAACCAATAGAATTAGTTAACCTAAACCTTTGGTTAGTTAACCATAAACCAATAGGATTAATTAACCTAAACCTTAAGTTGGTTAACCCTAATTGAATCCTGATCTTTAGGCTAAACAAACCAGAATCATAGCTTAGTATTACACTAAACCCACCCTAAACCTTGGGTTAGAACCTAACCCATAGGTTGAACACAGGAGAACCTTTCAGGTAAAACCTTAAGCCTAAGTTAAACCTAAACCCCTCAACTTGAACATCAATTAAGAAATAGAATAAAATACATTGGGAGGAGTAAAATTTACAGAAAACACATTAAAACTTAAACTTAAACCAAAACAAATACAACAAGGCTTTAAAACATGACTTTGATGTTAAGTCAGTTTCGAAATCGTCAACTTCATATAAGTAATAACAAGTAAACAAAAAATAACAAAAATAAAACACTTAAAATCCGACAACAAGATGTAAGCAACATAAAATATTTCAACCCTAAAATTGATGAAGTAATTCAAGAATTAATCAAATCTTAATCACAAAGATCACATAACGCAACTTAAACCCTTTTTTGTTCTAATTTACGAAGATTCCTTGGACGATGCATTCTGTGGATGTTGACAAGAATCTTCCGGTCTTGGTGGGCAATCACCTTTCAGACTAAGTAAGCTAGAGCATCTAGCGACCAGGGACGACGGAGTCATAGACATCTTGACTGGGTTACCACTAATTAAATAATTAAAATTTAATAAAAATTTGATAAAACATTGTTTCTTTATTTGCTCTATTTATTGCTTTATGTATTCAACGCGTGTTCTTTTACAGCTGTTATCAAACATAGAATGCATGTGTTAAGGACAAATAAGGAAGAAATAAAAGTTTTTTTAGATTAGGGAGAACCTAGGAATCGTAACACTAGGGAATTACTTAGCTTAAGTGAACTTAGTCTTGGCCTAGGTTTGAACTATACCTCCACTACCCTTTAATTAATTCGCTATAAGATTATCGAAACAAATAAAACTCTTAATAATAAGATTGGAGGACCTCAAGACTTGAAGACCTGAAGACATTTCAGTATGGAACTTGAAGCAGACTTCGTGGGCAGCTCGTTCAAGATCTCTCTTTAGTTTAATCAAAATCCTTAGGATTCTGAGGTTGTCTTTTATGACATAAACCTCTCTTTTTGTTATACTTCTACATAGTCCCCATATACAGCATGTCCTAACTTAATTTAGGATTCTGAGGTAGTCACTCGATGTAAAACCTTTTATTTTTCTAGGTTTTTTGTGTAAATCATCATTACATAAATCTAAGTTCTAATTAATAAAACTGGCAAGAGTTCAATTAAATTAATATCATTCTAAATTGAGCCAAATATTAGGATAGTTTGGGAGATTACCAAGATTTTATTCTGGATCTTTAACCTCCCATACTTTTCTTCCATTGATTCTTAAAACAAAATCTTTCACCTTTGAACCAATCCCTATTGAAGATTTCACAATCATGTTTGTTGAAAACCCTTCCTTTTGAATTCATGAAAACAAAAGATTCCTGGTTTTTATCAAGAGTTTTCTTAAGTGATCTGTTCGCTTAAGATGTAATAACTATATGGGATTGCCCTTATAGGGAACTTAAAAGAACCCAGACTTAATATAAACCTTATTTGACTCCCAAATTGAATAGGGGAATCTGTCGATCATCATGCAAACTTGCAGATCAAACGGAAGTAATCTATTTCTATAGTTTATTTAATTGAGCTTATTATCAAGTAGTGTATTACCTTTCAGGGTGGTACATTACTCGTAGTCAGCCCGATTATCCAAACTGTAGGAATCAATGGGATCAGTTTGGCCCCTTTTTTTCAAATTAAAATACTTAATTTTTAAACACTATATTACACTGAATTAAACTACACCCAGCCGCATGACGACCAACACTGGTGTAGTAAATTAAGAATTACTTTTCTAACTCCTACCAGACCAATTACAAACAGATGGCTTCAAGTCCAGCTTCTAAATAGAAGATCTCTTCTTTTGGTTTTAGGCTTTGCAGAAGTGATGGTGAGGCTAACTCTTATTTTAAGCTTTGGAATTCTAGCTCACACTCGCTCAAACATTTAAATCTATTGACTTTGTGTTTGATGTGTCCTTAGCATGTTTTATGTCATTTAAAATCCTTAGTACTGTGCCAAAAACTTGACCCGTCTCCAAATTATGCAGTAATTTAGTTTTAAAAAATATGGCCAATAACTTGCTCAAATTATATTATGTAGTTAATGTGCAAAATTGAAATGTTATAAAATATAGCAAATAGTTCACACATTATGGGTTCTACGCAAGTGCACGATTCACTTCAAGTAATATAGGAATTTCTGATTAAGCCCCGAATATCGATCCTACAAGGAAGCAAGGAAAGATGTCCTTAGTCAAATTCCAGTCTACTACTATTAGTCCTTAGTTTGGAATGTCAATTAAAATGGAGTTTTATCTGTCAACTACTCCTAAATGCGAATGTAAAATGTAAGGACATTAACCATTCATAAATGTAAATATTAATTCTAAAGATAACCCTTTTTGGATGAGTTGGTTTGGAAAACTTTAAGATGTTAAAAACTACTCTTCTTATGTAGCGAATTGGATAATGTAAAGGAATGAGATACGTTAAATATTGTATGTGTCAAATAAGAGCAATTTTAATTCTCTACCCTAATTCAATGTTATAAAAAATCATTGGCTAATCTCAAGTTTAATCTCTAAATCTGTGGTTAGGCTGGGAGGATATTGGCTCTCAATCCAGAGCTCTCACTTTCCTTCATCTGAAGGGTAACGCTCGCTTCAATTTTTAAACTCTAAGACCAAATTGGGGATTTTAGTCTATCACCTTAAAATCTCAAATTCTATGCTCAACCCCCATGAACTTCACCATCCATGGAATTTGAATGTGTTTCCACTTTGTTGAGAATTACACCGCCCTCTCGGGTCTTAATGCAATTACAACAAATTTTAAAACTACAACGATCCCTTATTGTAATATAAATGAAGTGCAAGTAAAAACCATTACATTTATAATTAAAACTTCTTCTAGCATGCATGCCAATATCCTAAACATGAATCCTACTCATTGTAAAAGAAAAGTAAAAGGAAAATAATGACATAATCTTCTCATGTCACTATTTTTAAAAAAAATAAAAAAGAGTAAGAGAAACACATCACAAAGCACAAAGAAAACACAATGAAAAATTTCATTAAATCAAAGAAAATCTACTAGATAAGTGTTTACAAAATTATAAGATAATGAAGAACACAATACTTAGTTTTTTCCCTTTGAAAGAAAGATGAAAATCTCTTCCACAAAGTCTCTCGTTTATCCATACAATGCTAGAACATTCCCTTACAAATTCTCTCAAAATCCCCTCACCAATCTCTCCAAAAAGGAAGAAATCTACATTTCTACTTCTATTCTAAGATTTCTAAACATTCTCCACATTTTTCTACTCACACACACCACTTTTTTTCACATAAAAGCATTCTACTATAGTGTAGGGACGATTTCCCAAGAGATGCCTCAAGTAACCTTCCAAAAGGCATCCAAATACATTGAATCTTCTAGAAATTCGCCCAGCATCGCGTCCAAACCATCTCATACACTGTCAGTGCTGTTTTGGGCGTCGTCGGTGTCATTTTCAAGTCATTTTCTGCACTCTGGCGTTATCGGCGCTGGTTCTGGTGTCCTCGGCGCCCACCCTATGCAGCTCCACCATTTTGCTTCATTTAGCTCCGTTTTAGCTCTGTTTCTCCCCATTTTTGTTGTGTTGCGTTTATAACAGATAGACCTACAAAATAATCATAAAAAAAAACCTTCATTTAAAGTGTAATTTCATTCAAAAATGTGTGAGAATTGTAAAATAGATGAAGCATAGAAAGACATATCGAAATGTGCTACAACATAATTTTCTTTCTTGTTCGTTTTTGCTCTAAATTGCACAGTTTTTGTTTCTTTTTTTTCCAAAACTCCACTTCTTGTCCCTAAAACTAAAAATATACAAAATACCTTCTTTTAAAGTGTAATATCATTAAAAATCATTAAAATTGAGCATAAAATATATATGAAAAAAGTAATTATTTTTTAGGCGTATCAAAATCCCTTAAACTTAACCGTTACTTGTCCTCAAGTAACACATTTACTACCTACCAGTTATGACTAATGGTAGAGAGTTTAACTTCTAAATTTCTATAATTTGGTCTACTAAATATAATAGCACAACTTAAGAAAAAATTTTTAACAACTTAAGTTAAAACTAAAAGTATAAGAACATTTAGTAGTCAAGTCTAAGATTTTTGATTCTCTATTCATTTCAAGAAGAATTGTAATTTGTCATATTAAAGTCACTTAGAATATCCATATGAAAAAGAAATTCATGAGAACTTTATTAGTAAGGATACTAACACTCAAATACAAGTTAAAAAAATGTAATAAAGCCTTCTTCCTCAAGTTGATTCAAGTGAAGTCAATTTTTGATTAGTCATCTCCTCAAGCTTCTCTTCATATACTTTTCTTTTCTTTTTCTTTTTTTTTTATTTTAGGATCATATTTTAATCCTTTCTTTTTTTTTTCTTCTTTTTTATGTGAGGATTACTATATCTGAATAGTCTTTAATAATTTTGAACTTCACTATCCTCTTCGTAAAGTTAAAAACTTTTCACATTCCTTCACTTTATAAATTCATATTAGCTTTAAAAATTTTCCATAAAGCCTCATTCTTTTCTTCTTACATGAAACTCTAAGATTCTTAACACCTCAAAAATACAATTTTCTTTACTTTAAATAGAAAAAGCATAGTCTTGTTCTTTCGTACCAAATATCTTAACTCTAGAATCTACTTTCATTATTGAAAACTTTTACTTAAGTCTACTATATATTTAGAAACACATATATAGTTATCTAAATTTAGTCTCTAATATCAAATGTCATGTTAAATTTAATTTTTAAAATATAGCTAATTGAGGACAAATGAAATTTAGTTTCATTCTTTTAAGAAAATTTTTCTTCCCCCCAAACTTAAAATTTTAAATATTTTGCAATCAATTCCGTAAAATGTAGCAGGAAAAAAAACTAAAAGTTGAATCTACTAACTAATACAATATCCTATCAGATTCATATGCATTCATAATCAAGATAGAATGACTGCAAGAGAAAGTAAATCTAGCCTAAAACATGCTTGCAATAATATTAAACTAAATGGATGTATATTCAATTTAAAATTTTATTTTTCTTCCTACCCCTAAACTTGATTTTTGGCATGTATAGCATTTAGTGTAGTAAACATAAATAGGAAAAAAAATAGTTTAGAAAATCTATCTACTACAAATTTCTATAAAAAAATATCTACAATTATTTATCAGGATAGAAAACATGTAGTATAAAGTAAATCGAAACTAAACATGCCAAAATGAAATTAATTAAAGAAACGTCTAACTAGCATAACATGTATCAGCATTAGAAAATAAAAATGTTCTTCAAGTCTTACAAAATTGTAACACAAATACAAACACACATGATAAATGAGGTCAATTCTTCCTTTAACTCATTACATCTCTCTAACTTACTTCCAATTTCTAACGGAGTCATTACACAGATATATTGGGTACTTATAAATGATTTTATAGATTTTAATCCCAAAGATAAGATTGTTCCTGATATATTGACTCCTTTTAATTAAAGCTAACACAATACAACATTAACATTCATAACTCTCAAGCACACTAAATCAAACCACACTGATAACTATGGGTTGCCTCCCATAAAGCGCTTTGTTTAACGTTGCTAGCCCGACAAATGATTCCACCGGGATCAAAATTCCAATTAAGTAATCCTTGATCAATCGCTGAATCTTTTCTAGATCTAGGGATCAACGTCGCTAGCCCAACAAATGATTCCACCTGGATCAAAATTTCAATTAAGTAATCCTTGATCAATCGCCCATTCTTTTCCAAATCCAGGGATTCCTACAAAGTCCTCGAATTTAAAATTTTCTTTCAGCTCTTCCTTTTCAGATTGATTCATAACATTATTCCTCATATTTCCTTCTAGATCCAATATTCTTTTATTAATTTTCTCAATTTTCATATTAATATCATTCATAAAATTTATAAGAAATGGATCTCTATAAGATAATTCAAGATCTCCTAAATTTTGGATCAGATTCTCTTTAGATAATTCAGATTCTGGATCAAATTCTACGAGATTACTCCTTTGTTTCAAGTTATTTTCTAATTCTTTCCCTTGGTACTGAGTAAATGGTGGAGGTGGTCATTCTATATTTATCTTAGTTGAGAAAATATGTTTTTCTAATTCAGTAGGATTTTTTTTCATTGGAATTTCAATATCCTTATCCTTATTACTCAACTCAAGTTTTTTTGAAACATATCCTTAAATTCCCTTCTAAATATTTGTTCGATAATTTTAAATTGCTCATCATTCATCTCCTTAGGGTTTATCTGAGGTTCACTGGGTAAAATTTCTGGGGGGTAACTGTTAATTGTATTAATAATCTGCCCTAGTTGGTTTTCTATATTCCTTATTGCAACCTCTTGATTTTTCAACTATCTCGTCATTTGAAGCACAACCTCTTCTAATATTAATTCCTTCTCCTCATTTTGTGGATTGGAGTTAAATTGAGGATGATTATTAATTGAGTTAATAATCAGCCTCAGTTGGTTTTCTATATTCCTTATTTTGGTCCCTTGATTTTCCAACTCACTCGTCATTTGAATCACAACCTCTTTTAACATTAATTCCTTCTCCTCATCCTATGGGTTGGAGTTAAATTGAGGTTGGCTCATTCCAAATTGGTCCAACTTTCTTGATATTGCAGCAACCTGAGATGCAAGAATTGCAATCGCATCTGTATCATGGACACTAACTACATTTTTAGGATTTACCCTTATATAGGGCCATTGAAATTCCTTTTTCATCATTTATTCAATTAACACATATGTTTCATCAAATGGTTTTAACATTAATGATCCACAAGTGGCAGCGTCAATTGTAAACCTAAGGGATTCTACTAACCCATTGTAAAAAGTTTGAATGATTAACCAATCGGGTATAGCATTGTGTGGACACTTTCTTAGGAGTTCCTTAAATCTTTCCCAGGCTTTGTATATCGATTCCTCTTTATATTGATAAAATGAGATAATATCATTTCTAATTTTAGTAGTCCTTGAAGGAGGAAAATACTTAGCTAGGAATTTCTGAGTTAACTTCTCCCAATTTTTAATAGAGTCGAGTGCTAATGAGTATAACCACATTTTAGCATTATCCCTTAGTGAGAAAGGAAAAAGCATTAGTCTAATAGTATCGTCTGACATGCCATTATAACGAAATGTAGCACAAAGTTCTAGAAAACTGGATAAGTGTAAATAGGGATCCTCCGAAGAAGTTCCCCCAAAACTGGTTGTTCTGCGCCAGTTGGATAATATCTGGATTTATTTCAAATGAGTCAGTATCTATAACAGGGGTTTGTATACTTGAGTGAATTTCATTTGTCGTAGGATTTATATAATCCCTCAATGATTTATGATGATTTTCAAGTTATTATTTTAAATGTTTTTCATTTACATTTGTAGTTCTTCAAGCCATTTCTATTTTTTATTTTGTTTTATTTTTTCTAACTCAAGATCATAAGGCACAAGTCCTACGGATCATTTATGTTGCATACAAAACACAACAAACAATACATTAATAATTAAGCAAATAAAATAAAAAATAAATTCAACACAACAAAATATTTTCATAAACACCTTGTTTTTGACACAAACAGTTTTTTCACAAAACTTTTTCATACAAAAAAAAACTTTACACACAAAATTAGTTTTTACGACACTACAGTTTTCCAAGTCTAAACCTAATTACTTCAATTAAAATTCTCATAAAGTTCTTACCGAAGCTTCTCAGGCAACGACACCAAAAACTTGGTGCGCCCCTAGCATTTACTGTTTTTCTGCGTGTTTTATGTCAATTTAAATCTCTAGTACAATGCCAAAAACTTAACCCATCCCGAAATTACGTAGTAATTTAGATTTTAAAAATATGGCCAATAACTTGACCCAATTTATACTAAGTAGTCAAAGTGCAAAATTGAAATGTTATAAAATATAGTAAATAGTTCACACACTATAGGTTCTACGCAAGTACACGTATCACTTCAAGTAATATATGACTTTCTCATTAAACCCCGAATATCGATCCCGCGAGGAAGCAAGGAAATATGTCCTTAGTCAAATTCCAATATACTATTATTAGTCCTTAGTTTAGAATGTCGATTAAAATGGTGTTTTATCTAACAACTACTCTTAAATGTGAATTTTAAATGCATGATAGTAATTATTCCTAAATGTAAATATTTTGGATGAGTTGGTTTGGAGAATTTTAAGATGTTAAAAACTACTCTTCTTATCTAGTGAATTGGATAATGTAAAGGAACAAGATACATTAAATATTGTATGTGACAAATAAAAGAAATTTTAATTCTCTACCTGATTCAATGTTATAGAAAATCATTGGATAATCTCAAGTTTAATCCCTAAATCCGTGGTTAGTTTGGGAGGAAACTGACTCTCACTCCAGAGCTCCCACTTCCCTTCCACTGAAGGCTAACGCTCGCTTCAGTTCTTGAACTTTAAGACCAAATTGAGGATTTTAGTCTGTCACCATAAAATCTACAATTCTACGCCAAATAATATATGTATTTCCCTATTTATTTGCACTCAACCCCCATAAACTTTACCATCCATGAAATTTTAATGTCGTTCCACTTTGTTGAGAATTACACCACCCTCTCGAGTCTTAATGCAATTACAACAAATTTTAAAACTACAACGATCCCTTATTGTAATGTAAATGAAGTGCAAGTAAAAGTCGTCACATTTATAATTAAAACTTCTTCTAGCATGCATCTCGATATCCTAAACATGAATTCTACTCATTGCAAAAGAAAAGTAAAATGAAAATAATGACATAATCTTCTTATGTCACTATTTCTATGAAAAGAAGAAAGAGTAAGAGAAACACATCACAAAGCATGAAGAAAACACAATGAAAAACTTCATTAAATCAAAGCAAATCCATTAGATAAGTGTTTGCAAAATTATAAGATAATGAAGAACAGAATATTTAGTTTTTCCCCCATAAAAGAAAGATGAGAATCTCTCCCACAAAGTCTCCCGCTAATCCATGCAATGCTAGAACATTCCCTTACAAATTATCTCAAAATCCCCTCACCAATCTCTCCAAAAAAGTAGAAATATACATTTCTACTCCTATTCTAAGATCTCTAAACATTCTCCACATTTTTTCACTCACACACACCACTTTTTTTGACATAAAAGTACTTTATTATAGTGTAGGGACGAATTTCCCAAGATATGTCTCAAGCAACCTTCCAAAAATCGTCCAAATACATTGAATCTTCTAGAAATTTGCTCATCATTGTGTCCAAACCATCTCGGGCGCTGTCGGTGCCGTTTTGGGCGTCGTCGGTGCCATTTTTACACCTTTTTCTGCACTCTGGTGCTCTCGGCGCCGATTCTGGCGTCGTCGGTGCCCACCCTGCGCAGCTCCACCATTTTGCTTCGTTTGACTCCGTTTTAGCTCTGTTTCGCCTCGTTTCAGTTGCGTTGCGTTCCTAACAGATATACCTAAAAATAATCATAAAAACAACCTTCATTTAAAGGGTAATTTCATTCAAAAATATGTGAGAAGTGTAAAAGGGATTAAGCATACAAAGACACAAAATGTGTCAGGACAGAATTTTCTTTCTTGCTCGTTTTTGCTCCAAATTGCACCATTTTTGCTTCTTTTTCTCCAAAACTCCATTTATTGTCCTTGAAACTAAAAATATGAAAAATACCTTCCTTTAAAGTATAATATCATTAAAAATCATTAAAATTAAGCATAAAATATATATGAAAAAGTAGTCATTTTTTAGGTGTATAAGTGTTTTGAAGAATGCTCCAAATTTGTCACTCAAATTTGAAATAAATTGGTTGAGATTTGTTATTTGTTTGGTTAGCTTTTACACTTCTTTAGTATTTTGAGGAGAGGGCATATTCAACAGTGCTTGTAATTTTCTGGATTAACCTTTATGCATTTGTATGTCATAAAGTATACGGAGAATTTGGTTGTTGAATCTCCAAACTTACCTTTCAGTAGATTTAGTTTCATATTATTTTTTTAAGAGTATGAAATATTTCTTTTAGATCATTTATATATTGCTCCACCGACAAACTTTTGATAAGGATATCTTCCACATAGATTTCAATATTTTTTCCTTCTAATTTGAAAAGATTACAACTATTAAATGCTGATAGGTATACCCACGTTCATTAGTTCAAAGGAAGTTACATCATAAAATTACAAGCTTATGCTCGTGATGAATGTCTTCTTCTCTACTTTGGTTGGATGCATCTTATTCTAATGATAGTCGAAGAAAGCATCCATGAAGCTCATTACTTAAGTGTCTGACTATTAAATCTACCAAAGCATTAATTCTTGATAGGGGGTAGCGGTCCTTCAGGCAGACATAGTTTAGGTACGTGAAGTCTATGCACATTCTTCACTTGTCATTTGACTTCTTGACCATTACCACATTGGATGGTTGGATATTTTACCAACGGAATGTACCCCGCATCTTTGAGCTTTTGCACTTTAACCTGACCCGCAATTACACAAATATTTTTACTCCGAAAGATTGTCAAAAACTTGGCCCAAATTAGATTTAGTAACTAGTATGAATAAATGAAATGATCTAAAAATTATATGATAAACCTTCACACTATGAGTACTATACAAGTATACGTATAGTTTCAAGTAATATAAGATTTTTCATAAAACCCCCAATATCGACCACACAGGGAAAGTTGGTAACTTTATGTATTTGACTAAGAAAAATCTTTACTTTAACATGTAGAATATATTCCATGAAAATATAAAAGTAATTTAAGTGAAAAGTAAAGTTTACTAATTCCAACAAGTGCAACTTAAAAGAATATTCAAAGATTAAAAATAACTAAAATTAGAAAATTCAAGATATGTAAAGAGACTTTCTCCTTGCAAATAATTCATAATCAGTGTAGGATTGTAAATGTTTAGAAGTTTAACTAATGTATTGTGACAAATAGGAGCAAACGATATGGAAGGTTGGATGTCACAATATGAAACCACTGTAGAGTTTTCTGTTGCCGATGAAGAGCGAAGGCAAATTTTTCATAAGTTTAGAAGTTTAACTAATGTTCCTCTTTTGCTAGTTTTGGATGTCAAACGGCTCCTGTTATACATTGTTGACCGTCAAAAGGTAGCACATCTGGAACAGGGTATATGGAAACCACGACTCTAGAGCCATTGAGTAGTGGTTGACTGAGATAACAATATAAGTATATGCCATGTTAACCACCATAAATTCCTCAATGTTGGTATGCTAATCACCTTACCCCTAGGTGGAAAATAGCCTGATTATTCTTTGGGGTTCCTTCCATTCACAAAAAAACCCATAGAGTGGGCTGGTCAATGCCACCAATTGGTTGATCAATAGGAGCATCTTATCAAAGCTTAACTTGAATATGATATTCCATGTAGTGCTAGTGTTAGCCAAAATGCTACCCCCTAATTGTTGTTAATCATCATAGTGATTATAAGGATGCCATTTTAAGGATTCCCATTTCGAGGCAAATTCACTCTATAAAAACAGTAAAGGAGTGAGGATTCCACTTCAAAGTTAAGGTGAAATCACAAAGTTCCTCCATCTGGAGCCTCTTATGGTCGAACCGCCTGACAGAGTCTCCACCTAGGATTGTTGGCATTATCCCTACAATGTGAATTACATTGGTTTGGACAAGCTCATTAGAGTCTTCTTATATTGGGGCTTTTCCCTACCTTCAGTTGATGCTCTTAAGATCACAAACTCCTTGAGTTTCCCAACTTGGATTAACTCTTTAACCAAGTTCTAGAGCTGTATAGTTGTGAACATTGTCCTTGTGGTATCTACAGAATTTATTGGTGTTTTGAAGAAAATCTCTTAGTTTCATAAGTGGAGTCTTCTTAATGTACTTCTTATCTTGTATGGATTTTACTAACTCTGTCATTGAAAGCCTCAACAGAGTGGGTTTCGCTGTTCTCTGATTGCTCAGTGATTCAACAAACTTCATTATCTTTAATAGTTGTTTTTAGTCTCCCTATCATCATAAGGTAGCAAACTGTATCCACGTTTGGACTTTAGGGTGTCCTTTGGCCTCCACCCATCATCTCGTGGGGCCCTCTTTTGTGGGTGGTGGTCGGATTATTCACCCTTATGGTAAGGTGGGTGAACATATTCCTTCGTCGTGATGTGGTGGTTGGATAACTCAAAAAATTCAACTAGATTATTAAGTCATAATAAATGTAGTAAATATTTAAATCATTCGCTCGCTAGTCTTTGTGTCTGGTGGTCTGTGCTACCGTAGGCTTAAAATTATGTACTTCCAACATTTCTTTGTAAAATTGAGTGAAATACATTCGAAGGCTCTTGTTATGTGCCACAGGGCTTGTGAGTCCTTATGGGATTCTGTGGACTTGTGAACCGTGCGGTGAACATCTTTTGAACTCATTAAAGGAGGTGATAACTCATGTCGATAGACCATTCAACCACATAAGGGTAGAATCTCTCAGTGCGGTATAGAATAACTGACACTTTAGTACATCAGGGGTTTTGAGAAGGTAGATGAATGACTAAAAAAAACTATGTGGTCAGTTAGATTGCTCTAACCCTTTTAAGATTCTAAAGAGGGAACTTTGAACTTCTCTAGGGTCTCAACATTGATAATTTCCTGAGTTAATGGATTCCCGACCGAGGGTAGACCTCATTAGCCCAAATTATGGTCCGACCCACGACATAGACCCAACACTATCTTGATACTGGGATTCTTCAATTCTTTTTGCCCCCTGAGTTGTTCGGTGGCCTTGTGGTATAGGTTCTACTCAAGGGTTCGATTCCTGAGGAACTTGCACGCTTCCCTCGAGTAGCATGCATGTCAAATTTATCATTTAACACACTATTTGATCTCAGAGTTATTGAATTTGTTGTTGCACATATTCTCTTACGTACTCTATTTTGAGAGGTTCTTCCCAAATGAGTTCATTCCTCATGACATCCATCTTTTCGTGTTTATTGCATGATTCCACGCTCACCACAGCTTTCACCATGTTGAATATGAATATGTCTTTTGGATCATACCTAAGGTATAGAACATTGGGTGGATGAAAGAAATAGACAAATAAAAAGAGGAAAATAGAATGCACAATAGCGCAAGTTTTGATAGAGTAAAGTTAATTCTCATTTATTCAAGAAATGACCCCCTATTTATAGCTCCCATGAGTACCTAGTATGTAATTACATCTATGTCTCTATTTTAATAAGGGTGTAACAAGTTATTAAGACACCTTATTGCATTCATAACTGACTTTTACACCTTATAATATTCGTAACTAATATAAGCACTATTTCGTATTCATAATTGCATGAAGAAGGATATTTAATGATATGTTACCCATAACATTTGATCGGCTAAAACCTTTGGTCTATAGAAAATAAATTCAGTCGACTAAAAGATCATCAGCCAATTTTCTCAATGGAATCATGAGTAGAGGTCCTTTCGTCCTTAGGGTGAACTTAGACCATCAGACAAAAGAAATATAACCATAACTTGACAAGTTGCTCGCCTTGCACAAGGGGCTTTCTTCAAGGGATTATAAATGTATTTTATGGGGTGCCCTTTGATCATATTTAGTAAGAGTTCTGGGTTAGTTAAGAGAGATGGTTATGAATGAAAGTTCTTCAAACCAGGTACCACCTATTCTTTTGTTCAGTTGTGCTTCGAGCCGATTAGCTCATAATTATGACCGAAGGAAACAAAGCTTGTCATTTTCATTTTTTTAGCTATTCCATTGCAGTACCTCGATGTTCGTAAGCGAGAGCAGTTGAATTTTTTAGAGATTCATGGGGTCATATTTTTTATGCACGAGTGTGTGTGTGCATATATATATATATATATATATATATATATATATATATATATATATATAAGCATTATAATTATTTAAAAATATATATAAATTATATTTTACTTAAGAAATAGTTTTAATATTATTATTATTATATTAAAATTTTAAATTTTAGATATAACATTGCATTTCTTACTAGAAAAACCCTGTCGTAGTCGTTCATTTCGCCACTACGGTTTCGTTTGGGACAGATGCCGTGCAGAAGCTGTTGCAGATAATCTGAATGTTTGTTTGTTTTTTTACAGTTTAAAAATAATTTTGCTACAATTGTTTCTGGATCTTCTGCCCCTATATAGTAATGTTGTTTGTGATAAAATTGATCATATCAATATATTTTATACTTTAAAAGCAAAAATCTAGTGTAGAACATGACAAAAAAAGATATACACCTCACTTAACTATGAGTATCATGATTGCTAAAATTAAAAAAAAAAACTATTAATATAAAATTTAATAATATGATAATATTATTTTTAAAATGTTGACTACATATGTCATGTGCTAAGCTGTCCTCTAAGAATACTCTCAATGTTTGATCACTCTTGGCGATAACATCGTTTAGATTATCTGCCCACAGAAAGTCGTAGTTTTTCGTGACTCTCCACGGGCACCTAAAAAACTTTCTTTTGTAGTCATGTGCCTGACTTGAAATTAGCAGGTAGCATTAAAGACCACAGTAGCAGTGCAATCCTCAGGAGATACAAGAAATCCTCAAGCTCATCTTTTCTAAATGCTTTTAAAAGGCATCTCATTAGACATAACACAAATAAAATTACAAAAGAATTTTTATGCAACTAAGATCTCACACAACTTAGTATATCAACCTACAAATTTGTCACTACAAGAAGACAATCGACCTTATAAAAAAATGGGTTCTTGGTTGCATTTAATTCATGTAATGCCCAACTTGTGTGTGTCACATATGCATATCACCAAAAAAGGCTATCCAGAAGAATATCAAAAATTGTAGCACTGAAAAAAGAGAGAAACTTAGTTGTCTTCATTAGGATTTCACATATGACTTCAACCATCAACGACAAACATACCATTCAAAAGAACCCATGAGGTCAAACGTCTAATCACAGAACTCCCAAACTCACCAAAAGAAAAATAAGAGAAACACAAAAGGAAAAAATCACTTATAAATATAGTAAAAAATCTAAAAAAATAACATCAAATACATAAGGAATGAAAATAAACATGAATTTTATAAAATACAAATATAATAAATAGTGAATCTCTTCAACAATCATTACAATTAATAATATAATGAATACTCAAAGCACCCACCAACTATCACATATATAATTTATCCTCCTAGCTCTGTCAACTTGCTTGCACCTTCATTGTCTTTAGTACGGGTCTCGGGAACATCATTTTCATCATATGACAAAGACTGTCCAAGATGGTACTCAAATGTCTCGGCAGGGACATGCTCATGATCCACGTCCACCCTACAAAAGTCGATGTCATTACAGGAATGATGCCACCAAATATAATTGTGGAGAGTCATCGTGGAAGTCACAAATTACACCCATTTGAAAAACATATAAGATGACATATCATGAAATATTACCCATTTTTTCTTCTAGACACCAAAGATTCCCTCAATGACACTGCGTAAGGAGGAATGTTTTTTAGTGAACATTTTCCTTCTGCTCTATGCGACATTGTTGCCTCGCTCAAAGTTAAGTATGTGGTATCTCATATCAGGATATGGCTTGAGATACCCTCATTGCAACATATATCCATCAACCATATAGTACTTACTTGATGTGAATTGCATGATTAGTGTTGAGGGAGAAATGAATAGGAGAGAAACTCAGTCTCGATCATACTTGTGGGTGGATGTGGGAAGTTGTACTTGTCATTATGTGTTATGGCTTTGAAAATTCTACTGTCATGTGCACTGTTCTCCCAACCGGCCATGCCAAAGGTGAAACAAATGTTGAATTCACATACTGCCATGACATTCTGCGTCGGGGACCCACAACGATTGATGCATGTGATCTTCTCATTGTTTAGAACACGTGCATCAACGTGTGTTCTATCAATTGCTCCAATACAAATCTAGAAAGATAACGAAGTGTTACAAGATTCCGATATTTATTTGAAATTTGAATGTAATAAATATGAGAAATTACCTTAAAGTATGACATGTACTCTGCATTGTGTGAAATATTTGTGATGGTCCACTCTAATGTTAGATCTATTGGTTTTATGACTTATTAAAAAAAACTTACGAGTGCATTCAGCCTTACTGAGAAGTATCTGCAAATTGTTTTGAAAGGTGTTGAAATCGCTCAATTACTCATCATATTGATTCATTATGTCATAATATGTAGAGGGTTATCACCAACACCTCTTGTCAAATCGTCCTATATGAGTCATGAAGTCCACGATTTCAGTGTAGTTCCTCCAACAAATCGGTGAATACCACCTGTGTCATCCATAAAATATAGTTAAATCTCATTGTGTGACTCACAAGAAACCCCCAACCCATTTGTCGGCAACATATGAAATATCATGCAGGGGAGAGTCCTATGTATGAGTTGTAATATTCATACATCAAGCAAACGGTAGTTGCAACTCCCCTTCTGTTTATTTTTTTGGTTTCATCCACGTATTTCAGTATCAAAGTGGCTAACATAAGCATCAATGAATTAGCTACAATCATATAATGCTATGAATACAACGAACAAAAGCAAATAATGTTACAGAAGTAAATAAAAAAATATTGTGAAATGAAAAACTCCCAAGTAGAACAACATGTTCCAAACAATTTAAATTTCCAAAGCAAAATTAAAAATAATAAACAAATATAAATTTCTCATGCCATTGTAAATAAAAAAAGTCCCTTAAATGTTCTTGTGCTAAACAAAATATCGTAGGTACACCAGCCTACGGTCAGCGGGCATTCTGATGAAAAAATCTCTTTGGGTGGAATCTTTAAGCAACTCCATTGAAAACAAATACAGCGGTAAGTCATCAAAAAATTCTGGAGTTGTGTTTAGAATTTGCAAAACTTGTTGGACAAAAGTTGTTTAAGATGTTTTGGATTCATTGTTTTATGAAACCACTAGTTGTGATATCTGAATTTTAAGGAAATTAGGTCTCTTTTTTTTTTCAACCCGCAGAAGCTTGGAACTGCTTGTAGAATTAAGTTCATGGAGGTCTGGGCTGGGGCCTTTAGTGAAATTATGCAATTGGTTGGCTCCCAAATTTTTTAGGACGCGAACAAACCCCGTCCCACTGGGGTCACATGCATTGCTACCCATTGCCATGAAAACCCCCATACAAATGATTCAACTTCTCCTCCAACTCATGATCGATTCCACTGTATTTAAATTGTTTCGCAACAGGCACCACCTACAAATTCATATAAAATTTAGTTCAATTTTAAAACAAATTATAGATTTAAAAAAATGGACATTTTAGAAATGCTCACTGCAAGTCTCTCTGCCCGCCACTCTTCGGAAGCATCAATTGTTCGCTTCATCGGATCCCACCTCAGGCCTATTGATCATCGCTTCAATTCCTTCTAGATATTTTAATCTTTCTTGAGCTGATCTAACTTATTTTTTAACTGCATCCTGATCCCAATTCTCTTTATATATTTAATGTGATGTATGTGATTATATTCTCAATTATTTTTACTTATAATTCTTACTTTGCAACGGTGTCAAAAACTTGTTCCTAAGCAAAAGCTAGGTAAAATCTTGACTTCAAAGCAAACAATAATACAATTATAATATTTAAATATAGGATACTACACAAATATATGTGTCGTTATTAAGTAATATAGAAATTTTTTATTAAGCCTCGAATATCAAACCCATAGAGAAAATTAACAATATGCAACTTACAAAACATAAAAAATTAGATAACATTCTATTTAGCAGAATATTTTTACTTAAGCTTTAGATGATATAATAGGAATGAAAGTTCGATTCTTTTTGTATTTTTTTATAATTAAAAATAAAGTAAGCAACTAATTAACTTAACTAGATATTTGCAAGATGAAGACAATATAAATAAAATATCTTCCTTATCATGAATCAGTAATAATATATAAATTTTATTGTGGAAGTATTCTAATTGTGTTGTGTCAAATAAGAGCAATAATATTCTTTACCCTTGCTATAGATGCTATAAAGAACATTGATTAATTTAGAGTTTTAATAGTCTTGTGGGTGGGGGGGGGGGGGGG
Source organism: Phalaenopsis aphrodite (assembly GCA_003013225.1). Lineage (NCBI taxonomy): Eukaryota > Viridiplantae > Streptophyta > Magnoliopsida > Asparagales > Orchidaceae > Phalaenopsis > Phalaenopsis aphrodite. The sequence continues at coordinate 84,773 of NEWO01000295.1, forward strand.
GTGGGGGCCCGCTGCACATTGGGCAGAGAGGTAATGATCCAAGCCGGGCCGAAGAAGGAAGAGGAAGAATAACAAGCTCACCGCAACGAATACCAGAACTAACATATCCAAATGGAACTAAGCCCTACCTACCGGAGCCACAGATCTAAGGGGATCAAGAGAAGAAAGTTAGGGCAACAATCACGAGAGAGACGACGAAGGGATAGCGGGGTCGAGTGACCATTGTGTGGGATGAAGGGATAGGTAAGTAAAGAATTGTGAAGAATACGGTCCGCAAGGTTGAACCTATGGCCTGCATTCACCCTCATTTCATATCAATTATTTGAAGTCCCTTCCGCATAACATTTACGAAACGTCGCTGGTTGCGCAGCACCGCGGGTAAAAAGAGGGTGAAAAGCATCCCAAACATGCAATATTTTTACCCACAGATAACACACACAGCTCTCCTCCCATTATCCCTCAATAACCTCTGTGAAGATTATTAAGAGTTACTTCGAAGTTATTTGAAGTCAATATCCTTCGGAGTTACACTTTCACAGTTTCTCGTGGAATTAATTCCAAACAACTTCGTAATAACTCAATAAACTCATTATTGAGAAATTATGGGGAGAGGCAACACAGATTATTCTGTTCGAAGAAGAACTGGGATTTGACCATGGAATCCCGGGTCTTGATGCCGGAAGAGCGGGCTCCGCTCCTCAGCTCGCTCTCGCCGCTGGCCAGCAGTAGCAGCGGAGGCGCTGCCTCGGCGGAGGATGTGGAGATTCTCCCGGACCACCACCACTCTCCTCCCCCTGCGCCTGTCATCTCTGTGAGCCATTCAGCGAAGCCCTCTGGTCCAAACCAGCGGCTCGCCTCTCTTGACGTCTTTCGCGGTCTCACAGTTGCTGTAATTTTTATAGAATTGTATACATGTTTATTGCAATCTCTAATATCCAGTAAAATTCCAATGCTTTGCTTCTTCGCAGCTCATGATTCTCGTAGACGATGCCGGCGGTGCGTTTCCGGCGATAAACCACGCGCCGTGGTTCGGGGTGACTGTTGCGGACTTCGTTATGCCCTTCTTTCTATTCGGTGTTGGAGTGTCCATCGCCCTCGCATGCAGAGTACGTGTTAGGGCTTCTCTTCTTCATTTAGATAAGAGTCAGTGCTTTGGTATTGATACTTGTACCTCTTTTTTACTTATTATAGTAATTGTTTTGGTGGTTTGAATTCAAAAAAATTATCTATATTTTATGCTTCAGCCAAATTTTTTTTTGCTCTTTGAGAAAAATTCAGTATTAGCTCATGTTGCAGTACCTTAAGCGTTCACAATGGCCAGCATGGGTTCAAAGTCGCTTAATATAATAGAAAGGGCAAACTAAAGGTGAAATCTCCAAATCTATCAGTCATGGAATGATTAGTGGATTTTTCTTTTTGATTATAGAAATCAACCAAAATTAAGCATATGGTGGTTTTTGAATGTACATTCAATGTTAGAAGATGTATCAGTAAAATGTATATATAAAATTAATGCAATGGAGTAGGAAATAACAATAGTTGGATTGAATGATAACAGGGTTAGAAGTTGCTCAAAACGTTTTGCATGAATAGTTTTTAGCACTTTATTGAACATTCAACAATAATGAATAAAAGGAATTGAGGATTCATTGATCAGATCTCAAATACTTGGGAGTAAGTTAATGGTGATGCTAGAAATAAGAGAACTGAAAGAGGATTGTATCTTAATCAAAACTTCTTTATAGTACAAACATAGATGTACTTATCATGCAAGTATATATCTCACTATATAAGCAAAAGTTAAAAAAAATAAAAACAAAAGACAGTTTCCTTAATAATACTAATGCAACAATAATAAATAGTGTAGCATTTCTACGCAAAGTTTCATATAAGATCTCATAATTTGAGTATGGAAAGAACAACGATCAGAGATAAAGTAGTCGAAGGTTCCGTTGTTTGAATGTTACACGTGTTGCAAAACAATCATGATAGATTAATGAATAAAAGAGTAGGAATCATATGCAAAGAGTTGTCAAAGCGATATGTATTATAGAAAACACTTATAAAATTTTTAAATAGATGTATCTAGGGGTATAAACAAGCCGAACACGAGTGTGCCCAGTTCATTTATATTTCAAATACAAAAAGTGTGTTTGTGCTCGACTTATAATGAAGAAAGACTCAGCTCGTGTTCGCGAGCAAAGAGTCATTTTGACAACCCTAATTTCGTTGTTGTAGGATGTTAATAGTTGGGGCAAGATTTAAATCTTATTGTTTATATTAAACAACATTTAATATATTTTTATTCTATTTTTTAATTATTAATTTTAAGTAATTATAAATCTTTGTAGCCTTGAAGTCAATTAAATTTTTTAAAATACTACTCATCAATATATATATATATATATATATATATATATATATATTACAAAGGATTGGCCTAAAGGCGGACCCCCCAACCAATCTCATGTGCAAATTCAAATCCCGTTTGGCGAGGATTCGAACCCGGTTCTAGAGGGAACTTACGCAGAGCCGCCACCAAATTACCTATGCCCAGTGTGCGCGCGCGCACACACACACTTTATATATATATATATATATATATATATATATAAGGGAAAAAACATCTCGTGGCTCCCTACGTGTTAATATAAATTAAAAGTATAAAAAAGGGTGGGAATAAGAATCCCCGTCTAAAAACAAAATAAAAATCCTAGGAGTTCCTTTATTCACGTTACAACTCCACACCAAAAGGATAAAAAAGAAAAAGTGTACCCAAAAAAACATTATATCCAATATACCAAAGTAATCTTATACCACACAAAAGATGTACACAAAAAAATTAAGAAAGAAACAAAAACCGAGTGAAGAGCTCCAGGCGGCAACAACATCACAAGTGTCTGAGTTCCATGAANATGCATCCATACATGTATATATATATATATATATATATATATATTTAAGGGAAAAAACATCTCGTGGCTCCCTACGTGTTAATATAAATCAAAAGTATAAAAAAGGGTGGGAATAAGGATCCCCGTCTAAAAACAAAATAAAAATCCTAGGAGTTCGTTTATTCACTTTACAACTCCACACCAAAAGGATAAAAAGGAAAAAGTGTACCAAAAAAAACATTATATCCAATATACCAAAGTAATCTTATACCCCACAAAAGATGTACACAAAAAAATTAAGAAAGAAACAAAAACCGAGTGAAGAGCTCCAGGCGGCAACAACATCACAAGTGTCTGAGTTCCATGAAAGAAAACCTGCAGTAATAATGACAAAGGAAAGAAAGAGGGCTCGTGAAAGTAGAGATTGAGTTAATGAAGCCAATAAAACTCGTAAACTCAGGTGCAAAAGCTGACACCTAATGAAAGTACCACAAAACCAAAAGTAGGTATTGCCATAAATATAAGGTGAGCGGCAAACACCGCCCCAACCGAGAGCCAAACGAGCCCGAAGTAGGAAAGGAAATATAAGGACAACCCCAATGAGATCCAGGGCCAAACCATACCGCCAAACATATAATAACAAGCTAAGAGGAGACATCCCGACAAACATATGGGACATCAAGCTTGTCACCAACCAGCAAAGTGTTTAAAGGATGGGGGATCAGATCCCACCCAACAGTTATTAGTGGTGCTACCTAAAATAGCAAGCCAATTTGTTGGTTGATTTCCCTCCCGATAATTGAAACTCCATATCACATTCATATTAGAGATTAGGCCTTTAATCCTCTTAATATAATAGAGGATATCCCAAGGAGCCTCGACACTATTGGCAAAAATGTCAACCAAGATGCGATTATCACATTCAAAGATAATAAAATGCCTGCTAAGAGAGTTAGCTATCATGACAACCATTAAGATGGCTCGAGCCTTCGCCTCCATGGAGTGTCAGCATAAGAGGGGGAGAAGAAGAAGAGAATACAGTTCCCAACAAAATTCTTAGCAATGCCCCAACATCCCGCATTGTTAAATTTCCAACTCCCATCGGGGTTAAACTTCACCCAACCCCTGGTAGGAGGCCTCCATCTCACCAAAACCGGGAGAAGAGAAGATCTCCTCTCAGCCATGACCGCAGACCCCATAGAAAAAAAATAGTTAATACCCGAAAATAAACTTTGTTTAGCATTACCCGTCCTCCAAAGCTTATTAATATAGACAATAATATAAGTAAAAACCATCATATTCTGAATGGTTTTACCCTCATGTATAATATCATTACGAGCCATCCAAATAAACTAGCATATAATGTAAGGGCAGACTTGCCAAAAATATTTTTGTTTTCGATCCGGATTGTAAATCATAGTGGTAAGCAAAAGATTTCGCTCTGGATTCACAATAGTGCCACACCACATGCCAACCTTCCTTCATATGAAAAGTGAAAAGGGGCAAGAAAATAAAATATGCTCAACAGTTTCCTCTGCCGAGTTACATAAACAACAACGTGAAACAAGTTTCAAATCTTTCATTTTTAAGTTATCATCACATGGAATAACAGAGTGAAAAATCCGTCAAACCAGAAAAGACATAGAGGGAGTTAATTCCCAACTCCATACACTCTCTACCCAAGGGAGCTTTTCAAAATTATGTAAGACAGAATATAGAGATTTAGTAGTGGAGCAAGACATAGGAAATTTCAATGTAGGAGTATCTTGCAAATGAGGCTCAATAGGAACGGTGGAAATGAAAGTAGCTCCCTCGAAACCCAGAAGATTAAGGAGAAGAGGAAAATTCCAATGACCATCCACCCAAGTATAAAAAACCATAAGACTTGAAAACCTTGTATCCCTCATATCAAGCATTACATGAGACCAACAGTCATGCCAAAAGGAAATGTTTCCGCTCCCCAACTCCCAGTATATGAAATCCTTAGCCTAATCTCTAATATGAAACATTCTCTTCCACGTAGTGGAATCCCCCAACCGCCAATTGATCAATGTCGAATGAGAGTGGCAATATTTCCCATGCATGAAAATGACCCACAAGGAATCACCTTTCCGAAAATTAAACCATTATTTAAAAACATTAATATCAGCAATATGGTGCAGACATTTGAAACCCAAACCACCAGCATAGAGGGGTTTGCAAATATTCTTCAAAAGCATCCATCTTCTACCTGAATTCCCCACCCATAAAAACTTATGGAAACATCTTTCGAGTCTCAAAAGAGTGCTTTTCTTGAGTTGGAAAACTTGAAGAGTATATAAATAAAGAGAATGAAAGATACTCCTGAGTAACGTAATTCTACCCCGAAAGAAAGGAAATTATTTTTCCAATCCAAGATTTTCTTCCGCACCTTTTCCACCACCTCGTCAAACTAAATTCGTCTCTTCCTTCCTTTAAGTAAAAAGACCCCTAGATATTTAAGTGGAAGGGGAGAAATAGAAAATCCAGTAAACTTGGCAATCTAGCACGCATTAGAACGATTCACCATATTTCCCATGTATAAGTTGCATTTATTGGCATTAAAAAGGAGACCAGAGACAAATTGGAAGTTCGCCATTAAACTGTGAATATCTCTCACCGCTTTTTTGCTAGCATTAGAGAACAATATCATATCATCGACATACGCTAAATTTGTTACCAACGTATTGGATTTATGAGTGTAATGCAAAGTGGGGTTTCTATTGAAAATGTTATTTAAAAGGCGAGAAAGATAATCAAATATTAAAATGAAAATAGTAGGGGATAAGGGGTCACCCTGCTTTATCCCACGCCCCGCACTAAAGAAGCCCCGAGATTGACCATTGATGAGTATGCTATATTTATTGCAATGGAGCCATGAGAGAATAATTTTGCAAAAATCCTGGCCCCTAGCTTTAAGCACCTTTAAGATAAACTCCCAACTAACAAAATCATAAGCCTTGCAAATATCCAATTTAGTAACCTTATTTCCCCCTCTACTTTTTTTATCAATATCAAAGATGAGTTCCTGCGTAAGCATAATATTATTCGAGATCTCTCGCCCTTGAATAAAGACAGATTGATTCAAGAAAATTAATTTGTGGAGATGAGGTTGAATACGCCTTACCAAAATTTTACTAATCATCATAGATATGACAGAAGTCAGAGAAATAGGTCTAAAATGGTTCTAATAGCTTTTTTGAGTGTTTTTGGGAATAAGAACGATAGTACGACAGAGAAATAATTTTTAGGATCTTCCCCTTAAAGAAACTTTGTATAGCTTCCATCACCTTATCCTTAACAATACTCCAACATTTAATATAGAAAACATAGGTGAAACCATCAGGCCCAGGGGCCTTGTTGCAATTAATGTCCAGAAGGGTAGAATAAATTTCTTCATCCGAGGGAATACCACATAGATCGAGATCCACCATGTGATGACACACATCATCAAATAAGGAAGCATCAATAGAGCCCAAAGTCTCATGAAACTCAAAAAGTTTAGACAAATAAAGAACAATGTTTTCCCCAATCTACTCATCCCCAGTAATCCGGCTCCCCTCATCATTTTTAATCCTCACAATAGTGTTATTGGCTCGTCTTTGTTTAATGCAAGCATGGAAGTATTTGATATTTCTATCACCTTAAGAGAAGTGAGTTTCCCCAGCTTTTTGTTGCAACAATTCCTCCTCCCAAAGGGAGACCTCCAGTAATTCTTTATTAGCCTCCTATAAGTCATGGATAATATCATCAAAAGATTCATCAAGAGCCTGTAGGAAACTGACCCTCTGCTAAGTCCTCTTAACTCTAGCATGAACATCACCAAAGACATCCCAATTCCAAGATCTTAGAGCAAAAGCAACCTTTTTATGCAGCTTCCAAAGAGTGAACTATGCATTGCCCACCTCCTCACATCTCCAATTAGGAGCAATGACTCGCAAAAAGTCAGCATATCTAGCCCAGACGTTTAGATAACGAAAGTGATAGGTGGAAACCTTTTTGAAATAATCAAAGGACAAAAGAAAGGGGTTGTGGTCAGATCCAGATCTGCAAAGATGCTGAATTTGCGAAAAACCATAAGAGGAAATCCACAACTGATTAGCAAACACCTATCTAGGCGTTCAAAAAGCTTTCCCCTTTTCCAAGTGAACTTAAAACCAACAAAACCCAGATCAGAAATGCCAGCGAGATTCAAAGCTTCATTGAATTTATCAGTTAAAGTGGCGTCAATTCTCCGACCACCAAAGTTTTTAGAATCATGCATCACCATATTGAAATCCCCTCCAACCATCCAATTCTGGTGGATCAAGGCACCCATATCAGATAGTTTATGCGAAAGATCATATCTAGCAATATTAGTAGTCCCGACGTAAACAAAAGTGAGACATCCAGAGAAAACATCCATAGAAAAGAAAGTGTGCATAAACTGTCTATCATCAATAACAACATCTACTGTGATATGCTTCCGCCAAAACAACCAAATCTTGTTAGAGCAATTATCAAAGAAAGAAAAGTTTTTGAATTTACCCAAAATACGATCATCCGGAGAGGAGACCAATGGTTCCAAAATAGCAAAGGTACCGACCTTATAAATCCTTATCATTGACTTGAGTTTACCATGTGAGTGAGGATCCACAACTCCCCTGATATTCCAAATTTGGACATTAAACATGAGTAGACATATGACCCTTTCTAGAAGATCTAGCTCGGGTCCATCCATTTTCTCCATCTGAAAACTAGTGATTCATATCCAACAAAGTGTTCCCACTATTATGTTTTTGCACATCCTTTTGGCCTCTATACTTCCTCCGACGATACTTTTGAACATGCCATTCATTCTTTAATATTTTAGAAATATCCTCAAAAGGAGTATCAGATAGGGCATCAGAATGATGAGAATATAGAGAATTATTATCAGTATTCAAAGTGTCAGGAAGAGAGGCCGAAGAAGGACGGGCCCCCTCAGAAATAGAAATGATAGGAGGATCCGGAACAGGTAACGCCTGCTCAGTTCTCCCAATCGAGGAAATAACATTAAAGGTAAGAGGATATTGATTATTATCAATATTCAAAGCATCACAGAGAGAGACTGATGATGGTTGATCCCTCTCAATATTCGAAATAGTAGGCGGGGGAGCTGGTGTGACCTGCACTACACGCCCAACCTGTTGTCCCTCGGTCTGGACCAAAGGGATAACAGTTGGGTGGGGGGGTAGCCATAGCAACTGTCGGAGTAACCTCAACATTTTCCACAGGGAGCAAAGACGCTTGCTCAACGTGTAACTGTTTCATATTTCCCCCTTTCCTCAACTCAGGATGTAGTTTGAAACATTGGTCCTGACAGTGGCCAAACATTCGACAATGAGTGCAATAAGAGGGGTGTTATTCTAATAAAACCTGCTGTCAGTATTCATTGTGATCAGATCTAATCGTAACCTCATCAGGTGGGGGTAAGGTGACATCCCATTCGATTAAAACTCTAGCCATAGCCCATCTCGTGAGATTATAGGTAGGAGCATGTAATTTAAGGGGTCTCCCGAACATTGCAACTAAGGAGAACATAATTTCATGGTTGAAAAGATGAACTTTCAAACCTGGGAACCGAAACCAAACATGGATAATCAGAGCCACAGCTTTGGGATCAAAATTAGATCATTTCAAGGCTTTCATTCCACAATCCTCAAACCACACCATACGCCTAGCAAACAGACGCGTATAATCCTCCTCATTGGATAACTAAATTAAAATGTGTCTTCCATCCAAAGGTGCTATCTTCCAATCTCCGGTAAGCTTCATCAGTTCGAAATATTTTCGAAGGAACTCCATTTTAGGATACCCATACAGGAATTTTCCTATCAGATGTAGGCGGCAGGAAGAAACGAGTTCGCCGTTCTCGCCATCAGAGAGAAGAGAACTAGCTTACCCCCTTTCTGGCCATGACGTCGAACGAAAGAAGAATCAAAGTTGAGTGCGAGTGAGTCATAGAAGACAAAAGGGAAGTTTGGAACGCCATCTGCGGCCACGCTGGCATAGGAACAATACCGTTTACCCGCGCTACCAATGCCGCCGGCGGTCACACCAGTGTATGTGTGTGTGTGTGTGTTGGGGCTCGTTGGTAGAGTAGCCTCTCTGAAGGTGATAAGTCCCCTAAGGTCACTGGTTCGAATCCCTCCGTTTGTAGGGTGTGGTACTTGAATATTTAACACACCTAGGGATGATTGAGACTCGTATAATAGCCTTCGACCATTTATTTATATATATATATATATATATATATATATATATATATAATTGATGAGTAGTATTTCGAGCCAAAACAATATGAACACGAACAAACGAATCTTTGTTTGTGTTCTACTCGTTTATATATCAAGCATAAAAAAGTGTTTGTGATCAGTTCGTTAACTTAACGAACGAGTCGAACACGAGCAATTTGCGAACAACGAGCAGTTTTGACAACCCTAGGTGTATCGATATAAAGCTTATTGAATGACTGTTGATGAAGATTATTGAATGAGTGTTGATGAAGAGTATTGAATGAGAGCATCAACATTGTAAGTTTTGGTTCAAGTTTACAAAGCTGCTTAAGAATGGTTGACCATTATAGCTATGTCAAAGCAAGTGGCGGACTCATTAAAGAGGATAATGTTTGAGATGAAGATGATGATTTCACGAAGGAAATACTCAATAGCATATAAACAAGTTTGAGTTAGAAGGAATTGTGAGAGCTGACCTGTGGAGATAAAGAAGTTTGAGGGTTGCAATATATAGAAAAATAGTGCTAAAAAAGATCAGAAGAATTCTAGGCTATGGCTTTGACACAATATTAGAAGGGAGAAAATTGAAACAAATAACATCTACACTCAATATCTTCACAGTCTATACATCTTTCTACTTACATATAGTAAAGAGAAGAGAATAATGAAGAAGTACAATAAAGGAGAATATTTTTAACAATGAGGAAATATAATAATAATAATGAATATAACAAGAAAATAGTGCAGATCTTAATATAAAAAGTTAACACGTGATATTTAGATATATTAGTTGGTGATTTGATGAACAAAATTGGGACATCAATTATTTTATGTTATTTATTGTTTTTTAGAAAAGAAAAAAAAACCCTCCCTTCAGACGTTTTTTTTTTCTTTTTTACATTTTGTAGTCTTTTTGGGGATATAAACCTAAGGTTCTATAATTGCACACAAATTATATTTTCATCTAAACCAAGAATAAATCCCAATATTTATGAATTTGGTCTCTAGTTACTACCATTTTGGATGTAGATAATAGCATTATGGATCTAATTAGTCACACTCCTAAGTGGTTATTAATTTGCTGAAAATCAATCATCGGCGACATTCAGGCTTTTTTGTAACCAAATTCATTACTTTAGTAATCATATTCATATTAATATGAACGAGATTCATAATTTTGGCTATCATATTCACAAATATTAGGACAAGTATTAATTTGTGGTTAATCACAAGTTGTCAGGATGTTTTACCTCATTTTATGTTGGATTTGGGACTTTTGTAGGTGCTGTGTTCACACATATTCTTTAGTTTGAGTTCTCATATTGAATATTGTAATTTTATGCAGAAAGCTACCAACAAATTTGCTGCTACAAGTAAAATTATTATGAGAACAATCAAGCTTTTTTGGTTGGGTGTGTTGCTCCAAGGTTTACTCTATTTTTTCTAGTCTATTGGCCCCATTATTTTTTCCTGTAAAGTAAAGACATGTCTTTGGTTCACCTGAACATTTCATTTCTTTCACTGAAGTACTGGGATGACTGATGCAAAATATGGTTTAAGGTGGATACTTTCATGGCCGTAATCACTTGACATATGGCGTTGACATCGATCATATACGATGGCTTGGAGTATTACAGGTAATGTGGCATAGCTTTGTCTCGTATATGGATTTTTGGTTTTTATATTTTCTATTTGGGCCATTTATATACTTACAACACAATTCTTTTGTATTTGCATATGTAACACCAAAACATTCATATGCATATGCTTATGAATCAAAGCTTTAACATCACATAAGAAATACCACTATCACTATCTTTTTAAATGTTAAATACATCTTTTCAGGCACAATTTTATGACACCAAGATGTTATAAGTCTAAATATCAAACTTTGGGTGTTAGATATATAAATACATAGGAATCGTGTGTTACAAATGTAAAATAGGAAACCGGGACTTGTGTATTGTTATTGTGAGCTTTGATTTATCTTTTGTCTTTGTCTTACATGGTGTTTTGCTTTTTTTGTTGGAACATTTTATGGTCGTTTGAGTAGGATTTCTTTGCATTTATGGTGTTTTCCTAATTATTTGATATACTTTTGGATGTATTGTATATGCTTATCTTTTGAGCTGCTGCTATCATTGATTAGCAGTTGCTGAAAATGTTCGATAGAACTATTTTATTGCTGAAGGAGAGGAGTTGTTTTGCAAAATTTTATTGTTCATTGAATCAACTTCATGAATAACTTAACAAGAGTAAAAGATGATTCAGGATGGGGGGCTGATCCTCCACCTCAGATACTTTGGAATAGAGAAATACGCACATGTTTGATTTGCATTTCTCTTTATGCACAGATGAGCATGGTCATGAACCATTGTCATATTGGGTCTCTCTGATTCTTTGTTAATATTAATAGTATCTTTTTTGTTTCAATATTTTCGTAAATGCTAGCATAATGTGTGGCCGTGTTTTGTTTGATTGTGTTGTTTTTTGTGTAGACTGAGGTTCTAGATACAATGTTCAATATCTATTCTTTTTTTCTTTCTCTTTCATCTTTTTTAATGTCTTTTAGTTTGTTAAAATTTTTTAAGTGGTCAAGTTGTATGTTGGATGATGATTGACATCTAGATTACTTCTATTTAATTTAATTATAATATCAAGATGTCTGTGAACTAACCATTGCCCTTATACCCATTATCTTATACACACTTTTTTTTTTAAAAAAAGCTATCTTACACGCGCACATGTACACACATATATATATATATATATATATATATATATATGAAAATGTTATTTGGTATAGGCAGGACATAATGCTGGTTATAAAGTAGAAACACTCCACAGAGAGTACTTTAAATCTATGCCACATAAGTCATATTCAAACTGCGTTTATTGCTGGTGAAGGTTTATGTTGTTATAATGTAATGTTTTTTGAGCTTAAAAACACTGGGGGCAACTTATCAACACCTTATGGATGTAATCTTTTCTAATCAAAAAGAGAAAAAATTTGAGGGGTATGTCAGTCGACTGAACAACACATTAATAATCTAGAAGAAACCTTCCAAACACTAAGAAAATTTAACATGGAGCTAAATCTACTAAAATGCACATTTAGAGCCTCAACTGGAAAATTCCTTGGATACCTCATAACTTCCGAAGGTAAGAAGGCCAATCCGGAGAAAGTACAAGCATTGTTGAACAACATGCCTTCTCCCAGGAATGTTGAGTCGACCTGCCAGATATTAGGGCTTTGCTGATTCATTTTAAAGTCGAGCAATAAGTGCGCGACGTTCTTTAAAATGTAAGGAAGGGCAAGAGATTTGAATAGTCGACCGAATGCGAGCGAGCGTTCCAGAGCCTAAAGTAATCACCATCCTCACCACCAACTCCAAAATCAATGGAAGAATTCTCTCTGTACTTGGTGGTTGGGTTCGAGGCTATCAGCTTAGTCTTGGTCCAGGAGGAGTTAAGAAAGCAGTTCCAAGTCTACCATACCAGTCGAGACTTCAGAGGTGTCGAAGTCAGGTACCCCATCATGGAGAAACTAACATTTGTTTTAATTGTCTCTGCTCTCAGGCTCCGACCATATTTTCATACACATCCAATGAGTGTCATCACTGGCCACCCCCTCAAATCTGTCCTCACTTTGCCAAGCATTCCAGTCAATTTCTTAAGTTGGTTGTAGAGCTTAGTGAATATGATATTCACTTACGTGCCTGGGACAATGATTACAACTCAAGTTATCAAGGACTTTCTGGCGGACTTCTCCGAAAAGGTGAAGCAGGCGAAGGAATTGACACTGGCAACCAAACCTGGATCTTGCACATCGACGGAGCTTCGAGTCAGGCGGGCGCAGGAATTAGACTGACACTGAGCAACCCAATCGGAAAGCACCTTTACCATTTAGTCGTCCTCAAGTTTGAAGTCTCCAACAACCAGATGGAGTACGAAGCATTGATAGTTGGCCTATGTCTAGCCAAATAAATGGGCACCCGACGTCTCTTGGTGAAACTAGATTCTCAACTGGTGGTGAATCAAGTCAACGGAGAGTTCGAGGCCAGAGATGAGATGATGACCAAGTACTTGAGTAAGGTAAAGGCAGAGATATGGAAGTTTGTAGACTTCAGAATCTAATATGTCGATCGGGAGGAAAATCAACTGGCAGGCCTTCTATCCAAGAACATTTACTTGGGGGAAGGGTTGCGTCAGAAGCCTCTCCAGCTGGCCATTGAGGAACCTAGAGCCACGAGGTGGAAGCTGAAGGCACAAAGAGATAGATGAATCCCTACATCCAATACTTAGAAAACAAAATAAAATTTTGAGCAGATCACTAACCCAATAAGATTCAAGTTTAAAGTTGTACAATATCTCATGATTGAAGGGGGACTCTTTTGAAGATTGGCCACCTCACTCTTTTTAAGATGCGTCAAGGAAAACAAGACAGAAGAAATTAAGAGAGATGTACACTAGTGAATTTGAGAGTCACTCTGGAGGGAACACACTAGATTTAGCGACAAAACTACTTCTGAACAATCCTCATGAATGATGCATAGGAGTTTTTTAAAAGATGTGGGCAATACCAGAAGTTTGCTCCGTTGTAGCATCAGCCGACCTATAACCGATTGCTAGTCCCTAGCCTTTCGACGTCTGGGGTCTTGACATCCTTGGGTCATTTTCTCCTTCCAAAGGTCAACATAAATTTCTTTTACTTGTCGTGGATTACTTAAAATGTATTAAGATGCTCACCTGAATTATGGTGGAGGTCGTCTGAAACTTTATCTGGATGGACATCATATGTCGGTATGGCTTACACATGGTTTTTATCACTGACAATGGGACAATTCACTGACCAAGGGGTAAGGATTTTTGCCAAAGGGATCAACTTAACATTCACATGTGGGCATCATCTCCGGACCAATGGACAAGTGAAGGCTACCAACAAGATATTTCTAGTTTTGTTAAGGAAAAAAATTGAAGGAGCAAAAGGGATTTGGGCAGACTTACTTCAGTCTGTCCTTTGGGCGATTCGATCAACACTGTCAACGGCGACCAGTCAAACTCCTTACATGCTATCCTAGAAACGGAAGCAATTGCCGGTGGAGTTTAACCACCATAGCTAGAGGGGCGTCACAGCCTTCGCATTTGATGAAGAGAATCTCGCTGACTGGAAGGAGTCAAACGATGTAGGAACTCTCAACTTAAGGAAAATTTAACTAGCATAGGGCTTTAGCAAAAAGAAGTAAAAAAGGAGGACCGCTCGATACTACAATAGACACGTCCGAGAGAAGACATTTATGCCCGACGACTTGGTCCTGAAGAAAGCCGACCCAACATCTCGATGATAGGCAGTCGGTAAACTTGACCAAACTTGAATCGACCCATTGATTGTCGATTAAAGAGTTGTCCCAAGAGAATATAAACTAAAGACCTACTTCAGGAAAGAAGCCCCCAACACGTGGAGCGAGGATGTTCTCAAGAAATTTTTCTTTAAATCAAATACTTTGTACCAACATGGAAGAAATAATAAAGGAATTTGTTGCTTCCAACACTTATAAATCTTTGTTTTAACATAATCATAATAAAAAAAAACATTGGCTAACTATGCGTCCATAACCCCAAATTCGAACGACACTCAGGGAATTTGAGAAGTTGATGCATTTTAGCATCGAAACGACACTCGGGGAACTAGAGCACTCTAAACTGCGACTAGCAACAACGTTAAGACGTCCGATGAATAAGAAACGTAATTTTTTCTTCTCGCAAAACTCTCACCTCATAAGCCTGTGTCTCTAAGTTAGGATTGGACGAAATTCTAGAGGTGGTTCCCTTTCCAGTAACTACAAGTTTCGCGAAGGGTTATGAGAAAATCACCCCGGAAAAGAGTATCTGCGGATACCCCTACGAGGAATAGTGTCGCACCGTAGTTTTTTTCCTATTTGACAAAACTGTGTTTTATTTGCGTTCTCAAAAGGCTACAGCTGAAAGTTGTGTTTTCCTACCAGACCTGAATACCTGTGATAGTTGCTAGAAAGTTGCGGTCTGAATTTTTCAAAATTTCTTTTTCGGTAAAAGTTGTTGCAGCTTTTTGAACAACAACTTCTTCATCAGCTTCATAGCAGTATCTTCAAATAGATGCAACTGCCCCGAATAGACCCTCAAGTTAAGTAAGGCCCAAGCCAAGTCTTGACACTCTCTATAAACGTACTATGATGCATGTAATTGATGAGTTAAGAAAAATCTAAAAAGACTGATAACGACTTCACGACTTCCGATTTACGTTCACACACTAAGGACTGACCCTCAGCGCTCAAGCAACTGAAACATGTCCCTAAAACTCGAGTCGAACGAAGTGCTATAGATGGTTACTTGCCTAATAACGACAAGCTCCGTGAAGGGTCAACACTGTTCAAGGTAATGACACGATTGAGCAAATGGGACAGGCACAATGTAAGGCTTGAGCTGGGTGGAAATTGCACCAAGATCGACCAAAATTACTAATCAACCAGTAGTATGATATACCATTAATTGCGTGAAAGCAGGTAAAAACCCAATTAAAAAAATAAAGTAAAGCACATGTAAAAATCAATTGAAGGTCGTGTTTCATTCAAATAATCGTTCGGGTTACAAATTTATTTTTTTCTATACAAAACTTTGCCCGCTATATATAATGTTTCAATTGCAGCTCAAAAAATCAAAGTTTTCCTATGTCTAGGTTTCCTTAGTCCGAGTGTTGGACGATCCTACGCCCGTCATGTTCTTGCCCTCAAACTCCTCTCTCTGAGCTTCTGCTAATTGAGTGGAGAAGAGCTTTTTGATTCCAGCTAAGTGTGAGTACTTCGATTGACTATCCTGACCCTAACAAATTTGTCGTTGACCAACCTTGTACCCATCCTTAGATGTGAGACCTAAGTATCAGAAAACTCTTTAGGCGTCTTCATTGTGGCTGTCTACTCTGTTTGTTCGGCATTCTCTTCTTGGACAACATCCACCCACTTAGATGCAATCTACAGCTCGACCTCAGCATTATCCAATCGACCGATCTTCAGCCGCTTTCTCTCAGACCTTCACTTCCTTCACTTCTGCCTCTACCTTCAAAGCCCTTTCTCTTACTTCGGGGTAGAGGGGGGGACATATGATGTGTGACCGCGAGTCCCTACCATTGGTACCGGTCGACCATATGTTAGAGATCCCTTGGCTGAAGCTCGTTCAGGTACTTTTGGAAGCTCTCCGACCAAAGCACGTTGGCAATGGTCGAAGCATACTCTGCCATCCTAAGAGCCTTTGGGAACCAATCCCTTAGCACATTTATCAGAGAGAAGTGGGAGTCCGGGCTACGGAAGTCCTTCGGTCGATCCTTCTGCATCAGACTCCAATAGCCCTTAGCCCCCTTTTACTTTTTTCTCGAAGGCAACGGGAGAGAAGAATCAGAATCATCAGTCAAAGCTTTGCCCTTCCTCCAGCACGCTTCTTCTTCGCAGGTGGTTGACCCATTCTCCTTGTTAGGCTTTTACCCGACCTCCTCTCATCCAGCCAAGCTTTCCTCCATGACCCCCGCTTCCATCCCTTCGTTCGACTCAGTTGATGACCCTGGAGAACGTCGACTTGCCTGAGGAGGAAAGCCTGAAGAATAAAGCCTGAGGAAAAAGGCCGACTGACTTTCCTTGTCAATGGTTGTTTTGAAGACTCGACACCTGACCCAAGAACACCGAGAGTTCTCTCGTTTTCATGGCAACACTCCCTTGATGTCCCTATGTTCATCAAAGTGGGTTTTCATTTAATCTGACTTAAGTCTCTAGCGACAGTGTTTTGAATAAAAACCATTGTTTCAAAAATAGAATGGATGAATTCCGAAACTGTGACAAAGTCTGAGTTTCTAGTCGTCCTCATCTTCTTCTTTTTCCTTTACCACATCCCATCTTTCTCTTCCTCGGCTCCTTCTATGAAAGCCAAGGGTTCTTCTCAATCTGCCCCATTTCCTCCTTATCGACGTGGCCCATAGTTTTGTAGTCATAATGCCAAATCGAACGGGATTTAATGACTGTTTCATCGTCATGGGGTCGGTATACTGAATAACCGTAGTTGTTCCCCCACTAAGATCGACGCCAGTCCCATGATCCGTATCAGGACTCCCTTCTTTTTCTTATACGACTCTTCGATCGGTCGTATTGCAATCCCCATCCTTGACAAATCCCGCGAAGGAAACATAACTTTCAGTCTTTGATCTTATTCTCATGATCAACCAAGCGAAATTTTCATGTCAATCCGAAGACAACATAACAATCGAGCTCCACCCTGAAGGAGAACATGTAAGAGAATAACTTCCAGGACCAAGGGATCTCCATCCACCGACAGTAAATCACGAACGTCATAATAGCCTCAGTGGAGTTCGACTTTATCTGCGCAGGAATTACTCCATAATGCTTCAAGATTGATTGAATCTCATGTTAGAAGGGTAGCCAAGTCCTCGTCGGAATTGGTTTCTATAGAGATCAGATCATCACTGAAATCGTTGGTCGCCCGATTTTTCGGCTCCACAGTCCTGAGCATTATGTTCGCACTATACACACAAGTATCTTCGAGCAACTCAGCATCGAATGATGAAATGCAAGGCATTACTTTTGTAGACACTGAATCAAAGAGCTGAGAGGAGTATTTGGAAGCCATGCGAACCAACCGAAGCAAACCAAACCAAGGGGAGAGAAAAAAAAATGACTGAAAGGAAGGGAAAAAAGAATTTATAAAGCGTGAACAATTTTGAACCCTTGACTTTTATATATAGGGCACCAAGGGAAGTCAAAACATCGTAGAGTCGTACCTCGATCTTTGAAAATTCACATCAAATTAGCACTTCAAGAAATTAAAATGATAGATAAGATTTAAAAAATTTGCAAAGTAAAAATTTTTATTTATTCAGATAAAAATATTTTACATTGGGTTCTTTGGTCGTCTCGACCGATACAAGACCTCGACTAACTAGAAGCCCCGCAAACTTAAATCTTTCAATATTTTCTTCCTCTGTGCTAAACCAGAAAATTGGACCAGTCGGTCGGGCGTCTGTCTGTTCCACCCGGAGAGTTGTCATTCTGTCTGGAGGGCCAACAACTCTGCCATGTATTCCTGATGAAGGGTCGCCAACTCTACTGTTTGTTCTTGGAGACCGCCAACTCTTCCTTTAAATTTTTTATGGCCACCTCCCTATGCAGGCAAGCCTCTCGGACGAAGGAGTCCACTTTCTCATCCATGTGGCAGGCCAATGACACCGACAATCCTCGCCGCCTCTCAGTTTCCCTCTTTATGTACTCGTGAAGGCCAGCCAAGCGACCAGTCGCTACTTCGTCGTGGGTCGAAGTTGATGGACCCTCGACTACCTCTTAAATAGGAAAATGATCGCTCTCATCATCGATGTGTCGATGATCTGGACAGTCTCATATGCAGAGTAATTTAGTGTTAGAAGAAACAACGATGAATTTACTCAATCAAAGAGGATCAGGTTTTCTCTTATCAAGGATCTGATCTACCTCAGACGATCAGAAGGATGAAAGGCTCTCACTAGGAGGTGGTTGAACCCTCGCCTGGCTGGTCCCGCCGACCATTGGGAAGGTAGCTAGCTACTTACAGGGCGAGATTTGGACCTCAACGAACAAATGGACAGGTTGTTGGGCTGATAGCTCGCGGATCAGTGTTGGGGCGAGGATCGTAGCACCAGTAGTGTTCACGTTCGCCCTGATGCCTCCCTTTTTATGGAGCAGAATTGAGTCAGACAACTCAGTATCTTCCTTCGGCTCCTCTAGCCTCTGCCTTTTACGGGCTACCTGCTTAACCTATTTTTTTCCTTCCGACCGGTTCCCTCCTTCTGGCTCTTCGAGCCGATCGACCGACTTTCTCCCTTTGTCTTCTTTTTCTTTACGCGTTGGCTCCCCTCCGGCTTCCTCTTCTCCCCGCCATTCTATGTCGGGTGGAAATTTTCGACTAAAATTCCAAAAGCCGCCTCATTCACCGCATTCGTGGAAGCCTTCTTACCACTTGCCATAAGTATATCTTCTGTTGATAACTGACTAAAAGATGAGAAATTGGGAAAAAAAGGTAAAGGGGAAGTGTTATTCATGCCCCATTTATAAGGAGTGGGGCAACAAATCCAAGAAGTTTAACTATAAAAGCATGTGTTACACAATTAATGAATTCATTTTTTGCATTTAATTCTTTTTTTTTTATTGCAACTATCACTTTCAAGAAGTAAGAATTGAGAAATTAAATATGTACATTAGAAATGTGTCAACATGAATCTCGAGGAAATCCAACGGACTGGAAGACAAAAGAGCACACTGCAACGGATCCCACTGACAAAAATCAAAGGACACTATATTGGGATAGTCAAAAGAAGAAGACACCAAGTGTCGTCTTCTTTGGTCAGAACTCTGAGCCGACCGAACGAAAGGTCATTTGAACAAAAGATAGAAGGAGATCAATCTGGGAGGCATGTCGTTCACGACGAGCTCTCCCAGCCAATTCTAGAGCTCCTCACAAAATGGCTAAGGGCCTCTCATGGAACGTCTCTCTAACCCTCTAAGAATATCCCTTGCCTAAGGTGTACTACCCTACAAATTACAGTGATAGACCCTTTGCCTGACGGCTCGGTTTATCCTGACGACAGATGTGCCTCTTCCTGGGATTTTCCTTTGAAATCCGACCGTTCGATCTTGGCCGACTAACTATTTTTCAGCCGACTAACGTTCTTTTAATTGACCGATGGCCTTCCAGCCAACCGAACGTCTTCCGATTGACCAAATTTTCCCATCCGCCCAAGTGATAAAGTCCTCCAGTCATAGGGTTATAAATACAAAAATACCCAAAATAACCCGTAACACCTTTATTAAAACATGGGCAAACAAGTAATTGTACACTTGTTACTCCCGAAATCTGTAAATAGGGGGTCATTTCTATTGTAAAATACTACTGATTTGTTATACCTAAACATACACTCTGTACCTGTTTCTGTCTTCTGGATTCAACAATATGTAAATACATATGAATTAAGTGGTATGTATGTAAATCTTCCTATTTTCATACATGGCATTGCTCCAATAAGAACAGTTAACTTTGACATCTTCTATCAATTTTAACTTCTAGGTTACCCAACTAGATGTTGGTCAAGCATACATTAACTCTAGTAAGAGAATAGACAACCTGGAGCATGTGAGATTTTTTCAATTACTTGCATTCGATCGCATGCAATCTACTCGTTGGGATGATCCTTGCAACTACCGTAACACAACTCATCTCATGGTTTTATTACCACAATTGGATGCCTAGTGCCACCACATTTGTTAATTAGCGAATCCAGTCTTTAATATTTATAATTGGAAGGAGAACATATCTATATTTACATTACTATTCTGCAATTGTTACTGAGAATCACATCCAAACTAGGCGGGTAGCAAAAATAAATTTTTTTTCTGGAGGAGTTACATATATGTCACTCAATTCTTGTGTATTTACATATCTTACACCCAAACTTCAATTTTTACATATATGCTACTTTGTCTATACATGGAAACGTGTACTTTACTACTTTAAAATTTATAATACTGTTATTTTTATGTGTTATAAAAGATTTGGGTGGTATAAATATAAAAAGCAAAGTTTAGGTGTTAGATATGTACATACATAGGAGTTGGGTGGTGTACATGTCCATGGTCCTGTTTTACATTGAATTAGGTCGGAATAGTTCTCCTATAGAGTATAGATAATTGCAATCCCTAGAAATATTAGTCTCAAATCTCTTCCCAATATTCTTTTCTTTTTCATAATAGCCGCCAAAAGCTAATTCCAACAATGGCAGTTTTGTTTGCCCCAAAGATCCTTCATTGATGAGGACTTTTGCAAGCTCCCCGCCTCATATTTTTTCTTTATGTTTTATTATCTAAGGTAGGTGAATGAATTTTTTTTAATTTTGATTTTAAAATAATTTTGTTTCAAATTGGCAAACACGAGCAACATGCAAAATAGGGTGTTATTATTATTAGTTTTTTATCATTATGAATTAGTTCTCCATTCTCCAGACCGGCTTTATCAATACAATGCTGGGCAATGCCACAATATGTTCCATTAATGGAAAAATATTTTATTATTTGCTGTCATACAATTCATGGATCTTAACTATGCCCATTTCGGTGATGTATTTGTTATTATTTTAAGCACGAGAGGGTCAATCTTTTGATTCAGTCAAGCCAGTTTATTATAAAATGCGAGGCCTAAAGGTAGCATAAAGATGGCCTTCATGGATAATTTATAACCAGTTATTGCGATCATGAATGGTGCTGATTTGGTCATTTTTATATAATGAAAATTGTATGATGGCTTGCATTTGTTTTTCTGTTTAATTCTGAGTATACTCTTCATTTATACATAAATATATGATTGATGTGATTATGATTTCGGTTTGTCATTCTCATGAAATTTCATTACTTTTGTAATTTCGATGGATTCCTGAGATAGTTATGCATAGTTTTTAGTTGTTCTATGTAATTTGGTAGTGTATGTTCTTTGCTGTCTATAGTTTACAGGAAAGAATTGGTTGTACTTCTATATTAGTTGTTCTTGTGCTCTATACTCTCTCTCACTCTCAATAAACCTTCTGTGTTTAATTGTCTTCATACATGTACCAGAGGATATCCATTGGATACTTTCTAGGTGCCATATCAGAGGTCTGGCTTGCTAACAACTTGGCTGTGGATTCTCCCGTGTCATTTATGAAGAAATACTACATTCAATGGTTAGAACTTTAGTTATGTACTGAAAATATAAGATCTTTATTTATGAGGATTTGCTTTTCCTTTTTAAATTCACTCGAAAGGAACTGTGCTTTCTTTGATATTTAGTGTTTTCAGAAGTTTAATGTTAACGCTAAGCGCAAGGGTCTTGCTTGCTTGAATTCACAAAGCGCAAAGGCATGGTATATTTTCTTTATTAGAATAATGATAACTTATATATCTTATATACATATACTTTTTGCATATAATACTTTAAGGTAAATATTATTCAAACTAGGTAACTGTTTCAACAAATAAATAAAGGCATTGATGTAAAGATACACTTATCAGACAAGTCATCACTTATCTTATTTGTACTTTTTTATATGCATATGCTAAAATCTTTGGAATTATGATTGATGTTGTAATAAGTATTTTATCAAGTATTATTTTATTCCTTTGATTCTATCATAAAATTCTTGCGTTTCATATGTTTTTTGAAGATTATGATTGATCTATTTTGATTATATGTTGATTACTTCTAATTATTTTTTTATATGTAAAACATTTTTTTTAAATAAAGGATTCTTATTAGCTGCTGAGAGTCATGGAGAAGAAAAACATATTGTATTTTAACGACTTGTAAGAAGGCCTTTAAATGAGAATATAATAAGTTGATACAGAGAAAATGGTTAAATTGATCCTTATACTGTGTGCTGAGCTTATTTTAGTTTTTAGATTATTTGATTTCCTAATTTAGTACCTAAATCCTCAAAGTTGATCGAAATTAGTCCCACCATTTCAACTTGTTGTTAAAGGGTATAGCAATCTTTTCATTTTTTCTACGGCTTCTATTTTTATCTATTTCAATCTTTAGTTTCATTTTTTACTCAAGCTGTGGCCATGACAGAACAAGAAATGCCGGAGAAATAGGGAGGTTGGAGGTTGCTATGAGCATAGCGTGGAGAACAAATATGTGAGATCACGGTGAGCAGTGGATAGGAACAAAAATCATGATGAACTATGCATCGAGAACAAATATCATGAAAGGCTTTATAGTAGGTGGTAGCAGCAGACATCTGCTTGTCGTAATCTTTGATTTTTGTGCTCCTTTGGCGTTTCTCATTTTGCAAGATATACAACTCGAGTAGGAATTGAAATTCAAGCTAAAAATGAAATTGGGTATTCCTATTTGGAAAAAATGAGATGATTGGAAAAATGCGAAAATACAGATGTGCCCTCTAATTTTGCCTTTTTGGTGATGTTTCCTTCGCCTTAAATAGAATTTATAGGGTGTGGGGCTAATTTGGATAAATTTCAAAGACTAAATTTGGCACATTAAATAATTTATATCTAAAATAGGCCCCAACAGGAAGTCCACATATCATTTTATACTATTCTTTTAAAGGATCAATAATGGGAATTATATCCTTAATCAAGAAGAACCACTACCCCGGAGTATATATCTACGAGCTTCATCTTGTTCTGTGAATGAGAAAAATGCAGGTATTATAGCTCCTTTGGTAAAAATTTCCATCACTTGATTAGAGTTGGAGTACATATTTGCGAGCTTCATCTTGTTCTGTGAATGAGAAAAATGCAAGTATTGTATTACCTTTGGTAAAAATTTCCACCACTTAATTAGAATTGGAGACATTATAAGTGATTTTCTTTTAGGAAAATAAAATATCTTATGAAGTGATGATCTACTTTGATATTTGTAATACGTAGCTGAAAAATAAGATTGCTGATAATGTGGATGGTGGAACGATTCTGAGTATAACATTATGAGCCGAGTAACAGTGAAATCAAGTTATCCTAAATGGGTATTAGCTCACATCAATTTGAATGCATATTGTGCCATTGCTCTGCATTCAACTTCCACATACAATCATCCACTTTTTTTTGCTCTTTCTGCAATATCTGGATGTTGAATTTTTTCTTAAATAAAGCTAACATAATCTGCTTTCATTTATGCTTGAATGTTCAAATGCTTGGATTTAGTTTATAATAATTCACTTTTGGGGGACTTTTATACATTTGAGGATTTGAATAATAACTTCCTAACACTTTTTCCGTGGATTTTGTACGTCCTGACTAACCAGTCAAATACTGTCATTTGCAAATAGTTCCAAAAAATTGACACGGTTAGTTTTGTAAAAAGATAAGATTCGGATGTTATTTATGTAACTCTCCCAAAAAGTTTCTAGTATTCTAGCATCAACTTTGGTAGGTGATAATCTCAAGGACGCTTATCAACTTTTAAATACTATGAAATCATAGTTTGCTTATTATATAGGCTTGAAAATTAACATTATTTCATGCGCTAAATTATTGTTTCTGTGAAGGATCGTTGCTGTCGTGCTTTCTGCAATGTATATTGCCTTACTTTTTGGTGTTTATGTGCCAAACTGGGAGTTTGAAATTTTAAGCAGCGATTCAACGTTGTCAAATGGAAACTTTGGACTTCAAATCGAAACTGTAAGTTTGGTAGTATTTTCTCATTGATTTTTCTTGCACATTCTATCTCTATACCGCACTAGGCTCCAGAATTGCCAGCCAACATATTAATATTTTGCTTCTCCAGTAACAGAACTTATTGCCTTGTGCAGCCTGATTTGTTAACAAAGTGATAATATTTTTGGGGCATTTAAATACATGCTGCATAATTCTTATATATTTACATATCTAACACCTAAACATGTATATTTACATGCACAGCTCTTAAATCATTAACATCACATTAAAAATACCACTCTCACTAGCATTTTAAAAGTGAAATATCAAAGTTTAGGCTCCAGACTTGCCATCCAACATGTCAACTTTTTTCTAGGAAAGTATAAGGCCAACCAGCATGCATGTTGTAAAGGACAATAATTGCATAGTTTGAAGGGACTTTTGAGGAAAATTCAGTTAAATTTTGTTTCTTTTGAGGAAAATCCTATTTTCAATAAAACAATCTTCTACCTATTTTCAATAATTCCGCTCCTTTTGTAAACAAATTCTTTCATATCAATCGCATCAGTCTAGTATATATATTTTTTTTAATGAAAGAAAATTTAAATAACAGATTAAGTTTAAAACAACTTAGTGAAAAATTACTACTCTATTTTGCATCAAATAATTATATGCAAATGTCTAACATGATTGCACAAAGGAATATGTTGATCAAGTAAACTTTATATTTTTTATTTATTAATTTTTTTTTAATCATCTTAATCATTTACATTTTCATCTTTTTAATCAATTATATTTTTGTTTCTTTTTATTTTAAGAAGTCATTTCTCGAGCGTCGTATAAAAATTGTATCAATAATGGTATGATCTTTTTTTATTTTTTTACCATTTAGTACCAATAAATTTTTAACCATTATCACTTCTTTTATATTTAAAACGCACGAATAAAAAAATATCACCAGCTAGTATCATAAGGGGTGATTCATGATAGACTTGATCATTTTAATTTCGTTCAATCATTAAATTTATTTTACTTTTTGTGGAAGGCAAATGGTGAAGCAGTGCAAATCACAAAACAATTATTTCATTTTTTTAATTATATTTTAATCAAATAAATACTTGTAAGGTCTTATGAAGTAATGAGATGTTTATTTGAAAGCACAACTGCCTTTAAATAAAAGAAAATAAATGTAATACATATAAAATAGTAACTTCTCATATCAATTTCACCCTTTCAAATCTTTAGTTTGTGATATCTTAAATTGGATTCCTCAAATTAATTTATGAAATCATATTTAGTGCCTATAATTTCATTTGAATTTAATTACTACCTTAGCTTATATAGTAAAAATCTTAACTTGATTGATGTGACCATCTATCATTTATTTTCATTCCAAATATCCTTCTACTTTTGCTTTCTGATTTTAATTAGTTTTATATAATAATTTATAATTTAATTGATCACTAACATTTATTGTCGCAAATTGTCTTTTCTTTCTTCAAATCTGATTATTCTTGTGTCTCTAATTTCTGATCTGCATTTTAATCATAATTATAATCACTGGTTTTGGCTCATAATATTTAATATTCACTTAATAACATTTAATTTAAAATAATTTATATAAATTAAAATATAAACCCTTCTTCCACATTCACTGTCGTCAATCCTTCCTTGTTTCAATCCAAAAAATCTTTTGGCTAGGGTTCAAGTTGCATACTCCTTTCTCCCCACCATTTTAGCTCGAATCCACACAAAACACAGGTAATGTAATAACTGAAAAAAAAAATCGAGTAGAAGCATCCTCTTGTGATTGCTTAATGAATCATATATCCTTTCAAATTGAACGAAATCAATTGAAGAGAGCTAGAAGCAACGAACGATAAGCAGCGGCGATGAGAGGAGAAGGGGAAGATTTACCTATGAGGAACGAAGCGGGCAAGAAGACCAACTCTTATTGAAGGAATGAGCAGTTCGTGCTTAGGTTCGACGTCGTTACGTGAGAAAGAAGCATATGCCCTAGCCGTAAGTAGAAGAGGAGCGGAGAGAAAAGTAGGGATGCGACTTTGTTGAGAGGAGGAAGGTCGAGCGAAGAAGAAGAAAAGGAAGAGTGTATAGGAGAAGATGTGGTCTGCAGGACGAGAAGAAAATTTTTGTTTGCAGGACGAGCGGCTTGTGTCTAACTAATTGAGGGAAGAGGCGTCAAGCGGCTTTGATGTGAAGAAGGAGAAGTAAGGAGTCGCATAGAGTCATGATTGAAGTTGTGGAGGAAGAAAAGGGGAGTCCAAGCCTGCAAGCTTAACATACATACGGGGAGGGCGTAAGGTAGTTGAATGATGTTAATTGTGTTATTTTATAATTTAATTACTAAATTTTATTTATCCTTAAGTTTATTCTTTAATTGTTAATTGTGTGTATTTTTGAAATCAAGATCTTAACTATTAAAATCTCAAATTGAATGAAGATAGATCGACATAATTGAGGTGAGTGTAGAATTATATCAGTTATTAAAGTATAAGTAAATTCAATTTATTTTAATGGTTGATATTAGTTTTTCTTAAATCAGAAATCAACGACAAAAAATACTCATGCTAGAGGAGAAATAAGTCATACAAGGAGGTAAGGGATTAATTTTATAAATTGAATCAGTATATTTAATTAAATATATTACGTGTTTAGTTATAATTCAATATTTGAAAGTATAGGTAAAAGAATAAAGGCCGAACTAAACTGATTAGTAGAGGAAGGAGGAGCCTAGAGGACCCTAGAGTGCGAGGAAGTAAACCGAGCCCCTAAGGTAAAATAGTTTGTTTAATTTAGATTTCTTTTGTTAAAACTGAAAGCATATTTAAGCATTAAATTGGAGTTATAGTAACTAAGGTTAACAGGTTAAGTGAAGAAATAAGCTTTTGAAGAAGTTTTTTTTGAAGATTGAGGCGTGTAATTATATTTTTAAATTACAGTAATTATCTTTATTTAAAAATGTATGTTTGATTTCATGTATACCTTAATTCAATAATAAATTCTTCATATTGTTAGACCTGTAATATATGCATGATAGGAAAGATATGCAAGATAAATAATTGTACATTATAATAAGTATGCGTGTTAAATATAGGAGCATAACAATTTAGTTTAGGAAGATATCAGATCATCGCATGACTCTAGTAGGGGTATACATATTAGTTTGCCGCATAATCACACACACACACACACACACACACACACATATATATAGAATTATTACTTCACCTCTAGAATTTTAGTAAATTTGCAAATATCAATTTATTTCATGACTTGGGAATGTAGTAAGATTGCATTTATTCAGCAGTAAATAGTGATAAAGTGCTTCATAAGAAAAGAATACATGATATGTTAAAATGAATTAGCTTATATATAAAAGCTTGTATGTGCATTTTGAGAGGAGTTCACTTCTAATGGTACGGGCAAGAGACTTCAGTGTACTCGCGTGCGTAGATATTTTCCTACCATTCCAAATAATTGTGATATTTTGATCACTATTCGTTGTGTCGAAAGGAGAATATCGGTCAGATTCAAGCAGACAAAACTTACCACCCTGACAATTATGATTTTTAAATCGCTAACTGTTGTATCCATTAGAGATTATCTGTCAGGGCTGAGTAAGAACCTATCCGCCTCAGACAATTGTGATATTTTGATTACTAACCGTTGTGCCGACGAGATAATATCTACCAGAGGCTTGTTATGTTATTTTGATAGTGATCCTTCGACAGACATATATGTATGTTAAAAGTATAAAGTAAAAAGAAGTTAAAGTTAATAAATATAGAAGTTTAGAATATTTTCATTTAGAAAATGTCATTATTGATATATGCTTTAGTATATTCAAATATTTCTTATAAAAATATAAAAGAATAACATATCCCAAGTTTTTTATAGAGAGATGAAAAACTAATAGTCATATTGATTTTTTTTTCTTGGATTGTTGTAGTTTACAAGTGTGATTATTAGATAATTTACGATGTTTAATTTTTTTTTAGGCTCTAAGTTTTTTGGCAAGATGAATAGAAGTGGAGCAAATGTGTGTAGGAGGCGAAAACAACAACCGAAAATGTAAAACTTCTACTTATTAATTTAAGTGATTTCTCTAGTGACTCTTTCATGAATATTTGAATATTAATTGTTAGTGAGATAAATAGAATAATAGAGAATTTATTTTTACAGTTCGATTATCCGTTTCCGTCTTAGTTAATTCCAAGTCTAAGGTGAAGTTGTGACACACAAGCCTTTTGATCTCTCTTTTTCTCTCTCTTCACATTAGGTCACATGCACGCAAAGCTTATTCCCCAAACTAAACTCCTTCCTTGCTCACAACATCGAGGTTCGCACACGACGCTCGAAGCTACCCCCTAATCCTCCTTCCCTTCTCCTTCGTACATGACACTCTCCCAACGTCGTCACCTTCAAATGAATACACTGAACACCACGAATGGTGTCAATTTCATGCTCGAGATTCATGTAAGTCTCTCTTCCTCTTTTAGTTGCTCTTATTGTTCTCTCACCCTTGCTCCTGTCTCCTGCTCTCATCTCTCTTTTGACCTCTTTGTTTCATCTGATTCGATTGAAACTTATCTCCTAATGAGGGAACCGCCTCGACAGTTACTTTCAAATTGTCACCGCCACTCAAACTTCCTTTTTTTTAACATAGCTATTACAATGCTACTTAGGTGTAACCCTCAACCATCAATTAATAAACCAAATAATAGATATAAATTTTGCTATCAATTATTCACTCATCTTATAATCAGGATATCATTGTTAATTTTCTTGGGTAATGAAGACTGAAGGTAGTGTTAGAACCTACAAATTCGTATTAATGAGTGAAATTAGGATCTTGGAAATTCATCTCAGGAAAATCAGGTTCAATTGCTAAAAAGGAAATCTAATTGTATATATTGAAAGTAGGAAGGTTGTTTTTTGCATACTTGTGGTCATTTTTTCTTATTTTACCATAGCTTGTTTGTTATTTTATTTTTCAATTTGCATTTATATTTGTTTAAATTAAATATTAAAAAAAAAGAAATATTTTTATAGTCTACACTTGGCATTAGAGTGATACACTTTCTGGGTTTCTATTTTTGTGTAGCTTTTAATATTGCAAGAAGTCAATTTGATCGCAACCTTCATTGTGTTGCTTTTTATTTTTTGGGGGGCACGTACATATATAGCTCACAAATTCTATGAGTCTGCATATCTCACATTTATACTTTCAAGACCCGGTTCGGAAACTTAGAGTTAATTAAAGCAAGAACGAACATTTGGACATTAAATGAAAACATTTCTAAACAAGAAATTTAGTTGACATTTTTTATTTAATTGTAAAAGAGCCGCCAAACCATAACACAAACTAAAAATTCTCTAATAAAACACATAAGATTATCAAATTTTGCTAAAATAAATAATATTGTAAAAAAGACCACATAAAAACAAACAATTTGCTACCTATTATCAGTAGTCCATCTTCTCCTGTAAACAAATTTTCTCCTATGAATCATCTTAATCTAATAGATTTTCTTATGAAATAATATTTAAATATGTTAATTTTAAAACAACTTAGTGAATAATTAGTACTTTGTTATGCATTAAATATTTATGTGAATGCTAACATGATTACTCAATGGAATATGCTAGTCAATTGAAAAGGTAAAATTTACATTTTTTTTATTTTATAAATTTTTTTAAAATGATCGTAATCAATTGCATTTTCATCATTTTAATAATTATATTTTCATTTTCTTCTCTTTGAAGAGATCATCTCAAGAACACCATTAATTTTTTTTTTTTCCATTTTGTACCATAAAGGCACAACTATTTTTCTTTATTTTTCTTTTAATGTGAACGAGTATAAAAGCACCCCAAGTTAATGTCATATGGGGGTGATTCTTAATTGACTTAATCATTTATCTTTTATTCAACTTATGTTAAATATTTTTCAATTATTTTATTCATCTTTTTTTATTTAATACAATGCAAAAAAAGATAAAATAATTGAAACGATAAAACAATCATATCATTTTATTCTATCTTATTTTGATTATAAAAATGCTTTTAGTGGTTTTAATATCTATGAACAAATGAAACATTTTAAAATAAAAAAAAATCGAATTTAATGCAAATAAAATAGTAATCACTCATTATGATTTCACTTTATAAAATGATCCTTTAGCTTGCAATATCTTAATTTGGATTCTTGAAATTGATTTATAAATTAATATTTAATACTTATGACCTCAAATGAATTTAAACATTTCCTTAGCTTAAATGAGGAAATTCTCATCGAATTGATGTGATAAACTGATTGATTTTAATCCTTCTATATCTAACTTTCTAACTTCATTTACAAATAAAACACATTTTAATAATAAATAATTTATAATTTAATTGACTAAAAAATATCGATTTTCTTCTTCTCCCAATCTGAATGTTGTTTTGCCTATAGATCACGACTTATATTTTAATCATAATTCAATGCTAATAAAGGATATTCCCATTTAATAAAATTAATAAAAGGTCAACCTAACATTACCTCCTTATCTCCTTTTGCACAAAATATAGACCTCTTGTTTTTTTCTATTCAATTGGTTGTCTAAATTTACTCATTAATAAAAATTCATAATGTTTAATATTCACATAATAACATCTACTTAAATAAACCAAATATCTTATATAAATTAAAACAACAAACTGTTACCCTTACCTATTCGGTTTGACCTCCATGAAACCCTTCCTCTCCTCCTCTGCTCGAAACCGCATAAGATGTCAGACTCGATTCAACCTCCTCTATCATGCATGCACGTGAAAAACCCCCTTTTTTTTTCCACACAAACATGTAGGTCGAAAATGCTACTAGAACATGAGGTATGCCTTCCTCCCTCATCACACCAAATGGCCACTGGGTTGGCTCTCCTGCACGTGACAAATTCAAATCTTCCCTTGCCGGCCCTAAAGATATGTAGTTTGTCTCACCACCTGCATGACCTTCCACTTTTATAGTGTCGCCGCTAGGGTTACACACATATCTTCTTCCTCCTTCCTCTTATTTCTCCTCGTTCCATGTCTCTCGATTCGCTTGGTTCAAAAATGTGACGTACGTCTCATCACATAACTCCTAAAGACTCAAACACCAAGACGATCGTCTTCTCGAGTTGCCTTTTCAAATTTTTTTCTTTTATTTCTAATTAAAGCTATCACAATCTCTTCTCCTTATAATTTTTTTTTCTCAAAATTTGAAAATTTTAATGAAAATTCATATCTCAATTGAAAATGTGAGAAAATGTAGGTGACGCATGCACGTGAGAAGCCCCCTTCTCTTTCCACACAAACATGTAGGTCGAAAATGCTACTAGACATGAGCATGCCTTCCTCCCTCATCACACCAAACACCCACAAGGTTGGGTCTCCTTCACGCAACAAATTCGAATCTTCCCTTGCCCTAGACGTATGTAACCCATCTCACCACCTGCATGACCCTTCACTTTTATAGTTTCGCCACTAGGGTTACGCACATATCTTCATCCTCCTTCCTCTTCTTTCTCCTCGTTCCCTATCTCTCTGCTCTATTGGCTCAAAAATGTGACGTACGTCTCACACATAACTTCTAAAGACTCAAACAACAAGACGATCGTCTTCTCGAGTTGCCTTCTCGTTTTTTTTTAATATCTAATTACAGCTATCACAATCTCATCTCTTTATAAAAATTTTGTTCTCAAAATTTGAAAATACGTATCTCTGCAAAACTAAAACTTTCTAAGTAGCCTCATTTTTTGATCTATGCTTCCATAGAAATCTTTACAAATATCTCTCTATGAAGAAGTTTCTTCCCATAATAATCTAATATCCTTTCAAGCTTTGTTATGTGAGTCAAATTTGGCAAAATATCAACTTAATATTCAACCACTTTATTTGATTCACCAGTAATATACTTCCTAAGTGAGGAATATAAAAAAGATTATGTACTCCCTACATGTGAGCTGATTGCGTCAATTTATAAGTAACATTTCCAGTCCTATTCATAATCTAATTTAGACCAATATATTTTGATCTAAATTTTTTTTATTTTTTGAAGTCTTGTACACCAATGAATTGACTAATTTTGATAAAAATCATCACTTTAATTTCAAAATTAATTGATCTGTGTTTAACTTTATAATACTAAATTTGTTAATCTAACCTTTAATTAATCTCTGATCAGATGAATTTTCTTAGGCACATCATCTACTACATTTGCACCAATAATTTTTCTTTCACCTGCTTCAACTCAACACAACGGTGTCATACACTTTCTTCCATATAGAGATTCATATGGAGACATCCCAATGCTCGTCTGATAATTATTATGGTAAACAAATCTATTAGAGATGCATGTGACTCCCATCCTTCACCGAAATGAAGTACACATAAACGAAGCAGATCCTTTAAAATATAAAAAGTCATCTTTGATTAACCTTTTGCATATAGGTGAAAAGCTGTACTGAAAGTTAATCTTTTACCTAGAGCCTCGTTAGTTTTTTTTCCCACAATTTGATTTCATTTTCTCATGCAACCATACAATTTTATCTACATATAATTTTACTAATTTCTCAACATGATGTGTATCTGATGGGCAAGAAATGGGCTGATTTGCTCAATCTATCTATTATAACTCAAATAACACCACGTCCTTGTCTTAATTTAAGTAGCCCAACCACAAAATCTATGATAATCTCCTCTTTTTTTTTCACTTTGGTATTGACAATGGATATAACTGGCCACCCAGTCTTTGATGTTATGCTTTCATTAGCTGACATGTATCACTTAGCCATAAATTCTGTAATTATTATTTTCAATCTTGACCACCAAAATTTTTTCTTGAGCTATTGATACATTTTATTACTCCTTAGATGAATATTATTGTCATATAAATGTGTTTCCTTTAGAATTTTTTTCTAAACCCATCTACATCTGGAACATAGATCCTATTTTTAATTTTCAAACAAGCCATCTCCATCTATCATGTATATATCAAAACTATCTGTCTTGACTTGCTCTAAAATTTTTTGAACAGTATCATTTCTGGTCAGTAAATCTTTGATTTTGTTCTTTAAAGTAGATTAAACTGTTAACTTATTTAACTGAACAATATCCTCATTACTATATTGAACACTGATAGCTCTAATCATCTTTGATTTAACTATTCATGCTGAGTAATATCAACCAATTTGAACTACCTGAAGCATTCATACTCAATATATCTGTAACCATACTTGTTTTTCTAGGTGATATTGAATATCCAAATTGTAATCTTTAATAAATTTCGAATATCTTCTTTACCTCGAATTCAATTCTTTCTGAGTAAATGTATGCTTGAAGCTCTGAGGATCTGTTAACACCGCACAACTAACTACATACAGATAATGCCAATTTAAGTGCAAATACAACTGTTGCTAACTTCAAGTCATGTGCGGGATAATTTCTGTCATAACATTTTAACTGTTTGGAAGCATAGACATTGGTTTCTCAATATTACATATGCACACAACCCAATCCTTTTAATGATGCATCACTATAAATTTGAAGCTCATTTGGCTCTAAAGAAATATCAAACTAGGTCACCTTCTATCACCACAATCTTTAATTATTATCTCTCTAGATGTATTAATTTTAATTGTCTTAGGGTCTGTTTTGGATAGTTTTTTGTCTGCTTGGCTTTTCAAACTATCATAACAATCCTATTTGGGGAATGCTTTCTTATTGTTTTCTAGAAATTTTTATGGCGAGAAGCTGTTTTTTTAAACAAAGCTTGTTAAAGTGCGATGACTATGTTGCTTTCTTATTTTTTGAATCTATATATATATATATATATATATATATATATATATATAATTTTCATTGTAGCTTAAGAAGTTGTTTTCTCCACAACTTTACAGTCACATTTTTAAAGAGTTCTAGTCATCCCAAATAGACTATTATTATTATAATCTATGATTAAACAATTTTTAGATGGCCAATCCATTCTAGAAATTGCATCAAATTCAAGTAGTGGCTGTCACAATCAAACTCGATGCAACTTGTCATATTGAGGTGGGTCACCTCATATCGAGTTCATAACAGATAAGTTATTACCCGAGATCTATTTGGAAAGATTTTTTTTTACTTATTTTCTTCAATTTATCATAAACATAGAGCCACTAATATCATCAAATATAATAAAATAAGAATATCCAAAATTTCATGCAGATCATATCATATACAACAACAAAAATAACAATAACAATGCCTTAATCCCACTACGTGGGGTTGGCTACATGAATCATTTTTCTCTATTGTGTCCTATTTAGAGTCATATTTTCATTTAGTTCTAATAAATTAAGATCATATTTTATACAATAAGCCCAAGTCTTCCTAGATCTACCTCCGCCTTTCTTAACATAAGTCGAATCTAAAACATCTACTCTCCTAATCGGATCGTCAGATAGTCGACGCTTAATGTGACCAAACCATCTAAGACAATTTTCTCTAATTTTGTCCGTCACAAGAGCTACACCAACCCTATCATGGATATAATCATTTCACATTTTATCTCTAAGTGTAAATCCACTCATCCACCTGATCATTCTCATCTCGGCAACACTTAACTTAGTATTATGCTTCTCTTTTAAGGGCCAACATTCAGCGCCATAGAGCATTGAGGGTCTCACCGCCGTCTCATATGATTTTCCTTCAGTCTAAGCGGAACAAAAGGCCCAAAGCATTCCTCCACTTAATTTGTAGATCATATCACTATACAATAAAAGAAAATATATACAACAATTATGATTTAATATTTTTAACATCAAAATACACACATCATCATGACTATCAAAAATATAGATCTAAGGTACTGACATACCTATTATCATGCTCTCACCAGTAATGCAAAAGTTTTTATTAAACTTGAGTCTTATCATTCCCTGAAATAACACATCTGAGTAATGGAAGAGTGAGCATAACACAGCTTAGTGGACTAATCAAAATCTGTTGCAGTTTTCAATATAAAGAAAGACATAGATTCAAAGAAAATAGATCGAACTTGGTGAAACATCATATATATTATTTATCAAACTGCTAGTACAAAAAATTATAACTACAGTAGACATATGCTGAGTAAGAATAAAAATAACATGATATAATAAGTGCAGGAAAACAACATGAAAATTAAAATTTATTTCTTTATTTAAATTATTTTAATATTTTTCCTTCGCCTTTTCTACTTCCACTTTCACTTATACCTCCACTTGTTCATATTTTTCCTATGCCACTTATAACTTAACTTTCACTTATACGTCCACTTGTTTACATCTATTCAGACGCATCAAATGCATAGATGGATAATTACATAGATGCAAAACCTTTAGAACTCTACTTGATTGCACAAAACATAGAACCGTTCAGCTACAACCACCTGCAACTTTCCCATTTTTATCATATTCAACACTTATTGATACAGAAGCATTAAAATACTAACAATTTGATATATCAAATATCAAAACATATCGCAGAAAGTGCTCCAAATCAGTAGACATAATTAATAATATAATTTATGGGGAAATAAATATGTTCATATCGACAATCACAACTTAAAACTACTTATATGAAATGTCTAGAATAATATTTCAATCATTTTTTATTCTAAAACAAAATTTATCAGATTTAATATGCGTGCCAAAATATACAAAATATTGTACAACACAATGCGCTGCAGAAAATAAATATTTTTATGACTATTTATTCTACATAGTTTAATCTACAATATCAAAAAAGTCACACGATAAAAAGTTTGTAAATCTTCGTTGATCTGAGTTTGTATTAAATTTTAATAAATAAATATCAAAACTTTACCAAAAAATAACGAAATTGAAATTTGAAGTAGGTTAACAGTAGTCTACCTATAGCCAATCAATTTTTTCAACTGGCCCAATAGACTTAATAGGCTCAAGGCGCCCAAAACCAACTCCCTCTAAAAGCTCACTTTTCCCTCACCTTCTCTTTCTACAAGTTTCTCTGGGTGAAAAGGATGGAAAAGCAATGAATGACATGAGTGGATTATGATGTTTTAAAAACATATTTTTTTAAATATTTTAATAAAAAGATATAAGTGCAATTAATTGAATTGTTATATATATTAAATATATATTTTATAGAAACTTTTTTATCTTGAAATATATGACACCAAAAATTATGAAAAATAGTTGATAAATATAAAGGTTTGCCTAGAATAAACTGATGAAAACGGTTTGCAAAACAGACACAAGATGTTTCTAGAAAACTCATTTAGCAAGAAACCTTTTATCTTTTTAGTTATGAAACTCATAATGATAGATAAAATATGCTCAAAATATATTCAAGTGTCCTCTATAATTTGATTTTGATATTTTATAAATCAGACATGAAACAAAAGAATATCAATTATTTGAATATAATAAAGTCAATTTTTGTAAGCTAAATTTTATCCAAATCAAAACCGCTAAAAATTAGCAAATAAATTCAGTATAAAATTAACTTCAAAAACTTCAAGAAAATTAACAAACATAAAATAAACATACAAGACTTAATAGATTCCAAAATGTGGTCTCATCATATGCACTGTATAATACATCGATAGTGTTACATTCTCCCCTTCTCAGAAAGATATCATTTTCGATATTCAAAAGATCTAATCATTAAACAAATATGGATAGAACTACCTCATATCAACCTCTTTTCCCATGTGGTTTCACTTTCGGATATTTGCTTCCACAAAACTTTAACCATAGGGATCCGCTTCCTCAAAAAAGAATGATACAATACTTTTTAGGATAGAAATTAGAGATATAATCTTCAAATCACAAACAAAGCAAAAGTCTGCTAAACCAGAAAATAACACAAATAATTCCCTTATAGAAAATAGTTTAATTAAAAATAGAGAAATAGGAAAAGGGAAAAAATATGCTAAAAATTGTAGTTGGCCTCGTGATTACGAGACTGATCGTGATCCCACGAATATGCGGGATTCCGCGATTTTGCTGACACGTAGAATTTATGGCCGCATCAGTTATATATATATATATATATATATATATATATATATATATATATATATATATATATATATATATATATATATATATATATATATATAGAGAGAGAGAGAGAGAGAGAGAGAGCTTTCAAGTCTTGTTGAGGTTGAGGGAATTTGGCCATGCTCTCCTAAATTCATCTCTGCTTGTTGCCTTAAGCACGAGTAAATTTTGCATTTTACACACAATGAGTGATTTTGATATTTATGATATGCTTTGAGTTGGACTCTTGTGGTAACACGTTTGTCGTTCATCGCCAGACTGCATTCAATTGAATTAGAGGTGGAGTGTATAATAACATCAACCATTTTGTCTTGTTCATAGTCTATCTCTAGCTCAAATAGTTACAATGTGGCTGATGGTGATGGTTGTGGGCACTCTTATTGCTAGGCGTATAAGATACATGCTACATTAGGATAATTATGTCATGTTAGTATTTGGATAAGTTGGTATTAATTAGCGATGCGAGGGACCAATCGCCTGATTTGGATTGTGGAAAATTAATGATAAAAAAAAAAAACTTAGAAATATACCCAGCTGTAAATTTTATTGGTAAATTTATATCAAATAACTAGTAGAAATCAAAATAAAAATTAAAATTATACCTTGAGATATGGATGTAGAATATAGCTTTTTTTATTTTTATGTTGAGCAAATTCATACTGATCTGTACATGATAAATTCAAGAAATAAAATTTAAAACTTTTAATTTTGAAGAACAATCCTTATTCACCTACCCCAATAAGTTGAACTGTCTTAATCTTCGGTTCTACAAAGGATTCATTTTATGTTTTTTTTTCTTTTTTATGTGGCTTTTATCTAACCATTTTTCAAAATAGGTCCATTGTGGCTTGAGGGGTAGCCTTGGTCCTCCATGCAATGCTGTTGGCTTCATAGATAGACTATTTCTTGGCAAAAAACACTTGTATCAGAATCCTGTCTATAAAAGGACAAAGGTTTTTATTTATTTTTTCTTAAAATTATATTAAATAATTTAGCACGGTGTAATTATAAACTGCTAAGTCTTTTAGCTGGAACCTTTTCTAGCAGCTTTAGTTTTGCTTTCTACAGGAATGCAGTATCAACTCCCCCGATTATGGTCCTCTTCCACCAAATTCACCCAAATGGTGCCTTGCCCCATTCGACCCTGAGGGCATTTTAAGGTCAGTTGGCTAAAACATGTTTAACATTCATATATCTTGGAAGATTTACATGCATACCACTTAATTCCTACGAATTTACACACCTAACACCTAAATTTCAATTTTTATATTCTTACCACCTTACCTAGAAAAGATGAATTTCACCTTTTAAAAGTTAAAATGGTTGTATTTTTGATGTGATATGAAAATTTTGGGTGGTATAAATGTAAAAAGCAAAGTTTAGGTGTTAGATATATAAATACATAGAAAATATGTAGTATGTTTGTAAATGCCCCACATATCTTATATCCAGACTTCTTTCCTTGAAACTTCTAGCTACAGGACTTGTTGGTGCATGGAACCAATCTAGAGTTCTGGATATTTACTAAAATAATCCGCTAAACCGTTTTTTCTTGTTTCTTTTCCTACTGTACGTAATGCTCCTCCCTTGATTAAATTGTATTAAACACCATCAGTTCGGTAATGGCTGCTGTGACATGCTTTGTTGGATTACAGTTCGGGCATGTGATAATACATTTTAAGGTAAAGCCACCTTTAAGGAATTCATGTTATGTATATTTTTTAGGGACATTTACATACATAGCACACATATCTTATGTTTTTACATTTCTCACACCTTAACTTTCATATTTACATATATAGCACTCAAATTTTTAGTATCACATCAGAAATAGCACTATTATCACTCTTTAAAAGTGAAATACATCTTTCCAGCTTAGCTCTAAACCACCGAAGTGCTATGTATGTAAATTTAGAAGTTCAGGTGTGAGATATGTAAATTCGTTAGGATTGTGTGCGACGCATGTATTCCTATTTCTTATTCAATTTTAATTATTATTTTGGCAGTGTGCTCCATAAACCTTTGATTTAATACTCTTATAATCCAAGTACCTATACTTATTCATTTGAATTTTATTTAGAGCCACATGAAGAGGATCGTTATGTGGTCAATGAGTTCTTTGGTACTTCTCGTCTTCGCTTGTGTAGTGGCTATATTAGGTATAATCAACCACAATAATATACTTTAATCATGTCTGCTGTATTGTACTATATTTTTTATATCAATTTCGCTATTTTGTTCCATGTCTTTTAGGTATGCCTCTTAGTAAGCCCTTGTACACCTTGAGTTACATGTTTCTTACAGGAGGAGCCTCAGGCATTGCCCTATCTTTTATATATTTTCTGGTGAGATTGTATTATTAGATCTACCTTTTGGTAGCATTACTTGCTAATTTTCAGTAATATCACTTTCTTGAGCAAGTGTGTTTGATATACTAGCGTTTTTGTGGGGCATTTACATACATATATTTCCAATATATTTACATATCTTACACCTGAACTTTACTTTTTGCATTTATACCACCAGAAACTTTTATATCACATCCAAAATACACCATTTTAAAAGTGAAATATACCTTTTCATGTATATGTAATATGTAAAAATATAAGTTTTGGTGTTAGATATGTAAATACATTGGAATTGAGTGGTATGCATGTAAATCTTCCTCTTGTTTGTTTTATTTTGGATGTGCGGTAGTAGTTGTAAGATAGTCGTCGTCATCGCCTTCATCATAACCATCATCTTCATCATCAGTCTTCTTAATTTGCCTGAGTCATTTCTTCTTTACCAAAGATTTGAAAACTTTATTTGCAAATAATTCTACAACTTCTATCCATGTTACATTAAGGCTACATTTTTTCTTCTTAATCCTGCAATACTAATTTTATATGCTCGTCAAATAGATGCATTTTCTACTCTTTGTCGTGCATGTTCAAACCTTCTAAATCTATTTTCAATTATCTTATATTCAGTAAATATTATTCAAACAATTCCTTTAGTCTAATTTCTTAAATTTTCCTACCTATTTATTCCGCACATCCATTTTATTATTCTTTTATTTTAACGCTCAGCTTAGCTATCGAAGATTTTTTGTATCGCCCAATCATTACTTTCATGCAATGCAAGAAATTTTCTCATTTATCACAATTAGCTACATTTTTTGTTGTAATTCAAATGTTGATTGCATAATCTGTCTTAAAATGACTGTGTTGATTAATTAGTAAAAATATTTGAATATTCATGATTAGTTTAAAATTATAGTACTTGTATATTAATAAACAAAACTATAATATTTAAAATTAATTTTTAAATTAGATTAGATATTTTGTACTAGTTAGCTGTATTATATGACTTAGTTTTTTTCATAATTTCGATCCTAGGATAAAAAATTACCCTTTTGATTCAGAATTATTTCCTTAATAAAAAATTATGCCTCGAAACGAGCTCTCTCACTAAGAAATGATAGCCATTCTCTTTCTCTGTCCATTAAACATTTAGAATTAAAATTAGAAGTGGATTAAACCTTTTACTAAATTTTATATTAATTAATAAGAGAATACAATAACTAAAAGAGTTGATGATATGTGGGTTGTATTAGTTTAGATTTTGAAAAATGTAATTTGACATTTTTTGTGTAAACTCTTGAATAGAAAATATCTTTTCTATCACTAAATGAATTAAAAAAATAAAAATAAAGTGAGAGAGATACCTAAATTTGAAATGGTTTATATTTATTATGTCGATTACAAAGCTGGTCTAGGCCAACTGGTCGAGAATCGGCCAATCGGCTGAGAATCGGCCAACCGGCTGATTCTCGGCCGACCGGCTTATCCCAGCAATTTAAGAGCCAAACGACTTAGCAGGAAGGGGAGGCATGGCGAGGAGCGGCGATAGAGGAATCCAACAAAGAGGAGGGGCAAACGAAGGCCTTAATCACATATGTAAGGAAGAGAAAGTAAAGGAGTTTTAGGGGCAAAGTTTGAAGGCGTTTTGGGAGGGTTATAATAGGGCTAGTAACCTAGGTTTGCTTTATGTTTTGTTTTGGTTGTAGTTTTCCTTCTCTTCTTGTGGTGTTTCTGCTGTCAAGGGTTTGTG
Source organism: Phalaenopsis aphrodite (assembly GCA_003013225.1). Lineage (NCBI taxonomy): Eukaryota > Viridiplantae > Streptophyta > Magnoliopsida > Asparagales > Orchidaceae > Phalaenopsis > Phalaenopsis aphrodite. Next base: position 126,361 of record NEWO01000295.1, read on the forward strand.
GAGAGACGATCTAACTCTCGAACAGTAGATCATCATTGTATCTTGTTTGTTTCATTTGTTTTTCGTAAGAGCAGCCTTCGTTTGAGTTTTTTCACCTATATATTGCAATTTCGTCGTTGTTTGTTCGCTATTTCTGGATCGTATCAAGTTGATATCAGAGTGCCCTGACAATCATGACATTGAGGACCCAGGCAGTGTCATTTCAGAAAAATGTGCCAATGGAGAAGAATACGGGAACTCGTTCTCTGGGGAATTTCAAGCCCCTCACCGATGCAAAAGTGCAAGATAAAAAAGAAGGATTATGTTATCGATGTGACGAGAAGTATGCCACATATCGTTGTTGCAAGGAGCACGCCCTTCAAATTCTTTTTGTCCAAGAGGCCACATAGGTGGAGGATAAGATGAAGACGTTGTGGAGGAGGAGCATCTACACTTGAATGTAGCAGAAGTATCCCTCAATTCAGTGGTGGGATTTATTCTGAATCACACTATGAAAGTGAGGGAGTGAATCGGGGAACAACTGATCATGGTGTTGGTGGCTAGTGGGGCCATACATAACTTCATCTCAAATCAGGTCTTGGATTAATTAGGGTTGGAACTGGTAGCTACAAGAAATTTTGTTGTCATGATGGAGACAGGTGGAGAAAAGTCGGGGAATTTGTAAGAGATTGGTTATGACAGTACATGACCTATAGATGATGGATTTCTTTCTATAGGATTTGGGCAACACATATGTGATTTTGAGGATGAAGTGGGTGCAGACGCTTCAAGAGATGAAGGTGGACCAGAAATCACTGATGATGGAGTTCCTGGTGGAGGGTAGGAAGTAGAGGAGATGCTAGCTCATGCAAAATCATGGTTTCCCTTAAAGCTTCAGGAGATGAAGGTGGACCAGAAATCATTGATGATGGAGTTCCTGGTGGAGGGTAGGAAGTAGAGGAGATGCTAGCTCATGCAAAATCATGGTTTCCCTTAAAGCCATGGTGAAGTCAATACGGGGAGCAGGGATAGGCTTTTTGGTAGAGTTGCAAAGCATTCAGGAGATCCGAAATCCGAAATTGACTGAGGGTCTCGGGGAGGTCCAGCAGCTCCTACAGTAATTTATTGACATCTTTCACCAGCCAAACGAGTTACCACCTCTAAGGGAGCACGAGCATGCCATTATATTAAAGGAGGGTGTCTCCTCTATTAGTGTTGGACTATATCGATATTCTCAAATTCAGAAGGATGAAATAGAGAAGTTGATCCGAGAGATGCTCGAGGCTGGGATTATTAGACTCGGTGTGAGCCTCTTCTCCAGCTCAATTTTGTTGGTGAAGAGAAAAGATGATAGTCGAAGGTTTTGCGTGGACTACCGAGCTTTGAATAATGAGACATTGTTGGATAAGTTTCTTAACATTGTGATTGATGAGTTGCTAGTTGAACTTTATGAGGCATTCATCTTCTCAAAAATCAAACTTAAGTCGGCATACCACTAAATGAGGATGAACCTAGTGGATGTGCACAAGATAGCGTTTAAGACACATGAAGGAGATTACGAGCTCTTGGTGATTTTGCTTGGCCTCACCAATGCCACAACCACATTTTAGTCCCTCATGAATAGGGCTCTTCAACCTTTCCTCAGGAAATTTGTCCTTGTCTTCAATTATATTCTAATCTACAATCTTACAGAGGCAGAACATGTGGAGCACCTGAGGACGGTGCTGGAGAAGTTGAGAGCGCACCACTTGTATGCCAACTTGAAAAAATGTTCATTTGCATAGCTGCAAGTGGAGTGCCTAGGGCACGTGGTGATCAAGGTAAGAGTCGCGCTATGATGGACTGTCCACTTGCCAGGAGCTTGAAGGAGTTAAGGGGATTCCTAGGTCTCACCGGATATTATAAAAAATTTGTGAAGGGGTATGACATGATAGCATAACCACTTACGGAGCAACTGAAGAAAGACAATTTCAAGTGGGGCGACCGCAACACAGGATTTCATACATTTGAAGAGGCCCATGACTAGTGTAACAATATTAGCACTTTCTGATTTCAGTAGACTATTTCTAGTAGAGACAGATGCGTCAGGGTACGGATTGGGAGCAGTACTCATGCAGGATCAATGGTCGATTGCTTACTTCAGCCAGGTGCTCACCGCTAGGACGAGGCTCAAGTGAGCGTACGAGCGGGAGTTGATGGATTTTTTCTTGTCCATTCAGAAGTGGCAGCCCTACTTTTTGGAATGACACTTTCTTGTCAGGACAAATCAGAAGAGCTTGAAGTACCAGTTGGAGCAGAGGATGGTGACTAAGGAGCATCGGAGGTGGCTATCCAAGTTGTTGGGATATAATTTTGAGATTCAGTACCATCTAGGATTGATGAATAAAGCCACAGATGCCTTGTCGAGGAAGTTGGAGGAGGCCCAGCTGACAGTCTTATCGATATCCTTGGTCCTATATTGGAAATCCCTGTGGTGGGAGAGAGAGAGAGCTGGAGGGCTAAGGAAGATACGGGCAGAGTTGCTAGAGGATCCAAACAATCATTTGGAATATGCATTGAGGGGACAACTACTCGACTAGGGTCGGTTCGTGTTAGCAAGGACATATGAGTACATCACTAGACTATTGTAGGAGTTTCACGGTAGTGCAATCGGGGGGCATTCCGGGGTGTAAAAGAAATACAACCATCTATCGACGGAGCATTACTGGGAGGGGATACACAGAGATATAGAAGGCATGGTGGCGCGATGCGATGTGTGCAAGCGAAACAAATACTTGACCATGGCGATAGGCAGGTTGTTGCATCCCTTAGCATTACCGGAGAAGATTTGTGAAGAAGTGACAGTGGATTTTATAAAAGGGTTGCCACTATCAAGAGTTTATGGTGATCTTGGTGGTATTGAATTGCCTGAGCAAATATGCACATTTCATTCCATTATGATACCCTTACACTGTGGTCTCAGTCGCTATGGTGTTCATACGAGAAGTGGTCCATTTGCACATAGTCCTAAAATCGATTATATCATATAGGGACAAGGTGCTCTTCTGTTAGTTCTGGAAAGAGTTGTTCTGGTTTCAAGGAACCGCCCTAATGAGAAGTATAACACATCATCCTTAGACCGATGGCCAGACGGAGGCGGTCAACTGGTGTGTGGAGATATATCTAGATAGGCCGAAGCTTTGGGCCAAGCGGATTGCGCGGGCCTAATGTTAGTTTAATATTTCGTACCATATTGCAGCACAAACTACTCCTTTCAAGATTTTGTATGGGTGGGATCCACCCCACCTGATACACTATGTGCAAAGTACTACACTGTTGTTCAGTGTCTACCAGTATTTGGAGGAGAGGGACAGAATATTGAGAGAGCTCAAGGGACATCTACTGAGAGCTCAACAGATCATGAAGAAGAACGTAGATGGACATAGGAAAGAGGTGCAGTCCGAACCAGGGGACATGGTTTAGCTGAAACTGAGAACCTACAGGCAGAAGATATTGGCCAGGTAATGGAGCTAGGAACTTTCAATATTTTGGACCCTACGAGGTGACGGTACACATCAAAACAGTGGTCTACCATTTGAGGTTACCACAATTATCAACATTGCATCCAGTCTTTTATGTTTTACAGCTGAGATGTGCGATCGAAGAACATAGGTCGTCACTGCCCCCGATGATGACAGAGGACCTAGAGGTGATGCTAGTACCTTTAGAGGTCAAAGGAGTGCATCGAGGAGGGGCGGGAGCAAAGGAGGTATTTATTAAGTGGAAGGGTCTGCCAGAGAATGAAGCAACATGGGAATTTTTATGAGGTGATCCGATGGCAATTTCCATCATTTCACCTTGAGGACAAGGGGCTTCTTTGGGAGGGGAGTATTGTTATGCTGGTTACTAAACCGAGCAAGACGGGATTGGTCGAGAATCAACCGACCGGCCTGCCCCAGCTGTCTAAGAGCCGAAAGGTTCAGCAGAAAGGCGAGGCATGGTGGGGAGCAGCGACACAGGAATCTAGCAAACAGGTGGGGCCCATGAAGGTTTTAATCATGCATGCAAGAATGAGAAATTAAAGGAGATTTGGGGGGGAAATTTTGAACCGTTTTGGTAGGGTTATATTAAAGCTAATATCCTAGGGTTTGCTTTATGTTTTGTTTTGGCTGCAGCCTTCCTTCTCTTCTTGTGGTGTTTCTAGCGACTTCTAGGGTTTGTGAAGAGACAATCTACCTCCAAGCAGCAGATCATCTTTCTATTTTGCATGTTGTACTTTGGTTTTCGTAAGGGCAACCCTCATTTTGGTTTTTCTCTTATCTGTTGCAATTTCGTGCTATTTGTTTGTTGTTTTTGGTTTCGGATAGTATCACTATCCTTATAATTTTGAAAATTTTCATATAGAAATTTTCTCATTATGGCTTATTAATTTGTATATAAGTAGTAAGATTAACTATAGTTTCATTAAATTTATCTTAAAAGGGCCATGGTATTTTTTTAAGACATACAGTTCTATGATACTTCTTCCTTTTAATACTCAACCTCTGCTTTAGAAGTTACATCCTTAAATATACAATTATTCTTTTGAATATTAAATTCATGATGCTCAAAACTATCACACTTTTGTGTCACTTTATTTTTTTAATAATGTTGATGAATAATATTAATGATTAATTTCTCTATTATTATTTTTTAGTACCCGTATATTGTAAAACTTAGAAAAATATAGTAGGTAAATGATTGCAGTGGAGAGATTATGAGGTCTAATTTATTGAGGACAGTTTTAGAAATTAGACTTATGGTTATCCATAGGAGCATTAGCGACTTTATTTCACATAAAGCGATATAGGACAAAAAAATGATACAATGTTAGGAATAAATGCAATGTGTGATTTAATGAGTATTAGATAATTAGACCTATTTGATTTTTATTATGTGTCTTAAAGGGCATATGAGTCCTTAGGAGTCGATATATACTCCTTATGCGTAGTATTGGGGAAACTACAATGTAGAAGCAAACTGTGCTTTGGCTCATTCACTCTCCCCACAAAACTTCCTGCAGTTGCGGGTATTCTATAGGAACTCCAAAAGCAACTTGACATGAAGTTAGAATGAAATACGCGTGCTAATAAAAATTAGGAAGATTTACAGACATACCATTCAATTCCTATGTATTTATATATTTAGCTCTTAAATTTTAATTTCTACATATAAATCACCTTACCTATGCTTGAAAACTGTATTTCACTTTTTAAAAGTTAAAATGGTGGTATTATTGTTGTCATAAGAAAAGTTTAGGTGTTAGATATGTAAATACGTAGGAATTGTGTGGCATGAATGTAAATGTCTCTAAAAGTTAACACAATGCAGTACTCAATATGTATGACTAGAAAATAATTATTAATAAATCGAACACAAAATAGTTAGGATAAGGTTAAGATGATAAATTATTCTTCAAATGCTTTGTGGTAACTTCACGATCTCATTATCTTCGAGAAATTGGACATTCTATAGTTTTCTTTGTTGCCTCCAATCAGCATCATTTGCACATTAGAATCTACGAGACCACCTCTAGTACACTTGGTTTGATACTTCATGTCTTGAATTGGCCCGGGATTTTGGAATTGCCAAGGTAGGAATGGAATTGAATTAATTCTTTTTGTTAGTGACTTCTTCGATTATTATTTTAGATGATTAATTGTTCGTGATAAAAAATGAAATTAAAATTGATTTTCACTGTCCGATCGTCTTTTCCCATCATAAAAATTCCTCAACAATTTAAATGTCAATAGAAAACTTCATCTCTCCCTCTAGTTTGTAATTTTGATTGATGGTGGTTAAACGGGTCTATTGAGACAAGTTGGGCAATCTGCTCAAAATGGCATGGAGTTTACTATCCTCAAATTATGCATAATCTTGCTTTTCTCTGGTTTCCTTCTGGGGATTCTTCAAATAATTTGTAGTCCTCAAATTATTACTTCACATATCACCCCCTGCTTCTACATTTGTTTACGAAAACTCAATGGCATTTTGTTACTTCACCGGTTCCAATCTCGTTAAGATCTTATATCGATATATGAATTATTAATGTTCTAAAATAGTATGAAGCTGGGGCAATTCCATTCCAGTATATGACCTCCCCTCTCGCCTCAGACGAGCTTTCAGGCTTAAGGCATTACGGCTCTCATTTTATTAGTAAGGAAAGAAAAAAAAACTCGTACCGCACTACCAGTCCCCCATTCCCGTCTCATCTTCCCTGGTTCCAACCCAAACTGCTGAAACCCTCTATGATAAAGAAGCGAGGAAGGCGTGTCAGGAGCTTGCGTGAGATAGCCTCAATGCGATCAACAACATATGGGGGAGCTGCATACGAAGTTGTGAGAAGATGGCATTGGCGGTGCCATTAGCCGTGAAGGAGATGAGGAATTCTAAGACTTTTGGATTTTAGTTAAATCTTGCTCAAAACTTGCCACATGTCCCCTCCTCCCTCTCCCTCTCCCTCTCCCTCTCTAACTTCTATCTCACCCTCTTTGTTCTCTTTCTCTTTCTATTTGACCCCATTCCCTCTTCCCCATCTTCCTCTCTTTCTCTCTCCAGCACTCTCTCTCTCTCTATCTCTAACTTACAATGGCATCGTACAGTCATCTCACACCTAAAGTTTCATATTTACACATATAACACTTTGGTGCTTTAATTTTATGCATGAAAAGGTGGATTTCACTATGAAAATTTGATAATATTGTCATTTTTTATGTGAATTTAAAGATTTAAGTGCTATTTGTGTAAATTTGAAGGTTTAGATGTGAGATATGTAAATACATAAGAATTGTGTGCTATGTATGCAAAGGCCTCTAAGAATTATTCATAAAATTTATTATAAGTTTGCTAATTGTTTATCAACGTAATCTCAATCCTCAATCTTCCTTATATAGTACCGAATTTAAAATGACAGCTAACTCTCTTTTCATGCAGGTTGATGTTAAAAATATTAGGAAGCCATCTCTTTTACTTCAGTGGATGGGCATGAACGCGCTTTTTGTGTATGTATTGGCAGCAGGAGAACTCTTTCCGGCTGCTCTACAAGGATTTTATTGGAGAGCACCATCAAATAACTTGGTAGTAATCATCATCTTATATTTTGTAGGAAGATTTACATACATATGCATTTACATATCTAACTCCTAAACTTCAATTTCTATGTACATGCCGCCTTACCCATGCATTAAAGGTGTATTTCAGTTTTTAAAAGTTAAAATTTCAGTATTTTAAATGTGATATGAAACATTTATAAATGTAAAAAATAAAGTTTAGATATGTAAATGTATAGGAATTGGGTGGCATCTATCTAAATGCCCCTATTTTGTATGCATTCTTGTTGAGATGTGTATCTAATGTAGGGTTCTATTTGTAAATAGAAGAAGCCTAGGGAGTTATTTGTCAATATTGCAATGCTCTATATAAGGTGATGTTGTAATGAAATGAGTAAGGTTTTTCACAAAATAATTCAATTTGTTATGAGTGCTAAAAACCTAGCTAGGATTTGCATACGCATGCAGAGACGCGAAGCTACCTGGGGCGGCGACAACAACATGGAATTGCATGGAAGTACAGTTGTGATCGGAGCTTAGCACGGAGGACGAGGCAGGATCGTTGTGCTACAGTCGCCTAACTGTGAAGACACTAAGAAAATCTTCTTGCGAGGAATATAAGACAAAGACGCGGGCGCTATTGGAGTTTTTTTTTTTGCTGCAAAACTATAGAAGCGGACCCTTGGAGTTCTCTGCTGCAAAACCAGGCAAGCAAGCATTGGTTTCGTAGTGTTTTTGCGGTTGATTTGCGCTCTAGGAAGGAAGTAACAGGTGAGGCAAAGTTTTTCTTGGTTCGAAGGAATGACATGATTATTTCATGTGAGGACGTTAACAAAAGGGGATGGTGCATGAGGTATAGAATTGGAACTTCTGGGTAAGATAGATCTTCAAGTTCCAAAGCCCAAAAGTTCCAAAGGTCTTTGTCAGACTCATACAAGGAGCTAGCATCTCGACTAAAGCCATTATCTCAGCACATGCTTCGATGCAAATGAAACTTGATCTCCCTCCTATGGATCTGAAGCTTGATGGACTGGCCACGTATCTGAGTTGGTTGCGTTGAATCGAGGCTGCTTTAGCTGAGAAGAGACTAAAAGGATTTCTGATGGGGATCGAGCCAAATAGTGATAGTACTAAGATGGATGAGTGGAGGACCACACATGCTTTGCTTTACACCTAATTACTCAACTCGATCGTTCCATTGATTGCCTCATCAGTTAATTGCATTTGAAAGGTCAGCGACATTTGGGCCAAGCTGAGAATCATATGAGAGTGCTTCAGATTTAGCGTGAGATAGAGAGAGTGATTCAGGGTGACAGATTGATTAAGGAGTAGTTTATGGACCTGTAGCAGTTGTGGTAGGATCTTGATCACTTCTGATCTGAAACGCAAAAAGGGAGGGATCTTTGCACAGATGAGGACTATGCAGTTTCTTGATGATGTGGTTGAAAGCCTTGTTGGTTGAACTTAAAGTGGATCAGAGAACTCAAATGAAGTTGTGTTGTGACAACAAGTCAGATATAATCATTGCTAACAACCCGGTGCAACACGATAGAATTAAACATTTGGATATTGATAGATTCTTCATCAAAGAGAAGCTGAATAGCTGATTGTTAGAACTAAGTTATGTATCTAATAGAGAGCAGGTGGTTGACTGCCTCATTAAAGGACTTGGCTCATTAGATTTGTTTAGGTTATGTGACAAGATGGGCTTAGTTTGCTATCTTGAGGGCGAGTATTGAGATTTGTATCTAATGTAGGGTTCTATCTGTAAATAGATGAAGTCTATGAATATATTTGTAAATGTTGTAACTTGTAAGGCTCTATATAAGCTCGTCCTTAATGAAATGAAGGAGGTTTTTTTTAGCAATAATTTTTGTTTCTACATGTACCATATATAAGAGAACTTTCTGCATCAATGGAGTTTGAACCTTAGCATGGCTTTACTATAATTGAATATTCTTTGTTTACTCCACAATTTTATTCCTTCAATCTTCTGGCTTTCAATGCTTGACTATGTATATCCTTATTAAACTCAATATACTTAAGTCTCAACACCACATACTCTTCACACAGTCTATTAAATTTATTCTAAATGTACTTGATTATTTGCCATATCATAACAATTTAAATTACATGAAAATTCATATGTTTTGACAATTTAACAATAATGTTTTTAAAAAGAAGCCTTTATTTTTATTTTATCCAAAAAAAAAAAAAATATGCTTCAAAGTTGGTCTAATTCTCCTCAACCTTTTATACATCAACATGTCCAATAATAACTTTGTTCTATTACTTAAAATGGTCCGTAAGGAGTCTACGAGAACAATCCGTGACACTAAAAATTTTGTTTTTAGTGATATTTATATTAAATTAGATACTAAAAAGGGTGAAAATATATGTATGAACTAGCTAAACAAACATAAATGAAAGGTAAAGATTTAATTCAGGTAAAGTGTATTAAAGATGAAAATTTAAAAGTGTTTTTCGTAGAAAAAGATATTCAACATAGATGGGTGAGTTATTTTGATAAACTTTTTAGTGAAGTTTCTGAAAATACGATCGAACTTAGTGATCTTAATATCGTTAATAATAATAAAAAGTTTTATTTTTACCCTAGCATTAGCAAAAAAAGTTGGGAGACTTTAAAGAAAATCAAGGGTGCAAAAATCAGTAGGGACTGACGATATCTCAATTGAAGTGTGGAAATATGTATGAGATTTGGGAGTTTCTTGGCTTTCTAAATTTTTTAATATTATTTAAAAAACTAAAAAGATGTCTGAGGAGTGGAGAAGAGTATTTTGGTCCCCATTTTAAGAATAAAGGGGATGCATAAGATTGTGCAAATTATAGAGGAATTAAGTTGATGTGTCATACTTTAAAATTATGCGAGAGTGTAATTGAACATAGATTAAGACATATGACAAAGTTTTCTCATAATCAATTTGGATTTATGTCGGCAGGTCTACTATGGAAGCTTACATTCATTGAGAGGTTTGATGGAGAAGTTCAGAGAGAATAAGGAGGATCTACATATGATTTTTATTGATTTAGAAAAAGTTTATGATAAGGTTCCAAGAGATATCATTTGGAGAGTTCTAGAGAAGAAAGGCGTTGATATGACTTATATTCAAGTCATTAAAGATATGTATACTAGAGTTGTTACTTGTGTTTAAACAAGATGAGGATTGACCAAATATTTTCCTATTTTAGTTGGACTATATCAAGGGTCGGCTTTAAGCCCATATCTTTTTGATTTAGTTATGGATGCTCTTACTCTACATTTACAGGAGGATGTGCCTTGGTGTATGCTTTTCGCTGATGATATCCTTCTCGTGGATAAGACTAGAGAGAATGCCCAAGTAAAACTTAAATTATGGAGGTCTACATTGGAGTCTAAATGCCTTTGTTTGAGTAGAACTAAAACTGAATACATGAAATGGTAGTAGTAGCTCTAGTGACTGAGTTGTAACTATGGGGTGATCAAAATATTAAAAGGTGTGAATGCTTTAAATATCTCGGGTCTATTGTTCAAAGTGATGGTGATATAAATGGGGATGTTATTAGTAGAATTCAAGTTGGTTTGTTGAAGTGGAGGAATGTTTTGGGCCTATTGTGTGTTAGAAAAGTACCACTTAGATTGAAAGGAAAATTTTATAAGATGGTGGTGAGACCTGCAATGCTCTATGGCACTGAATGACGACCTTTACAAGAGAAGCATAAAACTAAGTTAAGTGTTGCCGAGACGAGAATGCTTAGGTGGACGAGTGGCTTTACACTTAGAGACAAAATGTGAAATGAATATATCCGTGATAGGGTTGGTGCAGCTCTAGTGGCGGACAAAATTAGAGAGAGTCATCTTAGATGGTTTGGTCACATCAAACGTCAACCAGTTGATGATCCGATTAGGAGAGTAGTGTTTTAGATTCGTCTTATGTTAAGAAAGACAGAGGAAGATCTAGAAAGACTTGGGCATATTGTGTAAAAAAGGATTTTAATTTATTAGAAATTAATAAAAGTATGACACTCAATAGGATGCAATGGAGAGAAAAAATTCAGATAGTTGATCCCACTTAGTGGGATAAAGGTTTGTTGTTTTTGTTGTTGTACTTAAAACATAGTTCTCCTCTATAATTATCGTGACTATGAGTATCCCAACTACGATGAAATGTAGGCTTTTCAATGCTTCTATTCAAATTATTCAACATTTTTAAACCTTCATGATTATCAAATTCGTTTACATTAATCTAAATTCTTTTGTCCATATCCCATTAGATATTTTATTTGACTACAATGCTTTTCTTTTATGCATCTGCTTAAAACGAACTTACTTTTGAGTTCTTATTAACCTAGAGCATGGTAAAAATTTTTATTATTTTTCTCTTTCTTCGAAAATACCTTCGTAAAGCTCTCATTGGTTGTTTCTCAATACATTCATGACTGGTGGTGGGCGGCGACAGTCCTTAAAACAAGCAAGTCAACCATAGCAGATAAGATAAGCTCTTCAATTGATAACCCCAGTGTAAGCACTCGAGCAGAATAGACAATGACATCTCAAAGCATACCATTAGAGATTAAGAGTTCATCAACAAATAACGTTAGGTTCATTTCCAAACCTAATTTAAAGCAAACTAGTGCTATACTAGTCTGGGGCATACCTATGCATAAAGCCTCGACACAAGAAAAGAAGTTCACATGGCTTCCATCTTTCCTTATTCTCATCATCTTTAAACATTTATCCACCACTTTACTCATAAAAAGTCTGACGTGCTATTGTTGTCTTTTTTCTGACCAAATAGACTAAAGAAAAGAGAACCCCCTTCTAACAGAAAGAAAAGGAAATGTACAGTACATAAGCTTCTGCATATTTACACCTAAATGATTAAAAGGCAGCACATTAGCACAAGTGCAAAACGAAAAAATCAAAAGTGTTACAGCTTCTTAAGTATAAAAAAGTAGAGATTTAATTAGAAAACAATCCGGAATGCATCAAAAAAGAATCAGATATATGAAATCATGTTTCTGTACGTTTAACTTTGGCGATGAAAAAGAAAGCTCAGTATGTTTTCGTTATTCTGAATTCTTCTTCATGTTGTGAAACAACATACCATTGAACTACTTCAGGCTTAACCAAACCACATTAGGTCAGCTACTAGGAACTAACCCAAACACATTCGGTTGCATCATACAATAGACAAATGTCAAGCTACACATACTACAAAGCAACTCTCAGATGAAACAAAGAAGGCAAAACAAGGCTATAGGAGGGAACATAAGAAGGAAACTTATAAGGTTGCATGGCAAAATAAATCCAGGTTTCCATCTCTCCTTGTCCACCAAAATTAACGGTTAACCAATTGCAAGCATATCTTTGAACCCCTTATTCAATTGGCTCATAACAAAATACTATTTATCTTAAGGCTTGATGCAAAATAGGTTGCCCAACTTCAATTAGTAAATATATGATATGATTTGGAACCAAGTTTTCTACAGAAATTTGGGCAAACAAAATATTTTTCCTTAGTAATACAACAACACAACTCTAATACATAAAGATAAACACCTACAGTGCGAGAGGTAAGCGATCTCTCCCAACACTTATAATTCAAGAGGAAGGTTATCTCTAACAATCCTAAACCTAAAATTCAAGACCACAATCTCAAGCATACCCTAGCTTTAAGCATAGGAAGTCCTATTTTAAACCACAATAATAACTAATAAACTATTAGATTGTTCTGAGGCACTGACGTAACAATAATCCATTCTAAGAAAATCAACTTGACCTTAAGGTGAAAAAAAGAAAAAAACTATTGAATCAAGTTGTTTGATTCTGATGTGGCATCCTTATCTAACAATCTTTTCTATTTAATCAGAAATTCATAGTGACCATCATGAGTTCGAAATACTGTATTGTGCGCATTTTATGGTCATACCTAGATCTATTGGTACCCTAACTTCAAGCCAATTCGAAAGGATACTGCTGCCCAAACAACTTGTCAAGTAGCTCATCGGTCGTCGAGATGAAATATTTGCCAAGTACTACTTTTTTTATTCACTGCTCGATAATCCACATAGAAACATCAACTCCCATCCTTCTTAAATAGCAAGACATGGCTAGAGAAGGGATTCATACTAGGTTGTATGATCTCGGCCTCCAACACCTTTCGGATCGATATCTTAATCCCAGTCTTCTATACCCGATGGTAGCGGTATGAGCACACATTGAGGGGAGAAATGCCCAATCCCAGAATTATTGCATGCTCGAGTCTGCTCTGAATTCCTTCCCTCTATTCAAGCTGCTTTCGTTCGTTCCAGCTGCGTGGACATCACACTATTCCTTCCAAGTATTGTCGCTCGAGTACGCTCTCAATTCTTATGCTCGATTCCACGGTTTCAGATTCATGTAAAACAAAGATGTAGTCCTGGTTTTGCGTGAATCCTTCTGATTATTGTCTCTCGCGTCCACTACAGATGCTTTCGCTCGTCCCTCGGAAGGCTAACACTGGTTTGAATGAAACTCCACAATTTTCTTCATCATTTCTTTTGGGGTTGTAAGTTTCCTCTCAAAGGCAAAGTCGATCGCACGAACTTGCAGGAAGTCGTGTGTGTTTTGTGTGCTTTAGACTTATCATTGTGATTGAGGATGTTAGGAGACAGAGATAGTGCGAGAGATCAAGGATTGAATCTTCTGGGGAAGACTGTTCCCGAAGTTCTGAAGGTCTTAGTCGGGTTCATACAAGGAGCTAGTTGCATAGAGGTAGTGGTACAGAGTGATAGATCGATTCAGGTGTACTACATAGAGCTGGGGCGGCTGTTGCAATATCTTGATTACTTCTCACCTATGTCAAGCTATGGTGATCTGAGGTGTAAGAAGGGGAAGATTTTTGCACTGATGTGGACTATGCAGTTTCTGACTCATCTAAAATCGGCCTTTGATCATAGGATATTGGTCCTCTTAGCCCAGACAATGATTCCTCATTAGATGAGACCATCGCCGAGAGGATATAGGAGGAGAGTCCCATGATGTCACACTCTGAGCCGAGTGGACTTCCAAGTACACTATCAACTTTGGCTGCCTCGAGCTCAGTTATGACATGTGTTGAGGGGAGACCAACAAGTGCTACAACCATAGAGAAGTGAGACACTTAAGCAATGCTTGTCCAAAGCCACCCAAGGAGAGAGACAGGTGGACGTGGACAGTCTAGAGGTCGTGGTCGTAATCATGGGGGCCAAAGGGGTGGAAGAGGGGACCATCGGGTGAATCTGATGGTTGCGGAGAATGAGGGAGAGACAGGGTAGTCTTTAACGATGAGGATCATGAGCTCTTAGAAATATTGAAGTGGAAGTAGAGAGGCAGGTGATGTGACTGAGGATGCATCCACCTTATCGTCATCCAAGAGGAGCAATGATATTTATGCTCACTCAGCCAAAGGTACTCGTGATACACATGCTCTCTTACCTCTATATCTACCATATGATCACTAAAATGGATAGTAAATTTTAGTGCATCTCGACATTTGAACAGGTGCTCATAGTGAGTTCTCTTAATATACTCAATCAGCAGTTCTAGTAAGTATTCAGAACTTTGATGGTACAACACAACTTGTGGCCCACAACTCCCACCAAGAGCCAAGAACTCGTGTACACCAGAAAGTAAAAACACAGTGAGCATGTAATTGATATTATGCAAAATTAAGAACGTAAATCACCATAACCAACTCTACACCACAAGTATTTACACAGAGATTGGGTGAACACATCATGAACACCAAGAGGAAGGTGCACAAGAATGCATAAAATACTAGATAGAAAAATTTATGACACATATAAAAAGTTTTATCCTTTTATAAATCTTTTGTTCAGAACTTGGATAACGTTCAGGTCTCAATTTCAACCCAAGAAGCCTTATCTATTTCTCTTTGGAAAAAGGCTGCACAAGAAGAGATGTTTGTCATTGAAAAGATTGGTACATGTACCATAACAACTCTGTCACTTGGGAAAAGAATTGTAGAGTGCAATTGGTATTCACTATTAAATACGAAAAAGATGGGTGTATAGAGACATTTGCACCAGTCTTATGAGATCGACTATTAAGAGACATTTGCACCAGTGGTGAAACTTAACACAGTTAAGAGTAGGGATGTCAAAAATTGACTCGACACACCAACACGATTCGAGTAGCGTTTAGGTCAAAGAATTCGACCCGTTTATTATTCGGGTTGGGTTCGGATTGAACCTGAAAATCCAAACATGACCCAAATAAGCTTGCAATTTTGAGTCAGGTTTGAGTTAGCGGGTCAAACTCGGGTTCGGATCGGGACCAGGTCTTAATTTTCGACCCGTTTATTATTGGAGTTAGGTTCAGATTGTGACCCTATTCGAGTTGGGTCATTTTCGAGTCAGACTCGAAACCAACCAACTTATCCAAATTGACACCCCTAGTTAAGAGTATTATTGTTAGTAGTTGTCAACTAGGATTGATCCTCACTATAGGTAGACATTAAAATGTATTTTTTAATGGGGATCTCGAGGAAGAAGTGTATATGAAGATACCTTTAGGATTAAATAACTAGTAAAGAAATTATTATATGGGTTAAAATAATCTCCCAGAGCATGGTTTAAAAGATTCACCAAGACTATTCTTACTAATTGGTGTTATCAGTGTCAGGCTGATCATATTTTATTTGTGAAATCAAATCAAGAAGGTATGATGGTCATCCTTATCGTATATGTAAATGATATTATTCTTTTAGGCAATGACATAAGGGAATTTGAAACAATCAAAAGAATAATGATTTCTGAGTTTGAGAGCAAAGATCTTGGAACTTTAAGATATTTTATGGGAATGAAAATGGCTAGATTCAAATGAGACATTGTCATACCCCAGAGAAAATATATTCTTGACTTTTTAAATTAGACTCGAATGTTCGAATGCAAACCGACAGATACTCCTATGGATCCCAATCGACGACCATTAAAAGAAGAGGATAACACCTCAGTTGAAAAATTGACGTATCATATACTTTTTGGGAAACATATTTATCTGTCGGATACAAGACCTATCATTTCTTTTTTTGTAGCGTAGTGAGTCAGGATGAAAGGTCTGAATGAAGATCATTTAGAAGTGTCTTTCGAATCCTAAGGCATCTAAAGATGATTCAAGTATGTGGATTGCTATTCAAGAAGATTGAGAACCGTGATATTGAAGTCTACATTGATGTTAGCTGGGTAGGACACTGGAATGATAGAAGAGCTATCACGGTTTGCTATTCATTTGTATGGGATAACCTTGTTACTTGGAGAAGTAAAATGCAAGTTTTGGTGGCAATAAACAGTGTAGAAACTTGCCCTAGGAATTTGTGAATTGGTGGAACTTCACATCGAGAACCAAATAACTATTAAGATGTTCAATGATTGTCAGTCAGCCATCAATATTTCAAAAATTTTGATGGATCATGATCGAACCAAACATATAGAGATTAACAGACACTTCATCTCTGAGAAGGTCAATGGACGGGTTGTTTAGCTAAGTTATATCCCAACTTAGCATCAGATTGGTAGCATTCTTACAAAGACTTTCTTAGCATCACTTTAGTGTTGCTTTTGTGAATAACGAAGATTTCGATATGTAAAACGTAAATGCCACTTCTTGTTATTGCATAGCCTTTGGAAGTAGATTGTTCTCCTATTTTGTTATTCCTGTTCAAATATAGAAATTTACAACAAAAAAAATTTCGACTCCTATTTTATGCTTTTGTCAATTTTCTAACTGTATATTTGGGCGTTAATTTTGTAAATAATAATGATGCTTCTTATTGTTTCTAAATTTCTTCAAGATCTGAGGATAGTTATTATTTCTATATCCCTGCAGTCACTCTAAACTAGATTGCTTGGTTATAAAATGAAAAGAGGGCATTTGCATCCACACATACCACCCAATTCTTGTCTATTTTCATATCAAAGACTAAAATTTCTTTTTTTTTTTTTTTATTTATACGATCCAAATCTTTTATATCACATAAAAAAATATACTATTTTAACTTCTAGAAGGTGAAATACAACCTTTCATGCATATAGGTAAGATACATAAAAATTGAAGTTTTGGTTTTAGATATGGAAATAAATAAGATTTGAGTGGCATGCATGTAAATCTTCCCCCAACAAAAGGGTATGTATATCCTGACCAGAATTTAATGGTGAAGAATTTCGAAATCATTGAATCTCTTCAGCAATAATTGCAACACAATTTATGATCATGTACTCATATATTATACTGAATTCAAGATAAATTTCTTGTCTTTAAGATCAGTCATGATTAAATTTTAATTTCTTACTCCTATATGTCTTAAAGAAAATTTACTAATGCACATTAAATAGGAATATTTTGGTTATGCTTGCCACACATCTGATGACACTGGCTTCAAGCTATAAAAATACAAAGGAAGATTTACATACATAACACTTAATCCCTTTGTATTTACATATCTAACACCTAAACTTTAATTTTTAAATATATGACACCTCACCTATGCATCAAAAGGTGCATTTCACCTTTTAAACTTTAAAAATAGTGGTATTTTTTTATGTGTTATGAATGATTTGGGTGGTATGATTGTAAAAATTAGTAATTAAGTGTCAGGTATGTAAATAGATAGGAATTGGGTGGTATATATGGAAAAGCCCCAAATACTAATCATCACATCTGTATTTTATGGCAGTTGAACTTGACAGAATCCTTCCTTCAAACCTTCTTCCACTCCAGAAAGTGGGGCACACTTGCATTTGTTCTTCTAGAGATCCTCTTCTGGTGCTTTGTCTCTGGCTTCCTCCACCTGAAAGGAATATATTTTATATTATAGCAATGTAAGACCATGTTTCTCAAATATGGTTCAAAGTTTTGAACCTTGCACTCTTCATCTTTTTATTATGTTTTATGTCAAATTATCATTTCCTCAAGTCTTCACTTTTCAGCGCATCTTGATTCAGGCAATTATTGATATTTCAGGTATTTCTTGTTGTGTCATTTATATGATTGACTGTTATTAGTTTCATGTAGGAGTGTCAGTATTCAGTCCTATAATAAATATGATGATAATTTAGAGCTCGAGTTAACTAGTGTAAGACTCGTGTTCCAAATCAACTTAGGCTCCGTTTGAAGGCGAAGCTCCTTCAAAAGTCCCGTCACGGAACATGACTCCTCACGAGCATTCTAAAATGACAAAATTTCCTCATTCTTCCACTTTGTCATCCGGAGACGTTCCGAAAATGTTCGGTGGCCAAATGTCTTCCTCTGGCAATGGTGTTGAGTGCCTTCGAACGTAAGCCTTCTTAAACGGAGCCTTGAGTGATTTGAAAAAAATTTGTAGTGTGGTAATTGTAAGAAAATTGATGACAATTTACGGTGCCCAATATAATTTTGTAAGAATTGCAGCTTCCATTATTATAATTATAGTGACCAATTTGTAAAGATTATTTCATCTGTTATTATCCCTTTTTTATTTTGATCTCTTTTTCATATAAATTTATAAAAGAAAATTAAAACAACATAAACAGTAATTTTAAGACAAATTTGTTTAATTTCATAGCTACTTTTTATTGTAATTATTTAAATTTCATAATCATGATAAATAAGATTTTATGCGATAATAATATTCTCTTTTATTGTGATTTTTCTGATTTCTCGTTAATAAAAAATATTAATAATTAGAAAAATGGCAAAATTGATAATTTATATATAATTTAAAAAACATTTTAAATTAAAAAAAAATTCAAGTTTAATATGGTTGATCAGCATGGTCAATATAATTTTTCTATAAATGATTTTTTTATACCCTTTTTGAAATATTTTAATTTTTTATACGATAGCCATAATTAGGGGTGTAAACGATCCGAACACGAACGAACAGAGCTTGTGTTTGTGTTCGGTTCATTTGAAATTTAATTTGTTTGAAATAAGCTTGTGTTTGAAATTGTTCGTGAAGTCACTGTTCGTGTTCGTTTCTTAACGAACGAGCCGAACACGAGCTGTTCGCGAACAAGCTAGTTTGACATTCCTAATATTAATATGTATAAATTAATTATATAACTTATATTATATAAATGTATAATATATATATCAGTATATTACTAATATAGTATATTAATATACTATTATTATTATTTTACTATATATTATAATTTATAAAATTTAATTTTTTGAATATCATAAATTTTTTATATATAATTATTTTTAATTATTTTATATTTCGAACAATAATGATTCGAACACGAACGAACGTAGCACTGTTCGTGTTTGGTTCATTTGACTAACCAAACGAAAAAATTTTGTTCATGTTCGTCTCGTCTATTTATCGAACAAATCGAACACAAACTCATTGACGAACCGAACATGAACTGTTCGCGAACAACGAGCTTTTTTGACAGCCTTAGCCATAATATTGACTCGTAAATATGAATAAATTTGAGTTTTATATGGCCAAGTTTTTTTTTTCTTCAAAGAAAAAGAAGATAATTATGATAGTACTTAAAAATGAAATTTGGTGAAGAAAGTGTTTTGATTAAGAATTTATATAAATTTTGTTGAATAAAATCATTTGCTAAAGTGATTAAATTGAACTCACCTGTTGAAGTAGTGTAATAGAGCTTGTACGTAGAAGTGATTGTATATATTCTTCTTGATAAGATAGCCTAGCTAACTTGTGCAATGACGGCTAATAAAGAGGCTTATTATGATTAGTAAGAATATCTATCAATCTATTAATAAAAGTGTTGATAGTTAGGACCCCGTCTTTTCATGAATACAATAGGGATGGGTAACATACTGAGATTGTTTAGCACCACCATCATATTCTTTTCATCAAGACTTTGGGCAAAAGACTGGTATGAGATAGGAACTCTCTTGACTTTTTTGCTTTCAAATGGGAATTCCTCATTCCTCTCTTTCTCACTCTGAATTTTTTGTAGGACCAAATTTTTATGTTTCATAGAGAAAAATATTCAATACATTTTCTAAGATTCTCTCTTAAGAATCACATTTATTTCTCTTTTTCTCTATACAAGGTCTTTACAGAGTTTATGCGCACAAACAATAAAAGACCTTACATCTTAAAATGATTTAATAATATATAATTTTTTGATTGATCATAAATTATTTTCTAAATTAATAAATAAAAAAAATCTAACTTAATATCCACATTCATATTTTGAATAACTAGGTAAATTATTTTAATAACTACATGTTAAACAATAATTATTATTAAAGTTATATGTATTATTTTAATAATAACTTCAAATAAAATATATTAAAATTAATAATTTTAAAAATTAATTGATAAAATTCTGCAAATTTTATAACCTTTATTTTAATTGAGGAAAAATAAATAATTAAATCAAACAAATTTGTTTGATTTAATTTGGTTTAAAAAATGCATTTTCACTTTTGATTTTTAAAATTTTAATATTTGATTTTTCAGTTATTTATTCAATTTTAATTTTCATTTAACCTGATAAATTTAGTGTTAATTTATGACATTAAATTAATATCTTACATGTAAGATCTATAATTTACGACTAAAATTTGATTTGTTTATAACCAGATCATTTATTTTGAATTAAGTATGTTTTTTGGGTGGCAGTGCGCACCACAACACAGTTTTGTTTGTTTAGGTAAACTGCCACTGAAATCTGTTTTTCCCATAACTTATGGTTAGGTGTGATGACAACTTTCTAGTCACGCTATGACTTTTAAAAAAAATGTAATAGTTGCTGTAGCTTTTTAGCATCATATTATTATTCAGCGGCTTCACATCTGTTTTTTAATAAGTTGCAGCAGCCCCAAACATATCCTAAATTTCTATTCAATCGATTCAATTTTATAAAATTTTAATTAGTTTAATATTTTGATTTTTGATTGTAATTAATTTGACCAAAATACTCACAGCATTACTAGGGTTGTAAACGAGTCACAGCTTGAGGCTCGACTTGTGTTCGATTCGTTAAAAAATATCACAGTTTGTGTTTAGCTCAGTTGTATATTGAGCTAAAAAAATTATTCGTGTCTGGCTCGTTGCTTAACAAGCTGAGCACGAGCTATTTGTGAAAAACGAATCATTTTGACAGCCTTAATCATAGGATGTTAAGAATAGGGATGAGATTTAAATATTATTATTTATATCAAAATATTTTGTTAAAAAAATTAATATATTTTTATTCTAGTTTTTAAATTAATAATTATAATTGATTATGAATTATTGTAGTCTTATAATCAATTAAATTATTTAAAAAATAATACAAAAAAATTATATTTATATATTTTATATTATTGTTTCAAGTTAAAATTAGTCGAACACAAGCGAATAAATTTTTAATCGTGTTTATTCATTTATATTTTGATCCTAGAAAAATTATTTATATGCACGACTCATTTCCTTAATAAAGCAATCAAAATCAAATATAAGCGAAATAATGAGCCGAAGGAGCTGTTTTGACAGCCCTGCCGCGAAGGAATTTTTATTCCATACATGCAACGCATGCAAGCTTGCATGCAGTACCCAATTAGAAACTGCCACGTGGAATTTTGCCCCACTATTATTATATAGGTTAAAAATTCTATTATAAGACGTCCAACCCAGCCCGAATCACGCCCAACAAAAAAAAAGTGCACTCTTGTCATTTTTTATTCTCGCCAATTGCAGAAATGTGGTATTTTGTCTCCTTTAGGTATAGGGATTCGGGATATTCTCATTTCGTTGTCTTTCTAGGATTCATTTGTATTCGTTGGTTCTGGTTCGATGGAAATAATTCTTGACGATGAAATGTTGCTAGAATCTTAAAATACTTACGATAAACATGACAATGAGTTGGAATCTCAAAATATTTTCGAGAATCATGAGAACGAGCAAAGTTTAGATGTGGCAAAAGGAATTTGGCAGGTAGGTTATACTTATTTGATTGCAGATTTAGGTTTTAAGGAATATTTGTATTGTTAATGAAGTTTACTCTGATTTTATATGACGTGTAACACTAAGTTTCAGTTAGGGTGGGATGTGGTGTTATTTAGGTAATATCACGGTGATATACTGGTTGTTTTTAGAGTTGTTTTCCATTTCTGATTGTTCTTCATAGTTTTAGTGGGTTAAATAATTATCTTAATGAAGTGTTGTTCTCGTCGTCGTGATGGGTTTAATGCGTAGCTATTCTCGTCGCCATAATTATGTCACAGTGTTACAGTATCGTTTGCTTGTAATGTTACTGTCGTGGGGATTTAGTGTTATTTTGGTAGTATCATAGTGTTATTAAGGTAATATTGGATCTGCTGACTTGGTTTTGTTTTGGTGTATTATGTTGACGTTTAATGGTGTTATGCTTGTGTTATGCTTGTCTTATTGTGGTGTTATGCGTGTGTTTTTTTTTCCTGTAAGGTCTTTTATATGGTAGGGTGGTAATGTGGTGTTATTTTTGTTTTATCACGGTGTTATATGTCTATCATAGGCTTGTAACGATGATGCTAGTAACATTTCTTAATAGAATTTGATTGGTCTATTATATTGGCATTTTAATGGTGTTATTCAGGTTATGTTATGGTATTATGATAGTGTTATTTATGTATTGTAACCTTGTATTAATTTTCTTTTGGGGTGCTAATACTGATGTTTAAATTTGCAGTCACCCGGGGCAGAGAAATTGCTTCATGCGGTTGTCCAGAATGAGAAGGAAGCCTATGAACTGTATTGTTTATGCACACCATATTGGATTTACTGTGCGAAAAGAACATAGTGGTTTCTGGCCGAATTCAAAGAAGCTTAAACAAAGTACTTTGTTTGTGGTAAGACTGGTTTCAAGAAAGAGTTGAAGGACACTATCACAGTGAAGTTCAAAAGAGTGGACATAAGGACTGGTTGTCCAGCCATGATCCGATATTTTGTTGATTTAGAAGGCAACTGGTCGGTAAAGAAATTCATAGAAAGTCACAACCATCTGTTGGCGGAGGACGATGACAAGCATCTATTGTGCTCTAGCAGAAAGATGTGTGACATCAGTGGTGATATCCTCATATCAATGACAAAATCAAAGATTAGAACCACTGGTGCATTCAGAGTCCTCGCTACTGAGGTCGGAGGAGTGGAGAATCTTGATTGCACAAAGAGGGATGCGCATAATTTCATACAAAGAGAGAGAAGAGTTCAAATTGAATTAAGGGATGTTAATTCTCTTACAATTATTCACTACACAGCAAGCAGAGGATCTAATGTTTGCATGGGACTTCTAAATTGATGAGTCGGGTTGTTTGGGGAATTTTTTTTATGGTGTGATTGGATGTCCAGGATTGATTACGACTGTTTTGAAGATGTAATAATATTTGATACAAGTTATAGACTGAATAAACATAATTTGTGTTGTGCTCTAATTGTCGGTGTGAATCACCACTGGCTGAATATTTTATTTGGTGTTGGTCAAATGAAACGATTGAATCATTCAAGTGGTTATTCAAAGTCTTTATCTGTATAATGGATAACAAGCATCCAATAAATATATTCATTGACCATGATCAAGCAATGTCTAAAACAATTGAAGAGTGTCTTCCACACACCAGATATAGATTATGTCAATGACACATTTACAAGAAATTATCTTCAAAAGTCCATTGTGGCGTCGGTAGAAAGAGAGTCAATGATCTTTTTTATAAATGTCTAAGCAGATGTGACTTAGAAGAGGAGTTCGAAGAAACTTAGGGTGAAATGATTGAGAAATGAAACATACATGAGAATGTTTTGTTGAATGAATTGTATAATATTAAACATAAGTGATCAACCGCCTTCAATAAAAAATTTTTTGGGATGGGGATTCTATCAACGCAAAGAAGTGGGTCCACAAATAAAATTTGTCATGGTGTCTTCAAGGCAACAAACATCCTGACCGAATGTTTTTTGGGTTTTGAAAATGTCATGAAGGATTGGAGAAGAAATGAGAATGATGAAGATTTTAAATGTCAGCAGTCTGCAATTTCTCCCATCGTAAAAAGTAGTCCTGTGTTGAGACAGGCTGCTATATTTTACACAAGGAAATTATATTCAATGTTTCAAGCACAGTTTCTACATAATTTGTGTGGGCTTGCTGTGGAGTGCTCCGCTAATATGGATTCAGAATTTCATATCTTAACTCTCGATAATAAGGACGCAGACAGACCTTGGATTGTTAAATTGGACAGAGGTAATTCTGATATTACCTGTAGTGGTAAAAAAATTGAAATGATGAGATGATTATGTGCTCACACTCTAAGGGTTCTTCAACACAAAAATGTTACAAAAATTCTTGATAAATATATATTACTTCGGTTGTCTATTAATGCTAAAAGGGACATATATAATAATTATGGTTATACACATCGTAAGATGTCAGAAATATTGCCAAATTCTGCAAGTGGACTCATCTATCTCAATCACATTCATAAATTTGCATAATAGATCGGCACCAGAACTCGAGGTCATGAACTTGTCGAGAAGCTAGTGTTGGAGGCATTTAATAAACTTACAATCGATGTCGAAGCCATAATGAGTGGACGAGAACCCCCGGAAAATTCAAAATCAAAGAAGAAGAAGGCACTGAGTAAAGAGCGAAATGTGAATGATCCCACGAAGATGCGCCCAAAAGGAATATCCAATGCAAGGTTAAAAGGCTACTAGGAAAAAAACAAGAGATTCAAAAGTAAATGTTTCCTATAATCTTAATTGTTATTTTGGTTTGATGAAAGATTACTCGCTAACATGTAATATTGTATACATGAAAGGAGAAAGATACTGGTTCAAGTCATGATAGCATTCTGGAATGTGTACCAATTTTTTTTTCAATGGCGGATCACTTTAGTCAGGTTGTGAAATCGATGCTGCTGAAATTTTTTCTTTTCAATCTGTACTTCTTTCCTCACATTTACTCAGTAATACTATCAATGAATATGAATTTTCTGAAACACGACAAACAGGGACATATACAAGCTTATTGATGGACATACATGTTAATATATAGAACATTTAATGGGCATATACAAGCTTATCAATGGACACACATATATTTAATGTTTTAACTGCAACAGACTATTTATTCAGGAGTTATTATTGTCATATTACTGTTGTTTAAGTTGAAACAGACATTTCTATTATTGTCATTTTATTCAGGAGTTATTATGGGTTTATTATTGTTTACTTCTATTGTAATATTGTCGTTTTAATAAGGGTATTATTTTTGCATAAAAATACCGAAGTACAACAAGTGCAGTTTCAATAATACAGGTTTATTTCTATCGATCTGTCTAATTTCGTTGGAATCTCTCGCGATATATTCCAATAAAACCAGCGCTTGTGGAGAACTATACAAGCATACAACTTGAACACGACAATAAAAATACTAAATACAACCAGTGCGGTTGTCATAAGACGGGTTTATTTCTGTCGCTCTGCCTGGTTTGATTGGAATCTCTGGCGGCATATTTTAATAAAACTAGCTCTCATGGAACATTATACAAGAATACAACCTGAACATGATTGTAAAAATACCAAAGTACGACCGCTGCGAATAAAAACTTGATAAAATTTCTACCGCTCCACCTAGTTTAATTAAAATCTCGGACGGCATATTCCAATAAAGCCAGCGCTCGTGATAATTACTATAAAATAATACAACCTAAACATGACCATGAAAATACTAAAGTACGACCGCTGCAGATAAAAACTTGATAAAATATTTGTCGCTCCGTCTAATTTGATTGGAAGCTCTGGCGACATATTACAATAAAATCAGCGCTCGTGGAACACTATACAATAATACAACTTGAAAATGACGGTAAAATATCAAAGTATGACCAGCGCGATTGTCATAAGACGGGTTTATTTCTGCCGCTCCGCCTGATTTGATTGGAATTTATGATAGCATATTCCAATAAAATCAGCGCTCGTGGAACACTATACAAGAATACAACCTGAACACGACCGTAAAAATACCAAAGTATGACCGCTGCGGATAAAAACTTGATAAAATTACTGCCGCTTTGCCTTGTTTGATTGGAATCTCTGGCGGCATATTCCAATAAAGCCAGCGCTCGTGATAAGCACTATAAAATAATACAACATGAACACGACCGTAATAATACCAAAGTACGACTGCTGTAGATAAAAACTTGATAAAATATTTGCTGCTCCGTCTAATTTGATTGGAAGCTCTGACGACATATTGTAATAAAATCGACGCTCGTGGAACACTATATAAGAATACAACCTGAAAATGACCATAAAAATACCAAAGTACGACCAGCGTGGTTGTCATAAGACGGGTTTATTTATGCCGCTCCGTCTGGTTTAATTGGAATCTTTAGCGGCATATTGCAATAAAACCAGCGCTCGTGGAACACTATAAAAGAATACAACCTGAACACGACCGTAAAAATACCAAAGTAAAACCAGTGTGGTTATCATAATACGAGTATCTTTCTGTCACTCCGTCTGGTTTGATTGGAATCTCTGGCGGCATATTCCAATAAAATCAGCGCTCGTAGAACACGATTATAAAAATACCGAAGTACAACCTTATATTTTTAAAAACTGCGGTCGTTGACCATTATATTATAATAAAACTACAATACCGCTGAATTACAACCACAGTACAATCTATGTATATTTCTTGTAATAATAAAACTGTAATATTATGTTGTTAAATTCTATGTATATTTCTTGAAATAATAAATCTTTTATTTTATTGGCGGCATATTCTAATAAGACTGCGTTCGTTGCATAAGATATTAGAATACAACGAGAATACTGCAGAAGTAAAACCATAATACAACAACATTGAGGGATAAAATCAAATACTTCATAAATGTCACCATAATAAAATGAAGATACAACCGATGGAACATTCTAATAAAACGTGTACATAAAATAATATACAATCAAACCATGCGAAGATTAATGTTTCATTTGCAGTACAACTACAAAAACAACAGTTGATATTAACGTTTGATTGGCAATCTATCTAATATAATAAAGAAAACACATCAGTTCAATCTTATTTAACATATGAGAACCAAATGCAAAGTTCATATGTTAATTCTGCCCGAAATATTGTCATTTCTTCCTGCCAGCGCAACTCTTTGCTCCAATCAACTGGGCTAGCCTGAACTAGTCTTTCGATGTACTTGCAGACAAACATGTCGCAGTTAATGTTGTTACTTTGAGTTGGCACACCCTTAACCATTGACAAGCCCCATGTTGTCGGTTTCCTCATACCAAAACATAGTCTAGCATACGCTGCAAACATTGATATCTACAAAGGTTGATGGAGCATTTGTTTTTGCATTTGAAAATATCATAAAGGGATTGACATATTATGTGCATAAACTTACAACGCGTTCGCAGACTGCCTTATGCATTTTGTTGGGTAATGAATCATATATTCTCAATTTCTTATCTTTCAAGTCAACAATCAACAATATCCAATGTTGGTTTTCCACAATAGGAAATAAGATGATCTCACCATTTTCACCGCTTCCTTCGTGATGTGGCCCGAAAAACGTAAGTTATCACCACCCTGCATTTTCTGATAGTCTTGCATGATTTTTAATATTATCAACGACTGTAAAAAAATCTAATGACCTCAATTATTTTATTTATATACATAGTATAAAGATGAGACATATAGATATCACCGGAATGAGGTTGGAGTTTGAGTCCTCCTCTTATGAAGACTGAGTGCTAATGCATCCATCTGGTCATTGTCAATCCATCTATTGCACAATACATCATCCATCATACCCCGATCAATATAGATTGAACTGTCTTTTAGGCAGACAATAAAGTCATTCCTAAAAAGTACACATAATATATGTATCACTTCACATTAATAAACTTGTAATTAAACGACAACTAGAATGTTACTCACTTTACAGGGTATTGTGATAAGCACTGATCAATTACTGTTTGCATTTCCTCATATATCAGTGCTCGACTAGGAAAATTTATGTACGACTCCGTCAGTGAGGATTACACATAAACAAAACTGTTGAAATATATAATGTACTAAATAATATATAATAAATTATTACGAAGTAGGTTAGATATACCGTTGTTTCAGCTACCCCACTACAACTAGTAACTGTGAATGTACTGGAGGTTAATATACCTTAATCTGCAAGGTTGTTTCAGTTGTTGGTGACGAGATATTTATCTTGGGCTATTTTGTGGTTGATGACTTATCAATAATTGGTTGTTCTGAGGTGGCAGCAGTATCAAGTAGTTGTTCTACAATATCTGAAATTTGTACAATTGTTTGTTTTAATGATGCGGTAGTCTCTTCCTCAGTCATTGGTTCATTGAGCTGAGGTTGCTCATCAGTATCTGTGTTGTTTTTCTTTGTTTATACTCAAAGGGAGTGAAAGGGGAGCACGCAACCTTTTTCCTACGACTACATCGGCCCTTAACCCTATGCAATAAGCTGGAAATCATCTGTGTGACTTGGGTGGGCATTCCAATAGTTGGGTCTTCTTCATGTAAACCCCTTTGCTTAGCAGTGCCTTCTTCGACAAAAGATGTTTCATAGGGGGAGGGAGGTTGGGCAGATTCCTCATCAACATGAGGAATTACAACAGGAGGGGAGGGGGCTGGGCAGATTCATCAACAGCGTATGAGATTCTAACAGGATGGGAGGGGGGTTGGACAGATTCCTCATCAGCATGAGGGATTACAATACGAGGAGAGGGGGGTTGAGCATATTCCTCAGCAGTATGTGGGATTACAATAGGAGGGGAGGGGGGCTGGGCATGTGCTTCCTCTAGTACTATGCCTGCATCAACTCCGTCATTTTCATTTTTCTCAATTTTATTTTTCAATATCAATATTTGGTCTTTCAGACCCGAAACTATAACAGTTATTGTATTAAGAGTCCCTTGGAACTCCTTGAACCATTTCTCCTGTCCTTTGATAAGATCAATTATTGCTTCAATGTTCTTGTTCAAAACATAGTAAATTGGTTTCGGGGCAGTCTCCCCTTCGACCACTGGCCCCATATCAAATGATACAGAAGGTTCTACTCTAACTTCAGGTTGAGGGTTTTGAAGTGTATATCTGACACTGGACTAGGTAGTCCCTCATCTAAATTGGCCAGAAAACTGAGTTCCTCCTCTTTTCGATTCAAGAATTTATCATTGACCTGAAATTTATTTCAGGATACAAATACCTTAGTCACTATTCCATAAATAAATTATTTAACAACAGTGTAAATAACTGACCTGATCAGTGGTTAGCCTCTTAAAGGCCACATCTATCTGTGAAGAGTTCAAGCCAACAGTTGTTGGTCATCTCAACAGTCTGGGTCTGACCTCAACATCGATAGGATTTACCACAGGTGTATGCTCAAAAAACCAGAGTTGCATAAAAGATACTCAATATTCAGCATAAAAGATAATTAATAAATAGTGACGATATTCAACTTATACAATATAATGGCCGTAAGCAAATAAAGAAAACAATTTATGTATCCAATAGGTTTGTTCCACAATAATTTGATGGCCACTGCATTAATTTGCTTTATAAGAAAATCATAGATCGCAGCCGGCCAATTAAATGAAGCAAAAGTTTGTATGTTCTCCCCAAAGTTGTTAAGTCCTTCGGGTACACTAAAATTGCTAAGGGAAAAAATAGATTTGATAACAAAAATTTTATAAACAATTTAGCAAAATGGGCAGAAGAGCCCCCTCTTGTGAAGTTCATTAGATTATTTTTCATCTGCTGGGCATCTACGCCACATGATGGACGATTACTCCAATTTGGCACTACATCTCTATTTGACATGTCAATAACAGGGCAACTTCATCGAGCAGCAGTCGTAGCTCTTTCCCTCCAATTTTGAAAACTATTTTATCGTGCTGCCAAAATTGCAAAATTTGCAGTGTCAAGAGATTCTCTTGAGGATAAGGAAGGAGCTCTAAGAACTGTTCAACATTCATTGCTTTGAGCTTATTCCTCGTGTCCTCATAAATTGAATGCATAACATTATCCAGCGCATCTCTCACTACAGATAACAAACATTTACAGGTCATTGATCTTGGGTTCACGAACCTAAAAAAATAGTACAATGCAACAAATATCAGATGTCATTTTAATGACATTTCAATGCATTATTAAGGTGTTATTCATGTGTGGTTGTATTATTATGATATTATTACGTTATTATTATGATTATATTTTGGTGGTATTATTCACGTAGTATAATAGTATTATTACGGTATTGTTAAGGTTATATTTTGATGGTATTATTTTAATAATATTATAATATTATTATGATTATATTTCAGTTATATTACGGTATTACTATGAAATTATTACGGTTTTATTTTCCCATTATTATTCAGTATTCATCAAGTTTTGTATATGAATACTGTATTTTAATTAAAGGAACTGCATTTTTTTAAAAAGAACTGTTGATAATATTTTCAAAGAAAAACGACCAAGTAAATAAAATATTACCCGGAGGAACCCTCTTCAATAATCTTCTTCTGACGATTATTGGTTTTTTTCTTCTTCTGTTCATCGGATTCCATTCTCGACAGCTCATTTTCAATTTCCATTCTCAAGGGCTCTTCGGCTTCCACTGTCATAGGGTTTTCATGGGTTTCCATCTTAGAAGTCTCGACTTCCATCGTGATAAGCTCAACTCTAGTGGTGAACTGGCGAATGTACTTCGACCGGTGAACGAAGATTCAAAACCCTAACCAGATGGCGAATGATAAAAGATATGGTGTGCCTGTCGATTTTCCTCCAGAGTTTTCTTCTATAGGCGTTTCATATTCTGTTTCCAATCAATTTATTCAGAGCACTCGGGCGGGAGTAAAGCCGGTCCCACTTCATAAAAGCATTTTTTAATTTCAAGGACACTCGAATATTACCATAAAACAACCATACTAATAATCGACTTAATAAATACATAATAACATAATAATAAAACCACGATAACACCGCCGTGTACAACAAAAATATCGCAGAGCTAATAAAATTAATGTCACCACAATAACACCCGAATAATATCATAATACAACCATACTTATACATCACCGTGATGTTAATAAACAGAAATGTTAATAACACTCCAATCACTCTGCAATAAAACAATAATACTACATAACTAAACATAGAGCAATAATACTCGAATCATTCACTAATAATATCACGATATTACAGGCGGTTGAATAAACATGTCAACACATAGAACAATAACCACCGTTTCATACATCTATGACAATTGAATAAACATCAATATTATGCGACAACTCTGTTGGTCAAATTTGTGGCAATGAGATCAGAGTTATTTAACGACTCATTGAGTGCTTGGTTAAAATCAATGAAGAAGCAGAAAATTTCAATATGTGTAATCTTCATTTTAGTGGAAGGGAGAGTTCCTTGATTGCTCTGAGGCAATGAGATTGAGCTATTTAGTAATTCAAATAATCTTGAAAGATAAGCAGTCAAAAAATTATTCACATCAATGATCAAGAGTTTATTAAGAGGAAGTTTCAGGCTCTTCACACATCTAAAGTTGATGGAGTTATATAATATGATGCCAATGCCGATGATGTGATTTGTATTGAGTAATTCAGGATAATGAGTTTGCTAAATTGGGAAAACAAACTACAATGTTATTGCAAGTTATGATGTTCTGGACTTCTAAAGTCTCATGCGACTGGTGTTCCAACTGGTTCACCTAACAGAACACCATTCACATGAGACTTAAGAAGTACGGAACATCATAATTTGTAATAACATTTTAGCCTGTTTCACAATTTAACAAACCCATTACGACTTACCTGATACAAATAACATCTTCGCCATTGGCACTAGATTTTATAACTACCTCAACTTTAGATATGCAAACAACCTGAAACTTTCTTTTAATTAACAATTGATCATTAATGTGAATGATTTTTCGACTGCTTATCTTTCAAAATTATCTGAATAGTTAAATAGCTCAATCTCATTGCCTCCGAGCAATGAAGAAACTCTCCCTTCCACTAAAATAATTATTACACATATTGCAATTTTTTGCTTTTTCATGATTTTAACTAAGGTCTCAATGGGTCGTTAAATAACTCTAATCTCATTGCCCACAAATTTGTATCAAATGGTTAAAAAAACCGTACTTGGCTTGTTCACTCTTGTTACTCATTTCCTGCATGCAATGATTTAAGTTATAGAAATGCAATGCTCTAAAGAAAAATCAATTTTCAACATACGAACACTATAGTAAAATAAGTGCGTCTACTAAAACAACAACGACAATAAAACCATAATAACACAACAATAAAACCACACAAACACAACAATAAAACTGTCTTCAATAGTACAATGACACAATAATAAAGCCAGAATAATACCACAATAGCCCCACAATAACACCAACATCACTCATTAACAAAAATAACATGAGAATACTGCTAAGATAATACTACGATAACACTTAAAAGCATTACCCCGGACTAAAAACCAACATAACATAAACAATTATAGCGACGACAACTTCGAATAAACTGAAAACTACTAAAGTAACATTCCGATAAACCCAGAGACACAACTGGTTAAACACAAGTAATGAGACAAATGCCACAAGTATCCCTCCAATAAACAACGAAAGTAACTATTAAATTATTTAAATAAACCTCCGATAAAGCCAGACAAATGCCACAACTATCTATTAAATCAAAAAATAAAACTAGCATAAACCAAACCCTAAAATCGCAACAATGTCTTCAAGATAAAAAAAGAAAAAAATTATGAGTGAAGCTAAACTCACTTGGATCTCGAAGTCATTGTCGTTGTTATCGTCGAAAACATTCTGATCGAAGCTAAACTAACTTAATCTGGAAGTCGTTGTCTTCGGCGAGAGAGCAATCCATTTCGATAGCTCCAAACTTTTAAAGTGCAAAAATTAAGTGAGGGAAAACTTTATGCTATTCATTTTCTGAAAAAAGATGGGCTGGGTCGGGCCGCACATATTGTGTATTCGACTTAAGAAATATTCGCCTGCGAAGGGAGCTGACGTTTCCAACGGGCTGCTGAAGAACCCGTTCCGGGCTGGCCCGATGTTAGGCTCGGGCAGAAGTTCCAGCAAAATTTCCCGCGCAAGCATATCGCTAGGGCGAGACCAGCGATCCAGAGAGAGAATGGAGGTAGAGAGGGTGCGGCTTCTAAGCTTGGCGATTGATTTTGGATTCGACGAGGAGGAAGCCAAAAAGTGCTTGGATAGGCTCGTTGATCTGTATGGTAGGATTCTTACCCTCTTCATCCCTTCCATTTTATTGCGATCCTCCAACAATTTTTTTTATTTTTGTGGCTCGATTTGTGCTTTCTGGTTCGTTTTGCTATTTCGCTTGTTCTGTTCAAATTAGGTTGGTTGTAGCAGATTTAGTTGGGTTATTTGGAGAATGGGATAATCTAGAAATGGATGCGTGAGGCAGGTTTTTCATTTGTTTGCGGTGCTTGAAATTTGTTTTGTTACTTTTTTTCCATTTCATTTGCTTGTAGGTTTACGTGGAATGTTGGATTTTGTCGATGCTGTTCCTTTTAGAGGTAGAAATGTAAGTTGAAAAACTGATCCACATGAGAAGTGATGTTGGAGTTGAGTTTCTCATATACTACAGCACTATTGTTTATTGGTTTAGTTTGTTCGTTTAATGGGTGTTCAACAATAGAAGCCTTCTCACGAACTCAAAAGGTGTGTTTTACCTCAAAAAGTGTGTTCGTGTTCAACTCCTTTGCTTAGCAAACTGAAACGAGTTGAAAACGAGCTGTTCATGAACAAAGAGTCATTTTGACAACCCTAATCATGTAGCCATAAGATGTTAAGGGTTGGGGCAAGATTTAAAAATTATTGTTTATATTAAAACATCATTTGAATCTAATTTAATAATTTTTATTCTATTTTCTTAATTAATACATTTAATTGATTATAAATCTTTGTAGCCTTGTAGTCAATTAAATTTTTTAAAAATACTATTCATCAATATATATATATAGACACACACACACACATAGATAGAATTGATGAGTAGTATTTCGAGTCAAAACGAGTCGAACACGAACAGACAAATCTTTGTTCATGTTCGGCTTGTTAACTTAGCGAACGAGCCAAATACGAGTTTCTTACTGAGACGAACACAAGTTGTTTGCGAAAAACAAACCGTTTTGACAGCCCTAATGTAAGGAGCTTAAGTTGGGGCTCTAGTGGTTCGTTTAATTATAACTTTTTCATTTATTTATTTTTGGCTCCCACGGATCCTTGGGTGGTTTCCTTAATAATCAAGAAATGTTCAAGGGATGTTGCTCCTCTACAGGCATTTTTGGATTGAGTTGGCTCTTGGTGAATGGCACACGATAGTTTCAAAAAATTTATATTTCGGGGGAAGTGATTATATAGAGGGAATAAAAGTGCATTTCCTAATACTTTATTTCTACTCCTAAGCCATTGGCTTAGGCTTCTGTACTGATAAATGACAACTCACTAACATAGTGGGCTCAAATTTCCTTTCAGAGAAAGTTTTGGTAGAAATTTATAGATTGCTGTCCTTCAGAAAAATTTATTCTAGATGTAGAAATGTTAGAAAACTCAATTTTTTTTAATTCCTTGTGTTTGTCATATAATGGTTGCATGTCATTGGTTGTAAATTATAGCTTTAAAGTACTGGGAAATCTCAGAGTGTTGAAATGAAGGAAATTGCTTCTGTGGCTCTCTTGTGAAATTAGCTTAGTTAAGATGGTTTAACGGACCATGCTGGATTTCATATGGAGGAGTTCTTATAAATGCATTTTTCTACTTTCTTAGAGTATAGGTTGCAGAGAAATACAACCAAACCTATGCTTTTGACTTTGGAATAGATTCCGGAGAAAGATTCTAGTACATCAATTGAATTTGCGGAAAAAACATAGGCCTTGTTTGAGATAAATTTTGTTTGTTATTTTTGTGTCTGTTTTTTCTTTTATTTTTAATAACATATTTGTTTAATATATTTTTATATGTTTTTTTTGGTATAAATAAATTAACATGTGTTTGAAAACACTCAAAAAACTCTTAGGTGTTTTGAGTATTTTAAAAACAATTACATGTGAAGGTGCCTTTTGGGAGCACCTTTATCTTGTTTTCAATTTTTTTTGCTTCTATTTTGTTTTCTATTTTTTTTGCTTCTATTTTGTTTTGTTCGTATTTTGATTTGAAACAAAACATGCTTGGTTAAGATATGATTTTTTTTTAAAATACTCAAAATACCTAAAAAAATATTTTGAGTGCTTTCAAAAATATTTTTTATTTGCTTTTAGAAACAAAAAAATAAAATTATATTAGAAACACATCAAACAAACATGCTTTTGAAAACAAAAGAAAAAAAATGATCATAAAAAATCCCTAATCAAATATGCCAAATATGTTTTGTTTCAAATCAACAAAACAAAAAATAGAAAATAAAAAAATAAAAATGATCACAAACGGACTTTTTCTTGTTCTCCAACCATTATTTTTAACTGCTTGATATTTTTTCCCATTATTTAAGGGTTTACAACATATTGTCTCTCTTTATTTGATTAATCATAATTTTTGCAGGTGAGGATGGTGAAGAATTTGTCACCGTGGAGCATTGTGGTGATGACTTTCTTGCTGCATTGGCAGACTCTGTTCAAGAGAATGAGGATTGGGATGATATTCAGGCTGTTGAATCAGAAGCTTGTGGATTTTTGAATAACAATTTCGAAGAAGAATATGCTAATAATGTTGAAGAAGCTGTAGAGAGGGACATATCTGAACATTCCAAGAAAGAAAATCCCTTTATGCAGTGGAAATTTGATAATTTAGATAGGTCAAGATCATTCACTAATGCCGAAGATTCAGACTTGGAGGTATTGCACCACAAGGATATTTTTGTCAGGCAATCCATCGATTTTGATTTGAAAGTTGGTCAAGCTGATGGTCAATGCCCCTTAAAGGAGTCTTTAAATTCAAAGGTAACAAAACTTGCTACTTTCATTATTTTCACATGATTTATAGATGAAAAGTTTAGACACATGCCACTCATTTCTTATGTATTTACATATCTAACACATATACTTCAGTTTTTACATTTATTTGCTTTTCTATGCATGAAAAGGTGCACTTAACTTTTTAAAAGATTAAAATGTTGTATTTTTTGTGTGATACAAAGGATTTGCGTTATATAAATGTAAAAAAGCACAGTTTATGTGCTAAATATGTATATACTTATGAGTTGGGTGCTATGTATGTAAATGCTTCGTTATAATTTGCTTCTAATTTTTAAGTTATTATATCATTTTGTTGATTTCTTTCTAAGCTTGAATGCATATGACTTAGTTATGATGATTTATCATTGGACTCTCTAATATATATATATATATATATATATATATATATATATATATATATATATATATATATATATATATATGAAATATAATAGAATAAGGATCTAAGATCACATCAACTATGCATATCTCAATGGCCATGCTAGATTTCTCTAAGAGAGCAATCTCATCAAATATGTACTAAGGTTAGAAAAGTTGGGTTGGAGATTTGAGATAATAACAAATATGTACTCCTAAGAAGGTAATGGTGCATCGGCTTCTTAAGAAAGGGGAGTCTTATGGAAGTCTTATAAAGTATGTCATAAAAAATATTGATCAGAAAGCTTAGGATAGTAATCTGAGGCAACAATAACTAGAGAAAGATATTGAACATAGATGAGTGAGATAATTTAATAATCTTTTCAATGAAGTTTTGAAAATACAATCGATATTAGTGATCTTATTATTGTTAATAATAATTTTTTATTATTTTTACCATCACATTAGTAAAAAGAATGTTAAGTAGGCGTTAAAGAAATTTAAGGGTGGAAAATCAATAACACCTGATGGTATCCTAATAGATGTATGAAAATATTTAGGAGATTTAAGAATTTCATAGCTTACTAAACTTTTTAATATTATTTGAAAAACTAAAATGATGCCTGAAGAAGAGGAAAAAAGTGTATTTTGGTTCCCATTTTTAAGAATAAATGGGATGCATACGAGTGTGCAAGTTATAGAGTAATTAAGTTAATGTGTCATACATTAAACTATGTGAGATAGTAATTAAACATTGGTTAAGACATGAGACAAAGATTTCTCATGATCAATTTTGATTAATGTCAGGCAAGTCTGCTATGGAAGTTATATATTTATTGAAATGTTTGATGGAGAAGTACAAAGAGAGTTAGGAAAATCTACATATGATTTTTATTGATTTTGAAAAAGCTTATGATAAGGTTCCAAGAGATGTTCTTTGGAGAGTTTTAGAAAAGAAAGTTGTTGTTCTGACTTATTTTCAAGTCATTAAAGATATGCATACTAGAGTCGTTACTTGTGTTCGAACAAAAGAATGATTGATCAAGTATTTTTATCTATTTCATCGGGATTACTTCAAGGATCGACTTTAAGCCCATATCATTTTGCTTTTGTTTTAGATGCTCTTACAAGACATTTAGTGGAGGATGTACCTTGGTATATGCTTTTCACTAATGATATCCTTCTTGTGGATAAGACTAGAGAAAGAGTTTAGAAAAAAACATGAATTATGAATGTCTACATTATAGTCTAAAGACCTTTGTTTGAGTAGATCTAAAACTGAATACGTTTAATTTAATTTAAGTAGAAGTAGATCTAGTGACAGAGTTGTGACAATGGGTACTCAAATCACTAAAAGGTGTTAACGTTTTAGATATCACGGGTCTATTGCTCAAGGTGATGGTGATATAGATGAGGATGCTATTATTAGAATTCAAGTTAGATGATTGAAATAGAGGAATGCAACGAGCTTATTGTGTGATAGAAAATTATCGCTTAAAATTAAAGGAAAGTTTTATAAGATGGTAGTGAATCTGCAATGTTTTATGACAGAATATTGGCCTTTAAAAAAGAATCATAAAATTAAGTTAAGTGTTGCTGAGATGAGAACATTTAGAAACAAAATGCAAAATGAATGTATCCGTAAAAGGATTGGTGTAGCTCTAGTGACAGACAAGATTTGAGAGAGTCATGTTTGATGGTTTGGTCACATTAAAGATAGACCATCTGATGATCTGGTTAGGAGAGTAGATGCTTTAGATTCAGCTTATGTTAAGAAAGGTAGAGGTCGACCTATAAAGACTTGGGCATGTTGTATAAAAAATGATCTTAATTTATTAGAATAAATGAAAATATGACACTCAATTGAACACAGTGGAGAACAATGATTCATTTAGTCGACCATGCTTGATAAAGGCTTCGTCCTCTTCTTCTACTGCTTTTCAGGTTTAACTAGAGGCTGATATGTGAGAAAATACAAGCAAACCAGTTAAATGTTCTAAGAACACAACAAATATGTGACTCTCAATGAGAAGAGGTGGAACAAAAAGCTTATTAATGTAATTATTGAAGTTAGATGGGATTTTATGGTCATTAAGATTGAAATTTAAGTTAGATGGGTCAATAGTTGAGCCAACCATATTTAAGTGGAAGCTTTATTTTTCTTTGTATGTGGGGAGATGTGGTCATCTTCGAAAGCATGTATTTGTGTTTGATTTAGCAAAACTTATATTAGCAAATTGTCAAGCTTGTTGAAATTTTTATAATGTTTGAGCTTATCTTCAATCTTGTAATACTTGACATTCATGATAAACTCAAATTTTTGGGTTCTTTTATCATCAAAGTAAAATTATATTTTTTTAATAAAGAAAGGCATCGTAGGCTATTTTTGTGGCATTTAGCTTAATTTGGACAGTATTTGGATTTTAAAATTTCTTTTGTCGTTATCTATGTTAGAGTTTTTCTCTTAGTTATTTATTTTGTTCCCATTAGTCATTCTGATATTTTTAGCATTTCCTATTAGGTTTAATTTTGTGAAATTAATTTTTTAATAGCCATCCATTCTATGTAGGGGTGCAAACAAGTCGAGTTGAGTCGAGCTTAAGCCACCCTCGACATGAGCTTGAGTTTGATTAATTTTATTGAGTTCGAGCTCGAGCTTAAGTTTTTACTAGTTTGTCTTGTGAGCTGGTTTGTTTATCATAAAAGAGATAAAATTATATTAATTTCAGCTAGCTTTATAATAAGATGATAAATAAAAAGAATAATTAAGAGATGAATAAGAAGAAACCACCTAATATACAATATAAAATATTATTTTCTAAATATTTTTAATACTTTAAAGAAAATGTCTTGAAATTTAATAGATTTTAAGTATATTTTATATTATTATTTTTGTCAATGAGTCTGCCCATGAGCTAACGAGCTAAGTCGGGGCTGGTTTGAGCTTGGCTTGTTAGTTCATCGACCTTAGTTCATGAGTCAATTATGGAGTTGAGCTCGTGGCGGCTCACAATTTGTCTCAATTACCTTACACTCCTAATTCTATGCTAATCAAAGACATCATCCAATTTTTTGAATTAGTCTAAATTTTTTTTAATCTTGTCCTTTTCATCAAATGTACAAGTTTTATATTTGTGCATAGTGTAGGGGTTATTTAGCAATGTAAGAAAATGCATTGGTGTAAACATATAATATGTAGTGAATTAAAAAAAATAATAAGTACCTAGGTAGAAGATGATAAATTGATGATTTAAATAATGCTTGATTAGAAAAACTCCCATATGAGGAGGAAGTTGCAATGGGCTATTAAGTACCAAGTTGTCCTTAAACAATTTAGTTTTTTTTTGTAAAAAACCATTTTAGTCTTATAAAAACGCAAACTACTTATGTATATTTATATGTATGTGTGCCTATATATATACCTAAATGAATAACCATAACCACACACACACACACAC
The DNA here is from genome assembly GCA_003013225.1 of Phalaenopsis aphrodite. NCBI lineage: Eukaryota > Viridiplantae > Streptophyta > Magnoliopsida > Asparagales > Orchidaceae > Phalaenopsis > Phalaenopsis aphrodite. Next base: position 166,276 of record NEWO01000295.1, read on the forward strand.
ACACACACATATATATATATAAATATATATATATATATATATGAAAATCCCAAGAGCTGATTTTATTGAAATAGAAAAGATACAAAAAAGTCGTATGAGAGGGCCCAATAGAGGCATCTTACCCATTCGATATCAAGTACAGTAATACCTCAACAAAAAGATACAGATGGACTCAAAAAAATATAAAACATGCAGAAAACAAATAGCTAGGGACGAGTCAATTTTGTCCTGCCTCTTCTACTAGTTTTAGGAGTGTAGCTAGATAACAAACATTGAAGTCTCGTGCCATTGTCAGGAGTAACCAAAGTATCGTCCATTAAGTTTCCAAGTTGGAGTGCGCCCCCAGCTTTCTTCTTCCGCCGAGAAGTGTAAACATGTCTTTCTTCATCTGAAGGCTGCTCATGTGATCCTCAGCCTGTTTAGATGTTAGAAATGTAGTAGAAGGAAAGACAGTCATTGCCACAACGATAAGATCCGGTGTATGTGAGTGTGAATTGTCACATATGCATCTGATAATTCCTGAATAGGAGCTGCGGGGCTATCCTGATTTTCAGTCCGATTATTATCCCTTATAGTATGGTCAGGAGAAGGGCTTCCAGTGACAGACACCAACTCCTGTCTTGTGGTGATTCCCTCTTCAGGTTGGCTGTCATTAAGTTTGCTGGGAGTGCTTTCAGGTACGCGAGATGCAATAACATGTTCCTGTTTTTGACTATTGGTTCTCAACTGTGGGTGCAATTTGAAATATTTCTTTTACGGGTATGCAAACATCTTGCACTGATTGTAGTAGTAAGGTTTTTGTTCCATAATAATTTTTTATCATTAACCATTGTGAGCAGAGCCAATGTAGACTTTTTCTACATCTAGTAGTGTAAAATCCCTTTCAATCAAAATTCTTGCAATAAAGGGTCTTGAGAAGTGAACTGTAGGTATGTCTACCTGCAAAGGTTTTTCAAGGATAGTCCCAATTGCATATAAGATAGATAGGTCAAAGAATTGAAGCTGAGTTAAGGTAATGAGAACCAGATAGGTGCAATTGAGGGTTCTTGACTGGGATCAAAATTAGGGGTCCATTTGATCAATTTCATATGATTTCCCTCGATTGTGATGAATTTCTTTGAGAAAATTCTTATGTAATCTTCTTCTATGCTCAGTTGTATCATAACATGTCTTTTATCGAAAATACCCACCAGCAACTAGTTTGAAATCTTTAAAAACCTTCATGATAATCTCAATCTTAGGGCGATATACTTGGAACTTTCCAACTAGTGTAAATTTATATTTTCCTGCACAATTTGAAATTTCAGCGTCAGAGAAATATATTGCTAGTTTGCCCGCCTTTTTCTTTACTTTTTTGATGAGATTGAAATCTCCTGTAACAGAATCATGATACATCTGCGGGAACATTATCTCTGTGAGGTTGTGAGATGGGAAGGGGAGTTGCTTTTGCGGGGTTATCACTGAGGAGGGTGGTGGCCCTGAGACCACGCAAGCACTGCAGGAAAATTGGCGCAGCCTGCCAACTGCCGCCGACGAACGGGACGCAGCAGTCAAGTAGTTCTAGTAGAACTGGCGGAATAGTTGAGCGTTGTAGCAACGAGCCCTTTAGTTTCGAACAAGAGAAACGACGAACGTTCTTGCCCAGAAACCGTCCTTCAACGAGCGACGAGCACAACGAAGGACGGGGGACTAGGCGCAGCATGACAAGCTCTTCGAAACAGACGAAGCACTAAGCATGACGACGGAAGAAGAAACAGATGAATTCAGGCGCGGAACCCTTCTTCTTCTTCAAGCTTGAAGTCACCGTAGCAGAGGCTAGGGTTCGCCATGAGGCCAAACCTTGGTAGAGCCTCCTGCCTATTGAAACATTTTAGTATGGAGTTTATATATTGTCGGCGCTAAAAGAGTGAAAGTTAAAAAATTTGGCGGGTGATTTGTTCAAAAGTTGTCCGTAAGAAGCTGTCGGTCGCTGGAAGTGAAGTCCCATCGCCAGCTTCGGAAGGACGTTTTAATTTACATATATATATATATATATATATATATAATTTTAGAAAAATATGAAATCAAACTGACCTCATATTTTCCACAGTTTAAACGAAAGAGTGCTCTACCTCAAATCCTGTATCTATCCCGAGGGATAAACACAAGACTTGAGGATGATGCTCGATCAAATAAACTAAAAAATATATGACATCCGTTTGGTCTGCAAAACCATTTTATTTGCCAACAAGTTCCCCTATTTAATACAAAGAATTAAATATGATTTATTTTAGGCTGGGTTCGGAAAAGCTTCATATAAGTGCAAGCTCCTATAGTTAATTACATCTTAAATGACCGAAGTCACCTAAGAAAACTCTCGATAAAAATCAGGGAATACTATCTTCAAAGAAGTCAAAAGGATAGGACTTTTCAACGAAATCGGACGAAGAGGTGTGAAAGGGGAAATGCTCGAACCTGGAACAATGTTGATGAATCCAAATGAAGAGAAACTAGGGGAGACCATAGATCATGAGGAGAACCTCAGTGACTTCGCAGTCTATCCTATGATTTGGCTTTAATTTTGAGAAAATTTATTAAAGTGTTTCATCTTGCCAATTTTATTTAATTAGAACTTATATTTGCGTGATATGGTCACACAAATCGCCTAGAAGATATGAGGGTTTACGTCGTATCGGACGACAACCTCAGAACCTAGAACGAGTTAAAGCTTAAATCGTACAATGGAGCTATACGAATGCCTAAAGAAAAGGTGGAGGATTTATGTTGCGCTAGGCAAACAACCTCGAAATCCTATGGATTGTTGTTTAATTTCTAGGAAAATGAATAGTTTTGCTGGGGAAGACATGTTCTACTGTTGAAGATAGTCGTGATGCCCACCGCTAGCTCCAAGTTTCTCGACGTGACGAGTTTATGTTTTCTAGGGTGTCCAGTTATGGTGTCAAATCAAACGACCCTATGGTTGTAGTCCTCTAAACATCCTATATAAAAGAAGACATGCTTAAAGCTATAAGATATAAAATGTGCAGTACAAGACAAACAGTAGGATGCATGTAGAACACTAGTAGGCAAAAACATGAGCAATATAACATGTTATACGGTACGGTAGCAGGTAAAAAAAAAACAGGAATAATATAACATGCTGTACAGAAAGAACAGTAGCAGGTAGAAACATGAAAAATATAATATGCTGTACAGAAAGAACAGTAACATGTAGAAACATGAACAAAATAATGTGCTATACGGGAAGAACAGTAGCAAGTAGAAACATGCTATACAATACAGTAGCAGGTAGAAAACATGAGTAATATGACATGCTATACAATATAGTAGCAGGTAGGAACATAAATGACCTAATCATGTTGTACAGGAAGAGCAGTAGCAGATAAAAAACAGGAAAATAAAGTATTGTTAAATGTAAAACAAACTTGTACGTCTGTGAGATCCGATGTTCCTTAAGTATAGCAAGCCTAAATGCATCTCAAAAGCAAAGTCCGGAAGAAAACGTCATCCAGGAAATCTGAGGAAGAACAGAAAACTCGAGAAAATCAACGAAAAAGATTCAATTAAAAGAAAATTCTCAAAACGCCTGGGGAAATTCCGAAAGAAAGGAAAAGTAACACGAGTGCCCTGTTCCAAAGCTTCGATAAAACAAAAAGAAGATTCGGATGAGGGGGACCGCAAACACTCGTATGACACTAGGCTCAGCTGTATATTTATTATCTAGGGTCCACGAATGCTACTCGGTCACCCGAATGTATGGAACCCGCCACTCGTCTAGAAATGTGTCTTGAACTTAACTCAGAGGGCTATTTCCCAGTCTAAACAGGTATTCGTCAGGTGGACAACCAGCTTTAAAGTATGTTTTATGTTTTTTTTTAACATGCATACAAATTTTAAACATGCAAAGAAGAGTTATCTATTTTGTTTTGTGGAAAAGTATGTTTTTTGTTTGGAAAAGAGTTTATCAAAACCTATATATATCTTTTTTTTTAGAAATTTTTGTTGTCCACGAGTCGATTACACTGTCGGGCGTGAGACTGCCAATCATCTGAGGAGGTTCGAACCAACTCCCGCTAGACTTATGTCGGCGAAGGATATCATATCCTATTGTTCATCAAATGCCTGGATCTTGATGTTATAGGATAGAGTATCTTTCTGCTCTATTTTCGGTGTGCCTTTATCATCAACACCGTACGCCCCAAAATGACTACTTGCGACCTTGCTTGATGTTTGCACGTATAGCAAAACGCTATACGTTGACACTTTTACATCAGACATAAGCATAAAAAAGAACGAACCAAGAAGCAAGGAAAGAAAAGAACAAAAATGGGGTGAGACAGAGGAGACACTGATCCATCTAAAACACCAAAAAGGAGAATGAATCAATTCTCAAAACTCGTACCGAAGAAACCTGTAAAAGTAGGACCCAAGGTCTTTCTTAACAAACATAAAGGGACACCCTGCGCTAATTTTTTTTTAAACCTCAAAGACATAGGATTGATCGAGTCAGCCAAATGCTTTTCCAAAATGAGGTCTAAAATCTCCCAAACTTCAAAAGAAAGTGACTTCGGGGAAACCACCACCGATATTTCCAAACTCATGCCGAAATCAAAATCCTCCAACTTTCAGATTAATAGATAGCCTCATACATTAAATAAACACGAAATCTTCCCATAAAACCAAATAAACGCTCATGACCAGGGTCAGTAGAGGGGAGGAAGCAGCCACTAAGGCCTCGGCCAAGGCACGGAACAGGGACAAAAGAGGTTCACGGCTAAAGCGAGGGACAACTACCAAGACCCATAACTAAAGGCAACCCAAGAGACAAAAAGCAAGGTTTACGGTTAAGGCAACAATCTATTCCAAAAAAGAACTGTTAAAGCTCACGGTTTAAGGCAGCCAAGAGCAGCTGCTAAAGTCCACGACCAGAGACAACTCAAGGCACAAGGCCCACGGCTACAGCAACCCAGGGCACAAAGGGGCTCACGGCTAAGGCAACCAAAAGAAACACCAATGGCTACTATGCTTCTCTGACAAACATGAAAGGATAACTAAAATGATTATAATTTTTGGGATGACAAACTTGATTCATCCACAACATTCAAGCCAATCAATCCTAGCAAGAACGACCAAATCACAAACCGACGGCTAGGCACCAAGCAAACATTAAATTGCGGCCTCATAAACTGCCAAATCAATTCATCAAAACCAAATAACAACCTTCGAATGGAGACAACACAACACACCCAAAACAGGCTCTCGGGTAAGAGCCGCGACCAACAAGAATAAAAAAGAACCAAGCCATTTCTCGGGTAGCAATTAAAATCAGCAAAGCCACCTCTCGGGTAGGGACCAAAGATAAGCAAAACAAGCCATCAAAAATCTTGAGTAAAGACAAGTTTTAAGGACTCAATCATGGGCTCTCGAGTAGGAGCTAAAACAAGCAAACCAAGCTCTCAAGTCAAGCCAAAACCGAGCTACAGCTAAGGTTCAAATTTGGGTTACAACAAAAGAATAGAAAACATCTCCCTACCCTCAAGACAACAAAATATAGAACTAACACATGTTTTAAACAAGAGCAGCCATGGAACTCTTCTAAAATAAATTTCTTCAACATAAGTAAATTTAGGCCAAAAACCCGTAGAATGCCGAAAACCGAGCCCAACAAGGACCAAAACCGAACCCAACAAGGTTAAAACGGGACCCAAGTATTGATATTAATCCAAGCTTTGATTGAAATTAAAATTCCAGCCACCTCTAAATCGAAAATCAGTAAGAGCCCAAAGTGAGCCTCCAAACCAAGCCAAAGCCGAGCCCAACAAGGACCAAAACTGAGTCCAACAATATTAAAATCCATGCTTCCATAAAAAAATAAAGTTCTAGTCATTTCAAGCCAAAGCCGAGGCTCCAAACCAAGCCAAAACCGAGCCCAACAAGAACCAAAAGCCAAAACAGAGCTCAACAAGGCTAAAACGGGCCCCAAGCATTGATATAAATTCAGGCTTGAACATAAATTAAAGTCTTAGCCACCTATAAGTAAAACCGAGCCATCCAAAGCCAAGGAACAACCTCCATGTCTAAATATTCCAAGCATACAACGATTCCAACAGATTTTTGAGCAGGGGAGATGCCTCACGAGGAGCTAAACCAAGTCCTCAAAACAAGATACAAAGCTTTCCAAATTAAATAAATTTCCTCCTAACATGCATATCAAGTAAGGGAAAGCCGCAGGAGCTAAACCGAACCCCCACATATGTATAAAAAAAAAAGTTAAGTGAACTCTCTAGCATTCATTTTAAGCAAGAGCAAGTCTTAAGATGCCAAAGCCGAAACCCCATAGCATGCATGAAAGACCAAATAGATTCCTCAATTTCTCATGCTAAACGAAAGATAAACAGAAAGTTTCATAATATACCTCCCAACATGCTTGCAAGAGGAGTATAAATTATTCCAAAGCCCTGCTTCAATTATCCAAATCGCTGCCAACATAAACATGATATGATAAACAAAAAACATGCCATATATCCACCACTTTAGGCAAATATCCAAGTCCAATTTCTAACGCATGCTCACATTTCATCCCCCACATGCGAATATCTAAAAAATATATGACAGTAAAGTAAACTAGCATGCTGTACCATCCAACAAGGCCAAGTTCAAAGGCTCGACAGAGAGGAAAACCGAAAGGAAACAGGGCACCGAAGAAAATGGGGAAAGAAGAGGTACCTTCTTAATGCCAATGTAAAGCACTGCAACACAAGAATTCGCCTCAAGGAGATGCTCTCATCGAAATCCCCTTTGCCAAGCTTCTCTCACAGCCAAAAAAATTTCTACACCTTTTCTTTTGCAAACCTTTTTTTTTAAACACNGGGAGGCTGGCGCAGCTTCAGGAAGGAGGGCCGCAGGTAGGAAATGTCAGGCAAGGACGAACGGGAGGTCAACTTTCTCTCGCGTGGAGGAGGAGAAGCTCGGTCGGCTCGAGACCGAGAAAGGGAAAAGCCAGAGGGAAAAAAAACGGAGAAGCCGACCTTGGGTGTGTGAGTTTAGGGATTTAGGCAGAGAAGAGAGGAGAAGAGAAAAAAAGATCACCCCATGAACCTACATCACTTGAATCGGGCCAAAGAAGAAAAGGACGCATTCCCTGCTCATAGAAGGTGAAGCAACCGAAACATCTAGGACCGAGCGGCGAGCCTAGTGGAAGCGAGGGAAGCATCGGGAAGAAAAGAAAATTTGTCATTCAAGTGTACCAGGGAGCAAGCTTCCCAGAGTCAAACTACCAAGAAAAGGAAAACCACAGCTCAGGGAGACTGACACGGCTTCGGGAAGGAAGTCCGCGGGCAGAAAGTGTCGGGCAAGGACGAACGATGTCAACTTTCTCTTGCGTGGAGGAGGAGTAGCTCGATTGGCTCGAGACCGAGAAAGGGAAAGGTCAGGCACGCGAACGGGAGAAGGAATGGAGTCAGAGCTCGGGTGCGTGAGTTTAGGGATTTAGGGCTTAAAGAGGAAAATAAATAATTTGGTTTATATGAATTTATTATATATATATATATATATATATATATATATATATTAAATCATATGCGAATTATTCACGCGCGGCGTCGTAACAAAATGGGTGTCATTCTTAGGCAAAATCGACGTACCAGATGCGCCGGTGCAGTCTGTTTTGTCATCCGGGGTCGCTCGGACGACGTCGTCGACAATCGGGTCAAAAACGCGACAAAATTCAAATTTCACAAAATTTCGACCCGCGATCGATCATTTCAAAAGATTTATTCGAGTATTCGACAGGTAACGTTGCAAGCGGTGTGAATTGTGGCGATCAGACATGTTGATTCTCCAAATTGCGAAGTTTTTTGCGCGCGGGAGTGCGAATTGTGCAGAAGGCCACCCTAAGGCTCAAAAGGTCATATAAGAATTCCTTTTGGGTTTCCTCATGTCGGTTTCACCCTTCGAAGTGCTAGAAGTCGATACCACACATGTGAAACCACAAAAGAGGACAGAAGTAGGTTTAATTTCTAAAATGAGGCGGGTCCCATTTCTAAGGTTCTAAGATAGTCGAAGATCCCTAAGGCTAGATCCTAAACCCTAAAAGAAAGACTAGACCTCACCAAAAATGAGGTCAACATACACACACACACACACACACACATAGATACAGACATATATATATATATATATATATATATATATATATATATATATGTGTGTGTGTGTGTGTGTGTGTGTGTGTGTCTATATATATATATATATATATAATTTTTGCAAAAGAGAGAATGATGCTTATGCAATAATAGCATATAAGTTTATGAAGAACGTTGAAGATTTTAAGCATTTTTTATATTCATATTAAAACTACTTAATAAAGAAAACATATCAAAAAATATAGCTTCAATTTTCATGTTAAAAAATTTATTAAAAATGTTTCATGCAATATTTCTTTGTGGATCACACCCTTACATTGCTTGAAACTCTTATACATATCCAATGCAAGGTTAGGTTTTAAGATAAAATTAATTTATCTGCAAAGATAAAAAGAAAGATTTTATCACTTGGTTTGAAAATGCCTTGTAGATGAAGTAGAATATCTCTTGATACGAAGTCGTTTTGTTTTAAGAAAGCCTTTGCGTAGGAGTTCGAAAGAAGAATTGATCCTTATAGTGGTGATAATGCCTCTTTGGATAGTTGAGTTTTTCTCTCTTTTAGGATGGCAAGAAGTTTCAAATAAAATGCTTAAGTTGTTAGCTAACTATTGAGTGTGATTTTAAATTAATTGGATATGTGAATAAAAAGCCATGAATTTCTTAAATGGATTGGTTAGTATGTAAACTAAAGGTGTTAACATTTATTGGAGAGTTGTATCTCAATTTTGTGCGGTTTGAAATGGTTGAAGGTTTTGGGAAGGTGGTAGAGATGCAGCAAAACAAGTATCGAGAGGAGGAGAGAGTTAGAAGTCACAAGCCTTAACTAAGATTTATTTGTAAATCAATACAAAAGTTTATGGATATGAGCTTTTGCAAGACATCCAAGCTATGTTTTTGTTGAAGTTATGGGGTGTAAATGGTACGTGGTGTGCTATAAAAAAGAAGGGAAGCACAGAAGAAAATATGTTAAAATTCCTCCATGAAGAGTGCATCCTTATGCTATATTATTGTGAAAGCTAAATAAACCTTTCCAATGTATGACTCTTTAAAATCTTTGATTAGCATTCAGAATCATCAATTTGGGCTGGTTGATGAATTTCCAAAAAGGGGCTTAATTTTTAGTTTTTTTTTCTTTTCAGGTCATGCATGACCAACTTCTCAAATTCCAAAGGAAAATAATTAAAAAATAAAATTTTATTTAATTTTAATGAAGTTTGACCTTTGTAATTTAATTAGTGAGAGGCCTCATTGTTTGTCTTTATCATAGCTTTAGAGGATTGCTAACACTCATCATTATAGAGAATTGTTGACACCTGTCATTGCAACTTTGCCATAACTATACACAAATTCTTGAGGTTCTTTCGTTTGGTTGTGAGTATAGAGGTCTCTTATGTCTATAGCTATTAAAGATTCTCTTGGGCATTTTTTTTTTTGCTTGAAAGGTAAAAATTACTTTTAGTCTCTGCTTCCCAGGGTTGGTTTTGTCAATTCTAGACGTCACACATGAGGAAGGGCCGGAAGTGTTGGTTTTCATAATTTGAAGTGCCAAATTGGATACTCGCAATAGTTTGGGATTGAAATAGATGCACTTTTAAGTAGTCGAGGAACCATTTTGGCCATTTACTTGAGGAGCTGCGTACCCGTTTTCTTTTTTCAAGGGAAATAACTATAATTTCCCTTGAAATTGTGGGCTATTAATAGGGAAGACTAACCGCTTTTAGCTCATGTTCAAATGGGTCTCATCAAACCAAATGATAAAGCAAATCAGTAATGGTAACATACAAATTGATATCTGAAACAAGTGCATGCATTTTAGTTATTTCTATAGCTCTGCTAGAGCTATCGTAGTATATGAGTTGCTGTTTAATGTTCACACTGTGTAGGGATATTGATTTTTTTTTTCCAGTTTGTTGATATTGTTAGTCTTGTTTGAAATCTGTTTATTAACTTGTAAAATTCATGCACTTAATTACCAATTTATTCCTCTCACCAGCTATAAAACTACAGTATTTATGTTTTTTTTATTAATGTGATAAGTGTCAAATTAGTCTGAATTTTTGTGTTGTCCATTTTAGTCTGGTGCTTATAAAAGTGTTGATTTAGTTCCAATTTTTTTAATATATTTTATGAGAAAAGTGTCAAAATAGTCCCCTTTCGCTATTCAGGAGGTTGTTTTAGTCCCATAGTTAATATAAGTGTCAATTTAGTCTCCATATTCTTTTAAATGGGTTGAAATAGTCCTCGTCAAGCACTATTTAAGAACCCATTAAAATAATTCGGGGACTAATTTAACACTTTATAAACTCTGGATTTAAAATGATCCAATGTAAATAGCTAGGGGACTATTTTGGCACTTTATTTTTTATAGGCTCTGATTAAAATGCTCCATGTAAACAGTCATGGGACTATTTTGATCCTTTACTCATTTCATAGGTGTTTTGTGCACCTTCTGTTGCCTTGCACTAGGTAATGTACTTTATCTGGCAATGTTATATTTTACTTCAGTGGGTGTCTTATTTATTTATTACTTAAACAAGTTGGCATTTTCTTTGGAATTCTTTATATTACTATGTGAATAAACAGGACTATATGGAAAGTAAAATCTGTTCTTCAGACATGTTAATTTTTTTTCTTAAATACTTGCCAATTATTTTTTTCTCGATAAAATATTAATTTAACTGTATGAAGGCTGGGCGCAAATGTCAGAAGAATGAATCAGCATCCACTTATTCTAGCAAGATTGAACCAACCAACACCTCATTGATGTTTGAAGATCTGAAGGAAATGGATCAGATTGGATTGGCTAATTTTGTTATTTTTGGCAACAGAACTTTCAGACCTTTGCAGTATGAAGCCTGTAAAGCTGCAATGGAAAACAAGGATTGCTTTGTTCTTATGCCCACTGGTGGAGGTAAAAGCTTATGTTATCAGGTAGTATATTTTATCTGCGTGATCTGATGTTTATGTTTCAGCATTATAGGGAAGTTTTTTGTATATAATCCTGAAGTTATAATGTAATTACCTGCCTGGTTTGTTGGTTTACACAAGCAAGAAAAAAAAACTACAGTTATTGTTGCTTTTTTACTTTCTTCAGTGCATTTTATATTAAGCGCATTTACATATTTACCACACAATTCTTATGTATTTACAGATCTAACACCAAAACATTCATATTTACATGCATACCAGACAAATTTTTATCATAACATCAAAATACCACCATCACTACTTTTTTAAAAGTGAAATATGCTTTTTCACGGCATAGGTATATGACAGCAAGATTTCATAAATGTAAATATCAAAGTTTGGGTATTAGATATGTAAACACATAGGAATTTTGTGGTGTGTATGTAAATTTCCCTTTATATTATTCTTGTGAGTTTCAATTAAACCAGATTTGCAACCTCTTCAACTTTGAAATGTGGAAATTCATGAAATTATTTGAAGATTTACAAACAAACCACCCAATTCCTATGTGTTTACGTATCTAACTCTAAACTTCAATTTTTATATGCATGCCACCTTACCCAAGCATGAAAAGGTGTATTTTGCTTTTTAAAAGTTAAAATGGTGGTATTTTTGATGTGATATGAATGATTTAGGTGGTATAATGTAATAAGTAAAGCTTAGATGTTAGATATGCAAATACAGTGATTGGATGGTATTTTTATAAATGCCCCATAATTATTACATTCTGTCATTTCCTTGTGTAAGTGATGGCATTTGTTTGTATGCGGAGTCATGAATTTAACTCGGGGAAATTTGCCCCCCCGTAAATATATGGAACTAAAATGAACTTGTCTCCAAAAATTGATTTGTGTTTTTTTTGCTGGTAAAAATTTTTATTGTTGAAATCTAGAAGATCTAAATTCTTTTTCAAACTCATTTTTCAAAGTTCTTTGTGAAACTTGTCATCTGAGAGTACAGCCACGCCCTTGCCACAACTGTCCACGGCTATTCCTACCCGGCCCTAGTCTAATATTGATGTTTGTTGTGTTTTTGGCTTCCGTTTGAGTCTTGATTGTAACCCTATATGTTTTGAGTAATAATATTTTCTTCCACAATTGCGGTTTAGGTTAACTCTGGTATTAATAATCCATATGAAAGTTGAGACTAATTTCTTACATGTATTGCTTTTCCTTCTGTAAATTCATATCATTGCCTAAAATTTAGCTATGATTTTATATGGGGGCATCTACATACATAACAAACAGCTTTAATATATTTCTGTATCTCACATCTAAACTTTCATATTTACACACATGGAACTCAAGTCTTTATCATTACATAAAAATAGCACTACTACCACTTTTTAAAGGTGAAATACGCCTTTTCTTGCATAGGTTTAAAGACTAAAGTGGTATGTATTTAATTATGAAGTTTAGGCATGAGATATGTAAATACATAAGATTTGTGTGCTAGGTATGTACATTTGCCTTCTATATAATTTGTCTAGTTTATTGGCTGATTAACTTACTGATATTTCTTATAGCTTCCGGCAACTCTTCATCCTGGCGTTACTGTTGTCATTTGTCCTCTCCTTTCATTAATTCAAGATCAGGTCTTTACTTTGAATGTTAAATATGGAATAGCGGCAACCTTTCTGAATTCGCAGCAAACTACTTCAGAATCATTGGCAGTAATTCAGGAACTTAGGTACAATGTCTTGTTTGGAGCTCTATTGATGTTTTATTCTTAGAGGTATTAAGATGTGTGTTGCATAATGATTACTACACTAACAATAGTTTTTGAACAATTTTGTTCTGTTGATTCTGACAGTATTTTTAATATTTTCACCCAATATTTCATAACAAATGTAAAGAAAAATTGTTCATCTTATAGGTTTTTATTTCGGTGGACAGGCTGTATTAACTATGTAAAAATTAAACTTCGGCAGTTGGGTAATGATTTTTGGGCGATGGTAGTAGAGCAATGGCAATCGGGCGATGATAATCATAAAATTACGGTTGGGCCATGGCTGGGGGACAATGGCAGTTGGGTGATGATGGTCAACAATAGTGGTTTTTGATAGTGTTCATCGATATTAATCATCGCAGAGGGCTCTTGAATTTTTTTAGATCTCTAAGCTCTTTCCAATAAGCAAGTCACTTTCATGTTGATAATGGGATCTTGTTATGGTATATGGTGCAAATTTTGGGTAATTATTGCAAAAAATCTCGAACATTTTATTTTATAATTTGTCTTAGTATTTTTATTATAGACGATATTTTCAACTTTTAAATGCTCTACTGATATCGGAGTTAAGTGATTTTGGGCTCATTAGATTTCTCTTATCGAGATGTTTGTTTTGATAAATTTTCTTATGTTGTATTAATCATTGTGAGGATTAAATCTTTATTGTAATGGCTTTGTGCATGAAACTAGGAGTTTCTATACTTTGAATGAATTGCAACTTAGGTGGTGTTCTTAAAACTTAATAGTTAGGTGTGATTGTCACCAACTCTAATGCGTTGAATGAAGTGCATCATCATCATTAACCTTGTCCCGAGCATTTGGAGTTAGTTTTATCAATCCTTTATTTTATTCATTCCTATTAAGTGCTATTTGAGGAGCTGAATCATGTCCTTTACAATTTCTATTCATGTAAAGTTAAGTTTACCCATTTCTAGTAGTCTTATGACGCTTTATTTTATTTACTCTTTTAATGATTGCATTATCTATCATTTATTAAATCTCTGAGTTACAAAAATATTTTTTCAATTACAATTTTTTTAATGTATGTCACTCCAGCCAGCTTTCTTATATAATCATTCTTAACATCCATCTTAAGATTTTTGTTTTTTGTCACTCTACTTAGATATCAAAGCATTTTTTATTGCTTAGCATTCAATTTCATCTGCCTAATTAAAGTTTTATAATTATTTTCAGCATCATGAACTATTATGTTGTAGTAGATCATATTAGGTTCATTATAGTCGAGCCATCCATGATATAGCCAACTCTTAGGTGTGTTCAATTTAATATGGTTTAATGTAGCCATTCTTCAAAGAGTGGTGCAATCCTTTATGTATCATTTGGGGGTGTCAATTGACTTGAAACACCAACTTGACCGGTACTTGAATAAAAATTTTTAAATTCAATTTGATCGAAATAATTTTTGGCTCAGTTTTACGCTGTAAATTCTAGCCCATTTAATTTTTCAAGTTGGGTTAACCCACCAACTCAAAATTGTCCCGATAAGCTAAAATTAACTCTAAATTGATCTACCAACTTGAAATTGACACTATATTGACTCAAAAATAACCCAAAGCTGATTAAAAAATGTCCCAAATAACTATTGTGCCTTATGTCAAATGGGTTATTGGGGTCGATGATGCTGGCGCCGAAGTTACGTCCGGGCGGGCGCTTCAAAGCGAGGGGCTAGGACACTGCTTGGCATCGCTGAAGCGGTAGTAGGGGGATCGCGAGAGTGAGAGATCTCGCACGATGGCTGGATGGATCACACAAAATATTGCGATCCATCCATGACATGATGAATCTACTGCTATAGGGAGTGTTTTTTGGATTTATTTTTGGCTTCCCACTCTCTTCTATTGTGTAGAAACTTCCTCCGTTAGGGGGAGCCTATAAATTGCGGTACCCTGTGTGTGGAGAGTCAGTTGTAGTGGAGTTGCTTTCTGATCTCCTGGGAGGAGTCTCTTCCCTCTTGCTGGGGTTGTATCCGACGATAAGTGGTGCTTCGGTTGCATCCTGCTCAAAAGTGGTGTTGTACACTTTCAATCTCTTTTGCTTCTTCTCCTGAACCTTCTCCTACCACTCGCCTTAGCCACCTACCACCCCATATTCCTCCACCACTTTGCCGCCACCCCTGCGTTCCTTCATGATCTCGTCGTCCAATCTTCCTACAACCAACCAAACACCATCCCAACTTACTAAAGAACCACCCGACCTTCCCCATCTTTCTCTACCACCCCGCCGACGCCCCACTGCCTTTGGGCATCTTCCTACATCCTTAACCTGGGATTTGTCCCTTATTGTAATTCCTTTTTATTTGAGTCGTGTTGTAATCCTATTTCTATATTATTAAAAGTTTACTTTTGTATTCCATTGTTCTTTTTACTAGTTTCAGTATCATTTGGTATCAAAACTAGCTCAACACTAGTCCTATCCTAGGGTTCCCCAACATCTACCCCTTATCCAACTCACCTCCAATTTTTTTTTCTTCTGATTCCCAACCCTAGCCATGCCACCTTGGAGAGATACTCCAAAATCGACCCGCGAAGAGATTCAAAGAGGAATTTGTTGTCTATAAGGGAGATTAGCAGAGTTGGATGGAGGAAACCAGGAAAATGTTACCTTCGATTGTGATTGGGAGAGTTGAAGGGAAGACATGGAAGAAGAGATTAATCTATTCCACAGGGAAAATCACAGTTCGAAGAATAATCGAACACGTCGTTTTGTTATCCAATATCAAAGGAGGCTGAGAGAAGAAGCCCCTTATGGAGTCAACATGACTTTGGCATCAAGATGAACCTTCCAGAGTTTGAGGGAGGCATGAACCTCGATGAGTTTATCGACTGACTGCAATTAGTCGAATGCATCTTCGAGTATAAGGACATACCAGAAGAAAAACGAGTCAAGCTAACTGCAATTAAATTAAAGAAGATTGCCTCATTATGGTGGGAAAATTTACAGAGGCAGAGGAGGAGAAAAAGAAAGTAAGAAGATAATTAAGTGGGAGAAGATGAAGAAGACAATGTAGAAGAACAGTTTGACCACTTGCAACTAAAGTGCAGCTAACAGAGCTAGAGGAGTACATGATCGCCAGATACCTTGGGGGTCTAAAGCCCGTTATTAGCAATTTGGTACGGCTACAACCATATTGGATTTTGGGGGATGTATAAACACTAGCCCTGAAGGTGGAGAGGCAATTAAAGGAAAGCAAGCAACAAACATCCTTCATACCACTATCGTCAACCGAGCAGTCACTTGCAACTTCTAAAGCCGACAAGGGTACGTTGGGAGGAATAGCAAAATTGGACAAGGATCTGATAAGGCAGATCAGCGTGGGAAGAAGTCAGAGAAATGTAGTTTCTTCAATACAGTGCCAACCATGAAGCGTTTCAGGTGCCACGACTACGATCGCATAGCCTTTAGCTGCCCAACAAAACGAGTTGTCACAATGTCAAGCAAATAAATGAGAAATCAGAGAATCCTGAAGAACTTCAGCTCTACGGAGACGAAGAAAAGCATTAGCCGTTCTGCGAATACTACAACCCGAACTAGAGCGGGGCCAATCCTGGTTAAGGCATAGCATTTTTTGCACTAAGTGCACCGTCAAGGGTAAGGTCTGCAACCTGATCATCGACAGAGAGTTGCGAGAACGTGGTGTCCACATTCATGGTGAAAAAATTAGGATTGTACTCACAAAAGCATCCTTAGCATATTCACTTACCTGACTGAAGAAGACAAACGAGATACATGTAGATCAATAATGCCTAGTTGATTTCTCTATCCGAGATCAGCTACACAAGCAAGTATGGTGTGACATAGTTCTTATGGACACCTATCACATTCTGTAAGGAAGGCCTTGACAGTTTCATCGCGAGACTCAACAGGACGGGTTCAAAAACCCTTATTCTTTGAAGGAAGGGAAATGTATCGTTTTACTACCTGCTAAGGATGTAAAAGGCGAGAGCGATACAAAGGCAACATTAGTTCCTCGTACCACTGTAAAAGGTGACTTAGACACTTGTGCTAGCACTACCTAACTTCAACCAACCTTTCGAGGTAGAATGCAATGCGTCCGACGTAGGGATCAGAGCAATACTAACCCAGGGAGGACACCCCATCGCTTTCTTCAATGAGAAGTTGAACGAGTCCAGGAAGAAATTCTCAACCTACGACAAAATTTTATGTATCGTAAGAGCTCTAGAACACTGAAGTTATTACTTTTTAACTAACAAGTTTACACTATTTACAGATCACAAGGTCCTAAAATTTCTCAACAGACAGAGCAAACTAAAGGGACGACATGCTACATGGGTGGAATTCCTAGCCTCATTTCAGTTGGTGCTAAAACATAAGGTGGGAAACTAGAACCGCATAATAGATGCATTGAGTCGTCGACACCTATTGATCACATCATTGCAGACTCGACTTATGGGCTTCGAGGTCATAAAGGATTTATATGAAACTACAAAGATTTCAAAAACATATGGGAGCAGTGTCAAGAGAAGCCAACGGGGCAATATGACATAAATGGATACTTGTTCCACCAGAGTCAGTTGTGCATTCCGATCCTCACTATGAGAGGCCATTGTCCAGGAAAGCCATAACGACTAGCAGGTCATTTCAATAGGGACATGACTCTCGCCCACATAAGAGCATTTTTTTTTGCCAAAGCTGACAAAAGATGTATGTCGATACTATTTTGGTTGGGGAGTTGTCTGTAAGAAGCTGTCAGTCACCAGAATCGAAATCCCGTCGCCTGCTTCGGAAGGACATTTTAATTTGCATATAGATTTCAGTTTAGAAAAATATGAAATCAAACTGACCTCATATGTAAGTACCTCAAACCCTATATCTATCCTGAAGGATAAACACAAGACTTGAGGGTGAGACTCGATCAGATAAACTAGGAAATATATGACGTCCGTTTGGTTTGCAAAACCATTTTATTTGCCGACAAATTCTCTTATTTAATATAAAAAATTAAATATGATCTATATTAAGCTATGTTCGAAAAAACTTTCTATAAGGGCAAGCCCCTATAGTTAATTACATCTTAGATGACGAAAGTTACTTAAGAAAACTCTCGATAAAAATTAAAAAAATATTATTGTTGGCATCAATTTTTGATGTGACGAATGTAGGGTGTCCATCTGCATGATCCATGATAGCTTACGGCCGGTCCATAGCCATCCAATAGTTAGATACACACCTGAGACCTTGCGGTGTGTGTTGAGGGGCACGTTTCCGTGGTCATTTTGTTAGGCTTTGACTTTCACTTAGGCAAATACCGGTCAGCATTTAGTACGTCGGACGACTTCGTTCGTGTCAACAAATATTATACGTCGCGTCACGCACGAAATTGACCTGAATAGGCCCGATCATTAACGAGGTTATCCAGATGACCCCGGACAACCAAATGGACTGCGCGATCACGTCCGTAATGTCCATTTTATTTATAAAGGACGTTCAGTTAGCTACGACTTTGCGGGCGAGTTTAAAATACACAAATTATTGTTTTAACCCGATCGTCGAACAAATGGTCTGAGACAACCGGAAATGACAAAACGAATTGTACGGTCGTGTCCTGAACGTCGATTTCACCTAAGGGAGACCTTCATTTTGCCGCGAGGATGTGTCTGGGCGAAAAATGCATGGAGGATAGTAATAATAATATAATTATTTTATTATTATATAAAAATAATATATATATATATATATATGCTTCACTCTTTATATTTTCTGCTCATGTGTGACCCACGCGCTCCCCTATGTTGTCCATAAGATCACACCTATTAAGAAAAAAAAAAAAATTTAAAAAAAAGCTGTGTTTATATATATATATATATATATTTATATATATATATAATCACATCTAAAGAGAATAAAGACAGCTATGCCTGCTCTACTCAGACACATGCTACAGGAAAAATATCACATGCTCTCCTCCCTCTCCCATGTTTTATTTCATCTCATTTAAAAAGATAAAGTTTCATTAAATGCTATCTCATCTCTAACTCCCTTATCAACGCCTGAGCCAAACTAAAAAAAAAGAATAATAAAAAATAAAAAAAGTCCTATAATATATATATCACTTGCCCACATGACTGGCTCGCTCTCTCTCCTCCATTTATGGCAAGCCATTAGCAGCGCTCTCGCGAACCCTATGCACGGAACTCGCTGCCACTCGCCTGCCTTGCTCCCGAGCTCGCCAGCGCCGACCTCCCTCGCTGGCGAACGAAGCCGCTGGCCTCCAGCTCCGCCGGAAAGCCTTCCCCGAGGCAGATCTCGCCGGCCAACGCACCAGAACTCTTCTTCCTCGGCAGCCGCGCGCCGAGGTTCTTCCCTCCTGTCGGCCACCTCGCCGGCGTGTTTCTCAGCCGTCGGAGCAGCTCACCTCGCTGGGGTTCTCCGCCGTCTCGTTCCGGTTGCGTGCCACCGACGTTCCACCACCGCCACCTCGTCGTCTCGTTTTTCCGGCGACCAAACACCTCGTCGGAGCATCCCGACGTTGTTGGACAGCGGATCTCGTCGCTGTTCGAAGGGGTGCAGGAGTCTTGGACCACGTGCAAAAGACTTCTCGGACTTCATTGGGCTTCGTGCAAACCGCGCGACGGTATAACTCCTATTCCCCTCTGCACTTTACTTCCTAGCTAGCCTTAGGTTGTAGTGGCGTTAGGCGTGCGGGTTCAATTGCCCGCACAGGGTGCATGCGTCGGCAAGTGCCAGTGCAACGACGCATCTGTGTGATGGATCGCTTGTTTTCCTAGAGGCGGCCTTTAGGATAAGATTCTCCTTGCGCAACCAAATCCCCTACGATAGCCGAGTGAATCATGTTTGATTGTTAATCTTAGCAAAAAAATCTTAAGGGTTGGAGCCTCTTTTGCTCCCCTTTGCTTTGTTTGCTTCGGTCTTGATGGAAAGATCGAAGAATAGGCCTTTGCGAAATGAGAAAATGCGAGTCGTTATCTCATTTTGCAAAATGCAGAGGTGTCGTGAAATCTGGAAAAACGTCGTCGCTAGTTCATTTCACGATAAGGCGGAGAACTTCCCCCTTGATGATCCAGGGAGAAGTTCCTTACCGGCCTCGCCAAAGCAAATGTGGCAATCGTCACGTTTCTATATGTTGACCCTAGCTTTCCTGGTGAGGTTGTTAGCACAGGGATGACTCCCTATTACATGTGGACGTTTGCATGTTGTATTTTGTATTTCACAAGCATTTCACTTTGCTCCAACCGGCCGCCCCGACCCGACGAGCTTTTTACTTCACCTCGACCGGCCGACCCGGTCCGGCGAGCATTTCACTTCACCTCGACGGGCCGCCTCGACCCGACGAGCATTTCACTTTGCCCGGCCACCCCAGCCCGAAGGACATTTCACTTCACCTAGACCGGCCGCCCTGGCCCGGCGAGCATTTCACTTCACTTCAGTTGGCTCTCCCGAGCCAGTTGGTATGACACTTTAGCTCGACCGGATGTCTTGATCTGGTTGACCAACTATTTGCACCATCATACTATTTTGCCCGCGTGTTTACATTTTTACATATTGTAGTGCATATGTATGGTCGCATCACTGCATCCTGCTCTGCATTTGTATGTCTGCAAAATTTTGGTCATATACCTAGGTTGCACATTCTCTTCTGGCCTCTGCCTCCATGACACGCCTACCCTTTATAGGCCATTGCTCTATCGACACACCTCTCGAGGCCATTGCCACCACGGCATGCTACCCTCATCGGGCCGCCACCACCATGGCATGCATCACTGCCGCTTCGGTATACCCCTTTGGGTCGCTACCATTTCGGTATACCCCTTTGGTCCGCTGCCACTACGATACACTCACCTCTGTTCGAGTCCCTGCCCTATGGTACACTCATCCCTTATATACTTTGATTGTTCATTTGTATTTGCATGTTCATATGGATAGTGAGCCAGACCCGTTATGAGAGCGACTCCCGTGTTGGTTGCGACGCCTTAACGAGCATTGCTTGTAGAGTCGATCCCGATGAGCAATACGAGTTAAGTCATCGGGATTGACATGAGTTTGACTGTGCTAAGAATCCAATGGATCAAAATGGTGCCACCTCCTTTCATGACACCTTCTAGATCTATTGGATCCTTAGGATAGGGCCGGTCAGACGACCCTATCAAAGTCATACCATACCCATACTCACCCCGCACTCAGATATTAGGTTGACGCACTTTTCGTTAGATGGTGTGCTAGGCTAGGGCTTAGGGTGCTAGGTAGTATTTTTCGACACCTTTGACTATTGTTGTGTGATGCATTGTTTTGTGCTAGCAATGTGTCACCTTCCTGCTTTTTCGGTGTGTTTACATGCTTTCTTATATGTGATAGTATGTTAGAGCGATCTTCTGCAGGTGCCGTGCCTACTTATAAACACTCACACAAGACTATTATGGGGGAGCATGTAGGTACTGAAAGCAGTACTTATAACTATCATTTGCTTGCAGGTGCTCTTTAGCTCCCCCAATTATAAGGTACTGCTTGTTATTTTGCGATGCATGGCGTGCCCGCTAGCATTTGTTTTCTGTAGGTCGAGTCTTTATTTTTCAAATGTATTTGATAGAGTCATAGGAAAATCTGTATCGAAAATAAGGTATGGGCACGAGTTTCGAGGCGGATGACACGTCGAACCATGTGACGAGGGCCAGGAGCAGCAACTCGTGTTCCGTACCTTAAGTCTGAATTTTACATTATTGTATAGACCTAGGACCGGGCATGTATATGCGGAGTCCGGCCGCTTTTAGTGCTTTCACTGGATTATGTTGCCGGTCCAACGACATTTGGCCTGTTTATATATTCTTTTAGGGTGTTTTCTTTCTCTTCTCGCGTCATGTTGGAGCGTTTTATATTGTTTCTTTCTGTGTATTTAGGATATCACGATGCAACATAGGCTCATTAGGATTTAAATTCTTAATTTTTCTACTAAAAATAATCTTAAATAAAATATTCAAGATAATTAAAATTTAGGATTAAAATATTCAGGATTTAAAAAGTTGTAATATTTACTTTCCTGCATATATTAATAGGGTCTCCACAGTCCTTCAGGACCGCTCTAGATAACTGCATTCATATTTAAATGTCTCGAGGAGGAGCACCCGTGCTTCTTCAATCTGACTGACCCAACATACCCTTTATAGGTAATTGTCTAGCGTGCCTAGGATGTTAGAAGACTCCCCGACCCAGACGGGGTATAAGTCATTTTTTTGGAGCGTTTCCAGCTTTGCAGCTGAACCTCCACTTTCTTTTCTTTACTGAGGCATCATCGCCACTTCGGCAGGTATAAATCGCACCTCTTGGAGTTTAAGCTGATAGTCATAAGATAGAGTTTCGTTCATTTGACCTTAGGGTTACCGGAGTTCCCGTGGGTGACGCAATTCATGGATTTCTGACCGGGGATCCCAGGTCGTGTTGGGTCGACTACCTTCACGACCAGGTAGACCTAGGGTCCTAGTAGCTTGGGATGAGAGGTCCGTGGTACCCCGACCCAGTTACCTCTACCCTTAGGACCATTCTTACATACTTTTTGACCACCTTCGTTGAGCCTTGTCTCTTCTTTTACATTCGTTAGAATCATCCTGACGGCTTGATGACCGACGAGCTGCTGCCCGTTTGGGATACGACGATTTGTCCTCTGCCTTACGGTTTGGATGTGCTTTGACATATCGGGACTTTCCGTTGGGATGACACAGTTATTTCGTAGGTTCTGTATGCTGATGAGTACGCTATCCATATGGGGACCATGAGAGAGTCACTTCTTGCCCGGTGGTTTAGCGAGAGCTTTGAAGCATCGGGACATTCCCCCTGCGAGATAACCTCCCTTGACGACCCCGTGCTAGTTGTCATTTTTTAGGTAAGCAAAACCCCTTTGGATCAAAAGTTTTCTTGGGTAACCCCCAAAATCTAATTAACTAAGTGGGATGCGTCCCCTTAGTAGCACTCATGGCCCCAGAGCAGACACCTACACCCGACTCTCTGGTTTTGGGTAGTTTACGTAGGTATTCTTTCGCGGGTATCGGTTTAAGGTGCTTTCGCCCGATCTTGTTTGGGTGGGCACTCTTAACATATCATTGCGAGGTTTACCGCACGTAAGTTCTCCACGTTTTGTGTTTTCTCTTGTTTATCGCATTGACATATGTCTCTTTTTATTCGGTTTCTCTTCTCTTCGAATCATTGATCTGATTCAAGAGGGAGATTTATTCGAATAGAGGAAGTACACGACGATCGACAAGCTGACGACTCCTAAAATAAAAGAGAGAAAAACAAACGAAAACAATTATCTTCAAGGACTTCAAAATGATAGGACTTTTCAACGAAATCGGACAAAGAGGTGTGAAAGGAGAATGATTCAAATTTGGAACATTTATTGTGGAATCCAAAGGAGGAAGAACTAAGGGATGTCACAAATTCGAAGAAGAACTTCGGTGACTTCCCAATCCAACATATGATTTAACTTCAGTTTTGAGGAGAAATTATTTAAGTGTTTCATCCTGCAAATTTTATTTTTTTAGGGCTTATATTTGTTTGAAAAAAATCACAAATAACTTGGAAGATGTGAGAGTTTAGGTCGTGACGAACGACAACCTCAGAATCCTAAGACGAGTTATGACTTATATTGTATAACAGAGCTATACAAAGACCTAAAGATAAATTGAGGATTTATGTTTCATAAGCAAACAACCTCGAAGTCCTATGACTTTGTTGTTTAATTCTAAGAAAGGAGATTGGTTTAGCTGGGGAAGATGAATTTTGATGTTGAAGATGGTCGTGCTGCCCACTATGCTAACTCCAAGCTCTCCGTCGTAGCACCTTCAAGTTCGATGTTAGTTTTAAGTGTACATGAAATTGTTGAGTCAACGATCTGCTGCCGAGTACCACCTATAAAACCAACTACTGTCCGCCTATTCTAAGGTATAGCGTGTAAAAGAAACAGTAGCAGGTATAACAAAGTAAAACAATGACATCACAATATGTATAGAAGAGGTAGAGCATGTGGTACAGGAAAGCAATACAATGTAATAGTGCGTGTGCTGTAAAGTAAAATACTGTAAATGTAAAACAAACCTGTATAACTTGGAGGCCCGCTGCTCCTTTAAGTGTAATTGATGTATAGTTATGAGTAGAGCAGTAGAATTTAAGGAAACGAGCTAGCATGCATTATATAGGCAGAAGTGAACAACAAAGGAAACGTCGCTTGGAAAACTCGAGGAAAATCAACAAATAATCCATGACGAAAAACTCGAGAAAATCGACGAGTAATAATTTAAATAAAGTTACAAAAATCTCAGGAAAATACCGGATAAAAGACCACGAGTGCTCTGTCCAAAAATTCCAATAAAATATACAAAAAATCTGAAAAAAAGGGACCGCAAGCACTCGGGTCAGGGCTATGCTTAAATATATATTTGTACTCGAGGGTCGTCGAAGGCTACTCGATCACCCGGATGTATAAAGCCTGCCACTCAACTAGAATGACATCCTGCTAAACCTAACTTAGGAGGGTATTCCTTAGCCTGAAACGGGTAATCAACAGGTGGACAACCAGATTTAAAATGTATTTAAAATTTGTATTTTTAGCATGCACATAAATTTCGGGCACACAAAAGGAAGTTGTATCAATTTTGTGAATGAAAAAATATATATGTTTTTATTATGTTTGTTCTTATCAATTATGAAAAGTGTAGTTGTCCACAAGTCGATCACGCCACCGGGCGTAGGACCGCCAACAACCTAAGAAATACAAGTCCCCCGCTAGTCTTGTGTCGGTGAATAATATTACATCCTACGGTTCACCAGGTCCCTGGAGGGGGTCTTGATGCCTTTGTCATCATCGCTCTATGCCCCAAAATAAAATTGACTACTTGCGATCTTGCTTGATGGTTCACATATAACAAAAGGCTATACATGTGCACTTATGTATCAGACGTAAACACATAAAGCCGAACCAAGAAGCAAGGAAAAAAAAAATAAAAATGGGGATGAGAGAGAGGAGGAACTGATCCACCTAAAACATCGAAAAGATGGAGGATGAATCGGTTCTCAAAACTCATGACGAAAAGACCTGAAAAAGAAAACCTTAAGATGATCCTTGAATCAATTTGAAAGAATATCACTTTCTCACATTTTATAAGTGGATCAACCTAAGAAGGGTATCTTTTCCAAATGTTATTTCAAATCAAATCGAAACGGGCCCGAAAGCTAAGGTGAGGACTATACTCATGGCTCCCCCCCCCCCCCCCCCCCCACTCACACCCAAACCTATACTCAAGTAACATCTCAACTTCGATGTCAAACTCCCAAAACATCCTTTATGAATTCAATTAATATCAACCATGTGCTCTCCTAAAATGAATTTTCAAAGTCCTCCAAACTTCACAATTTAAACAAAAGGGTAATAACCCCAGGACTGCGGCCACTTATACTTCCAAAATCATGCCAACATTAAAACCATTCAATTCTAGACTTAATGAAAAGCTTCTTATATCAAATAAACATAAAACCTTCCAATAAAACCACATAAATGCTCACAGCTGGGGTCAATAGAGAAGGGAACAACCACCAAGGCTCTCGGCCAAGGGCACCAACATAACAAGATGCTCACAACTAAGGCAGTAAACGGGGCGCAGAAAAGAGCTACTAGGGCTCGCGGGCAAAGCAACAAACAAAGACAAGAGGCTCACGGCTAAGGCAACCCAAGACACAAGAGAGTAAAAAATATGATTATAATTTTTGTTGGGATGACAAATTTGGTTAACCAACAACATCCAAGCCACTCAGACTCAATAACGAGAGCCAGACCATCCCAGGTAACCCCTCAATAGGCTCACGGGTAGGAATAGGAAAAGCACAGGACAGCCGCCTAACAAGAATCTCGAATAAGGACAACACAAAGCACAAGCCAGGCCCCGGTAATGGTCTAAAACAAGCCAAACCGAACCCCCAACTAAGGCCCAAAACAAAACCCTTAAGGCTAACAAGTAAAGCTCAAATAATTAAGACAAAATCTCAACCAAGAACTCAACCTCCAACCCTTCCAAGGTGAAAACCGAGCCCCCATAGAGACCAAACCAAAACTTTATAGGCTAACAAATGCAGCTTATGATAGTAAATCCAAACCCGACCACCTTTAAGCAAACCGAAAACCAGCAGGGGCCAAAACGATACTCTCAAAGCTAGTAAAGGAGCTTCAAGGCCTCAAAGAAAATTAGGACCCAAGCCTCAATAAAAATTAACATCCCATGCTCCTGGAATGAAAACCGAGCATCAACAAAGACCCAAAATCGAGCCACAGCAAAGATCCAAAACACGTGCTATCAAAGTGGTTAAAGAACACCCATATGCCCTTAAAACATCAAAATATGGAGCCAAAATATGTTTTAAACTATAACAGTAGCATGAAAAATACTTTAGAGCACCAATATAATCTTTCTAAGCGTGAATCAATTTCCCTCAAACATCTAAGCATGAAAGATGTTCGCCCCCTTCGAGGAGCCAAACTAAACTATCAAAACAAGATATAAGACATTTCCAAATTAAATAAATTTTCTCATAGCATGTATTTCGAGCAAGGAAAAGCTACAGGGAACCAAAACCGAACCCCACATATATATGAAAAGCAAAACAAGTTTTCCAATACTTCATGCTAAGTAAGAGTGAGTAAAAAGCCTCACAGTGTATCCCAACATGTATTCCAGAGGAGCATGTGTTATCTCAGAGCCCTTATTCGTCACTTTTCCAATTGCTTCAAATAAAAAGAAAAGAGAGAAGCTAATAACATGCCACATTCTCACTATCCTAAGCAAATAATCACGTCCAGCCCCTAAAACATATCTGCCATTCTATTTTCACATGCTCAAGTAATAAACACCTCCAAATATAGACATAATAATAAACTAGCATGCTGTACCATCCAACAGAGCCATTCTCAATGGCTCGACAGAGAGAAAAACCGAAAGGAAGCCAGGCGCAAGAGAGAGGAAGAAGTACCTCTTCAATGGAGAATCAAAGTAAGAGTTTCAGAAAAATATTTCACAGCCTAAACTTCTCTCCAACAGTAAGAGGAAACCAACCCAAGTACTAGGAACAAAAGAAAAGGTTGAGAAATAAATTTGGCAGAGTTTTCCCTCCCTCAGAAACTTTTTTCTCGCTTCCTAAAATGCATTAAGTAAAGCTTAATATAGACGGGAGACATGGAAGGAGCTATCGAAAGCTCGTAAATGGCTCGAGGAAATGGGCGGAGCAGGCACCCCATGCGGGCGGCTCGAGAGAGGCAGAGGATGAGATCCTCGCAGAGGATAGGATTCGATAGGGAATGGGCAGCCTGCGCTAGGCTCGGGCGTGCGAGCGGGTCGAGCAGAGGAGCGCGGGAGTTCAAAGGGGCAGGCGAGAGACAGGTTGAGCGAGCGAGAGAATTAGGGCTAAGGCTTGCGGGTCTCAGAGGGATTAGGGAGAGGGATATATTAGATATAAAACAACAACAATAATAATAATAACAATAATATTGTTATTATTATTATTATAATACGCATTTTATTCATTTCCTCTCAGGCACGTCGTCGCAGTGAAACAAACGTCTCCCATAGGTAAAATCGACGTTCCGGACGCGTCGGCGCAGTCTGTTTCGCCATCCGAAGTCGTTTCGGCAACATCATTGACGATCGAGTCAAAAATGCGTCACGATCCGATTCCCGTCCAAATCTTAGTTCGAGCTCAATTAATTAGAATGGGGCGGGTGGTTGTCATGAAGTGTTTGGAAAAAGGTTTGGAATATTTTTTATTTGACTTGGGGGTCATGAATGAGGTGAAAGTGAGCAATAGTGAGTGCAAGTGAGTGAACAACTCCAGAGCAACATCCGGGGTCAAGCCTAAGGTCAAGCAGTCCTATGGGAACTCATCTCGAGAGTGCTTAGAGGTTAGGACCAATATAGGAAACTCCAAGTTGAGCAAGAGGAGTTTAGAATTTCTAAAGGTGAGGGTTTCTCTTCTAGTTTTTTAGGAATAATCAACAGGAAAGTTCTATGGCTAAATCCTAGGCTATCAAAGAGAATACACTAGATCTCAATCAAAAGTGAGGTCAACAATGTAGAACGACATGTCAAGCAATGCATGATTTGTCATCTGACAAAGACAAGTTGGGAATGTCGGATTATACACTCCACTTCCAGTACCAGAGGCACCATGGGTGGACGTCAGCATGGATTCATGCTATGACTTGTAATAACTTGAATGAATAAAGATCTCGTAATGGTTGTAGTTGACATAGTCTCTAATATGGCCCACTTTGTGCCCTGTCATCGGACACGCTTCTCACATCGTCGCTTCAGGGAGTTTGTAAGGTTGTATAGGATTCCCAAGACCATCACCTCCGACAGAGTCGTTAAATTCCTGAGCCACTTCTGGAGGACACTATGTGGAAAGCTTGGCACCAAACTCCAATTCAGCTTGATAGCGCATCCATAAACAAACAGATAGACAAAGGTAGTAAACCAAAGTCTCAGTAATCTCTTGAGGTGTTTCGTGGGAAAAAAAATAAAACAGTCGGATCTTATTCTAGCCCAAGCTGAGTTTGCCTACAACTGATTCATCAACCAAACTACTGGACAAACTCTTTTCGAGATTGTGTATGGGCGCAATCCGCTCACACCACTTGAATTGGTATCTCTCCTGCCATCTTCGGATATCAGCAAGGATGCCACAAAACGAATTCACGAGATTCAGAAGCTCCATGAAGAAATTGGCAAGAAAATTGCTAAGCATATTAAAAAATACTAGGCACAGACAAATAAATCCAAGCTGAAAGTATGATTGAGGAAGGCGGCCTCATATGGATTGGATTGAAAAAGGAAAGATTTCCTGCAAGATCATCAGGGAAAGCTTAAGCCAAGAGCAGATGAATCATTCAGGATACTCCGAAAGCTGAACGACAGTGCCTATAAGTTCGACCTGTCCGGAGACTACAACATTTCAACCACAATCAATATCGTTGACTTAAAACCATACTTTGAAGAGCTTGTAGCTTCGACAAAAGAGTTCGAAGCTTTCCCAACCCTGAGAGAGACTGACGCATGCGCTAAAGCCGCGCCCTGGTGCGACTTTCAAACCGCAAGGCTAGGACCCTAATTGACATCGCAAAAGGGGGAGTGTGGGGATCGTGAAATCTTAAGAGGGCGAAATCTCGCGAGGGATCCCAAGAGCAAGAGATCCGCACGATGGCTGGATGGATCATGCGAACTATCTCGATCCATCTAGGGAATCACGAATTTGCTGCGGAGTGTTTTCTAGATTTTCCTTGACTCCCACTCTCTTCTTTTTTCTAGAAGCTTCCTCCGTCCGGAAGGGGCCTATAAATTGTCGTCTCCTGTGTGTGGAGAGTCAGTTATAGTGGAGTTGTCTTCTGATCTTCTGCGAGGAGTCTCATCTCTCTTATTATAGTTGCATATGACGACAGGTAGTGCTTCGGCTGTATCCTGCTTCGAGGTGGTGCTGTAAAATTTCAATTTCTTTCGCTTCTTCATTCGACCCTTCTTCTACCACTCCCCTTAGCCACTTACCACCCCATATTTCTGCACCACTCTACCGCCACCCATACTTTCCTCCACAACCTCAGCGTCCAGTTTTCCTACAATCAACCAAACTCCATCTCAACTTACCCAAAAAACCACCCGACCTTCCCATCTTTCCCTGTCAGTCCGTCGACGCCACCATTGCCTTCAAACATCTTTCTACATCCCTAACCGAGGATTCATCCCTTATTGTAATTTCTTTCTATTTGAGTTGTGTTGTAATCCTATCTCAATATTGATAAAAGTTTACTTTTGTGTTCAAATGCTCTTCCTATTAGTTCTGGTATCAGTTGGGCTTGGCCAACAAGTTGAAGTTGGGTAGGGTTTTGGGTTGAATTTTTTGATCTGTTAATTATTTGGGTAGAGTTTGGGTTAAACAGTTTTGAGTCGGGCAAATCGACCTAAGAACTTAATTTGACACCCTATTCATGCTTTCGAGCTTTCAAAGTTTTTTTTTCCTTTTAAATAATATGTCCCATGCGAAAATAACGTAAATTCCATTTATTTGTTCTCTTTGCATAACCCTCGTTGGAACAGATAACTAAGGGTTCATTTGGGGTGACTATAGATTTTTTAAAGGCAGTTGTGTGGAGAAAATATTTTTTTCAAAAGTTATTATGGGCATTATAATTTTTTATTTTTACTTTGACAAAAATTGGAGAACAATTTTTTTATAATTACCATACACCTGCAAATCTGCAACAAAAAAATTTAAAAGACACCACCAAAAAAAGAAAAAAAAGTTAAATAAAGGCATGGGCAACAATCTCAAAAGTAAGAAGGTGAAAAAGCTGCCCAAACAAACTGTAACAAAGCATCCCATCCTGTTACATGCATATCACCATTTTTTGTATTTACATATCTAACACCTAAACTCTATTTTTAATGGTTAAACCATCCAAATCTTTCATATCACAAAAAAACATTCCATCATTTTAACTGTTAAAAAGGTAAAATACACATTTCATGCATAAATAAGGTGACATGTCTGTAAACATTTCTCGCCGTTGGCATGGTTCTTCCTTCTTAGGATTGTATCCAAGGACAGATGATGCTCCAGTTGTATCTTGCTCCGAGGTGGTGAGTTTCTTTACTAATCTTCTCCGTATTTTCCTTCCCAGCTCGTTGCCCTTTTCACTATGCGCCCCACCTCGGCTCCAGCTACCACTAGTCTCCCGCACCAACCTGCTACCTACACCCCTTTCTGCAGCCGCCATTCTTCCAAACCACCCTCATCTACTCCGCCATCCTTCTAGCAGCTCGACTTGCCGCTGCCTCCCCTTCCTGCAACCTTGTTGTTGCAACCTTCCAAACCATCCCCACTCCTGTTGTGCAGCCGGGGTTCATCACCTTCTCCCTCCCTAGAGGCTCGTTTGTGCTGTGTTATTTTATTTCCATTTTTAAGAATCTTTGTTGTGATTCCTCAAATTTTTAGTAATAATATTCACATTTGATTGTTTTTTTTAGTTAACTATAATATCCTTTAGTATAGAGCTAGCCTAACTTTAGTTCTATCATTGAGTTTTCAAGCATCTGCCTTACACACACACACACACCCCCCCCCCCCAAAGAAATTTTCTTTCCTATCCTCAACCAGTTATTCCATTCCCCAAACCCTAATTATGCCACTAAGGAGATATATGTCAGAACCTACCCGGGACGAGATACGGTGAAATTTTTCGACTTTAGTAGAGGTTCGCGGAGATTGATGATGAAACCCAAGGGAAATTACCCCTGATCGTGATCGGATAAATTGAAGAGGAGAAAGAGACAAGGATCTAAATCTCATTCGCTGGGATGAATGCAGTGGTGAGGAAGACAGAACCCCTTGCTTTGGAATTTAGTATCCGAGGAAACCGATAGAAATGACTGCATATGGAGGACACGAGGATTTTGGTATCAAAGTGGACCTACAAGAGTTTGATGGAAGTATGAATCTTAAAGATTTCATCGAATGACTATAATCAGTTGAGAAGATATTCGGGTATAAAGAAGTGTCAGAGGATAAAAGAGTGAAGCTTGCAGCCATTAAGTTGGCGATGAGCTCTTCCTTGTGGTGGGAAAATTTGAAAAGACAGAGAAAGAGAGAAGGCAATGACAAAATTATTAAATGAGAAAAGATGAGGAAGGAAATGCATAGGAAATACCTACCACCTCATTACCATAGGGATATGTTTTTGAGACTCCATCACCTGAAGCAAAGAGACCTATCAGTGGAGGAGTGCACGACGCAGTTTGACCGTTTCAGATGAAGTGTGAGTTGATCGAGCCTTAAGAACACACCATCGTTCGTTATCTGGGGTCTGAAGTCCACTATCAACAACGTTGTGCATTCACAACCATATTGTCACTGAGAGATGGTAAGACCTTAGCCTTGAAGGTGAAAATAGAAACAGAGCAGGCAACATACCTCATTAAGCAACAGTCCTTATTCAGGCAATCATCTGCAGCTATAGCTACTGACAAGGGTGCCCATGGAGGAGTTGGAAAGATAGGATAGGGAAGTGATAAGCCAGATTTGACTGGAAAGAAACCATAAAAAGAGTAGCTTGCCCGGTACAGTGCCTATCAGGAGACGTTTTAGATGCCATTGCTACGTACACATAGCCTCCAGTTCCTTTACAAGCCGAGTTGTTTAGTTCACAGAGTAGGGCGTCGTCGAGGAGGTGGAGGAAGAGGAAGCAGAGGAGAACCTAGAGGAGAATTTCAACTCCAAGGGGACGAGGGAGAGATGCTCGTTATATGGCGAGTCCTACATATGGGGCTAATAAGTATCATTCATGGCCAAGACAATATTCACAACATGTGCACGATGAAGGGCAATGTTTGAAGTTTGATTACAACGGTGGAAGCCGCGAGAATGTAGTATCCACATTGATGGTGAAGAAACTTTGATTGGTAACAAAGAAGCATCCTCGATTCTACTCGCTTGGTTGGAGAGAGGAAACAAGATACACGTGGATCAACTGTGTTTGGTTGTATTTTTGATCGGGGATCGGTTATAGGAGCAAGTGTGGTGCGATGTAGTTTTTATAAACGCGTGTCATATTCTGTTGGATAGGCTGTGAGAGTTCGACCGCAAGACCCAACACGACGACTTTAAGAATACTTATTCATTTTAAAATGTTGGAAAACAAATCATGATATTACCTGTCAATGATGAAAGAGGCATAAAGAACACAAAGGAGGCATTAGCCTCAAAAGCCACCTTCATGCAGTCGGTCAGGATGCTTTAGTAGCAATGGTGTTGGTCTGACTCGAGGGAATTAAGGAGAGTGAGATACTAACACCTATACAACGACTGCTATGTGATTTTGAGGATGTGATGACAGACAATCCTCCAGAGGGATTGTTGCTACTGAGGGACATTCAACATGTCGTAGATCTCATACCCGGATTAGTGTTATGAAATCGGCTTGCCTGCGGAGTACAGGAGTTGTAATGACAGGTAGAGGATCTCTTCGCAAGAGGATTAGTCAGAGAGAGTCCCAATTTGTGTGTTGTTGCCGTCTTGATGGTACTCAAGAAAGATAATTCGTGGCAGATGTTCATTGACTGTAGGGTCATCAACAAGATTACCGTCAATGATCAATTCCCCATATCTCACATGGATGATCACTTGGAGTTGTTGCATGAAGCCTTTCTCTTTTCTAAGGTCGACTTATGCAGTGGGTACCACTAGATCTGGATGAAGCCATGGGACGAGTGGAAAACCACTTTAAAGACCCGAGATGGCTTATACAAGTGGACAAGTATGCCTTTCAGATTGTTTAATGTGACCATCACATTCATGAGGTTGATGAATCTGGTGGATTGGGCCCACATCGGGAATTTATGGTGGCGTACTTCGACAAAATTCTAGTATACAACCAATCCGAAGATGAGCACTTATAACACCTAAGGACGGGCTTTGAGGTGTTGCGATCAGAAAAGCTATACTCCCATCGAAAGAATTGTCACTTTATGACAACACCGATATGTTTTTTGGATTATATTATGTCTAGTGCAGACATTTAGATGGATTCTACCAAGATCAAGACCATTATATGTTGAATTGCACTGCAATCTTTCACCAAGCTGTGATAGTTTATGGGACTAGCAACATTTTATAGACGATTCATTAGGAGCTTCAGTACCCTCACCGCTCCCTAATAGAGCTATTGAAGGGAGAGAAATTTGAATGGATAGATGCAACTTAGAACAGCTTCAACACGCTGAAGGGGAAGGTGACTCGGGCACCAATTTTGGCATTACTGGATTTCAATCAACTGTTCGAGGTAGTGTGATGCGTCTAACGTGGGGATAAGAGCAGTGCTGAGCTAGGGAGGTCACCATATAGCCTTTTTCAATATGAATTTGAATGAGTCCAGGAGAATATGTTCGATGTACGACAAGGATTTTTATGTTATTGTGAGATCTCTTAAGCATTGGCACTACTATCTACTGAAGAGCAAGATCACTTTATTCACGAATCATGAGGCCTTGAAATTCTTGAACAACCAGAGAACGCTGAAGGGCCAATACCCATCTTCGGTGCAACTCTTAGAGTCGTTCTAGTTTGTCTTAAGCACAAGGCGGGGAGCCAGAACCGTGTAGCAGACTCACTGAGCCGTCATCACTTGCTGATCATTGAGATGCAGGCTCAAGTTGTAGGCTTTGAGATAGTGAAGGAGTTGTACGAGACAAACATTGATTTAGGAAAAAATTTGTAGCGGTGTCAAGAGAAGCCTATCGAGGAATACTGTAGGGCTGATGGTAATTTGTTTTACCAGAGTAAGTTGTGTTTTCCTTGATGTTTGCTGAGGGAGTCCAATGTTCATGAAAGCCACAGTGGAGGACTTCTAGGATATTTTGTTAGAGATAAGACTCGCACTTGTGAGAGAACACTTCTTTTGGCTTTAACTGACTAGAGATGTGGAGCTGCGTTTCAAACAATGTTGGATTTGTCATATGGCCAAAATTTGAGACAGAAGTAGGACTATAAACCCAATTATCTATACCGGAGGCACCATGAGAAGATTTTAGCACAGACTTTATGGTGGGCCTCCCAAAGACCCAACAAAATAAGGATTCCATTATGGTTATTTTGGATCAATTTTTGCAAATGGCGCATTTTGTACCCTACTACTTGACGTTGGATGCATTGCTTGTTATCGACTTATACTTTAGGAAGATTGTGAGGTTGCATGTGATACCCATGACCATCACTTCCGACAGAGATGTCAAGTTTCTGAGTCATTTCTAGAGGTCCCTGCGGGGGAAGCTAGACACTAAACTTCAATTACTTTCATAGCTCACCCACAAACAGACAGTTTGATGGAGGTAGTAAATAGGTGCCTTGAGAGCCTTTCGAGATGCTTTGTTGGGAAGAATATCAAGAAGTAGGATTTGCTTCTAGCTCAAGCCAAGTTTTCTTACAATAGATCCGTGAGTCAGACTACAGGACACCCCATTTGAGGCTGTATGGGCGCAACAAGCTCATTCCGCTTTAATTGGTACCTCTTTTGCTGACATCAGAGATTAGTGAAGATGCTGAGGAATGGGTACATCAGATTCAGAAGCTCCACTAAGAGGTTGGAAAGGAGATCACCAAGCAGAACCACAAATACCATGCACAGACAAATAAGACTAGGAGCATGGTGACGTTTCAAGAGGGGGATCTACTGTGGATCAAGTATATTTCTAGTGGGAGCATTCAAAAAACTCAAGCCCAGAGCAGGTGAACTTTTCAGAATCTCTGGAAGTTGAATGACAATTCTTATAAGATCGATCAACCAGTGAACTACAATGTTTTCACTACGCTTATTGGCCTAGACTTGACATTGTACTACGAGGAGCCAGAAGCTTCGAAGAATGAAGTCGAAGCTCCCCCAACCCCGAGAGACTGACTTGGGGGTTCGGGCTGAACCGGCTCAACCAGTTTAGCAAGGATGTGGCCGGTTTAGCAAGGAGGTTGAATTGGTTGGCACTAATTAGGGCTAAAGGTTGTGGCGCCCTTCTCCCCTCCCCTTCCTAGTTATCTCTTCTATAAATGTGTTGCTTTGTTGTTTAGGGTTGAGTCTTCATTTGTTGTTTTCAGTTTTCTCGCTGCTGGCTCGGTTCTCCCTTTTTAGGGCTGTATCTGAGGACAGTCATTGCTCCTGTTGTATCCTGTTCTGAGGTGGTAGTTATCTTTACAAATCCTCTCTGTTTTTTCCCTTCCCAATTTGTTGCCCTCTACCCTGCGCTTCCCACCTTCCCGGCTATTGCTGCCACTAGTCTTCCTGCACCAAACAGTCCAAACCTGCTGCCACCAGTCCTCCCTACACTGCTTCCTGTTGCTGCCAACCTTCCAAACCACCCTCATCTACTTTCACCACCTTTCTAGCAAGCCGACCTGCTGCCGCCTTCCCTTCCCGCAACCTTACCTGCTGTTGTAACCTTCCAAAGCACACCCACACCTGCTGTGCAGCCGGGGTTCATCACTTTCACCCTCACGCTAAAGGCTCGTTTGTGCTTTGTATTATTTTATTTCCAGTTTTAAGAATGTTTGCTCTGATTCCTTCGAATTTTCAATAATCATATTCATGTTCGATTGTTTTTTTTTGCTCTGATTCCCTTTCCGTTTTTCATGAATCGATTCATTTGTTGTCGCCTGTAGTAGTTTGCATCTTAATTCCATATTTACTGTTATCAATAAATTTGAAGATAAGCAACTTTGTAAACTTTACATCTCCCTATTTTCCTGTCCAGTTCCCGGTAAATAAGGTTTTGCTAACTTTGACATTTTGATTTGCCTCTCATGGTCATATACGTCTTATTTTTAAACAAAAAAAGAAATCACGGACATCTTTAATTTAAGGCTCATTTGAGGAAGCTTTTCTGCTACTTCCCGTTTCAAAAAGAAACTTTCTTCATTTTATGAGTTTTTTGGTTATTATACTTCATTAGAAACGCTTTAAAAAAATTCATTTTTTTCCAATTATTTGAGCCTTAACTTTTATCAAACTTAAAAAGTTGCTTTTGAAAAAACAAATTTTAACAGCCTTTTTAAAAGGGGAATACTTACCAAACAAAAGCCTTAATCTTAAATGTTGACCCAAGATAAATCCTATTGCAAGCAGAGATCAGTTCCTAGGTTTTTCAACTTTAAGAAGTTCTGATGTCATTGAAGTGAAATAAAATTTGAAGTTTTGATATAATAGGAGTGACCTCTACCCATTAGCTTTAATTTTTTTTATCAATGAATTCTCATTTATTAGAATGTCAGGCTTAAGTTAAATCTCCAGTGTTCCACCCTCCTAACAATTAGCTTAATCTTCTTGAACCGATGACGAAATTTCTGTAGTTGACATATGAAGATTATATTGTCTCGATTTTAGAAGTGTAAATTTGGAATTGTAGAAGCTTTCTTAATGTTTGGATCTATTCTTTACAGAAAAGAGCGGCCATCATGCAAACTATTGTATGTTACACCAGAAAGGATAGCTGGAAATATGTCATTCATGGATACCTTGAGATGTCTACACCAGAAGGTGGCTGTTTTTTTTTGTTTTTTAGAGATCCGATTGGGTATTTCAGTGAAGTGTGTTTTCTTCAAATTTTGATATATAAAATTTTGCTAACTTTTGTTCAGATTGATGGTTCTAATATTTGCTTTCTTACAGGGTCTTCTTGCAAGATTTGTAATTGATGAAGCACATTGTGTTAGGTGATTAATATGAGTTGATCGCACAAATGCCTGTTTATCTTTAGGGATATTTATATACATACCCCCCGATTCTTATGTATCTAGATATCTAACGCCTAAACTTTATTTTTTACATTTATACCACCCAAATCTTTTATATGACATAAAAAATACCACTATTTTATCTTTTAAAAAGTGAAATACACCGTTTCATGCATAGTTAAGGCGGCATGTATGGAAAAATTGAAGTTTGGGTGTTAGATATTTGAATAGTTATGAATTGAGTGGTATGTATGCAAATCTTCATTATATTAAGTGCTTTTTGATAAAAAGTCTGTAGCTAGTAAATTTTTCTTATATTGCTTTCAGCCAATGGGGACATGATTTTCGACCAGACTATCGAGAACTCAGCTGCCTCAAACAGAACTTTCCTAGAGTATCTCTCATGGCACTAACTGCAACTGCCACTCACTCTGTTCAGAAGGTATTAAAAGGAGAAAAGTGTTCCCCTGATTCTTTTTGGAGGTCCATTTTAATCTCAGTCTATAAAAATGTCAATATAGCTCCCATGCTCTTTTAATGGGAATTAAAATAGTTATCCCTTGAAACTGTTTCAGCCCACATTAAAAGAATCTAGGGACTAATTTGTCACTTTAATAGACTCTTGGACTAAAATGGCCCCATGTTGTAAATAGCCGGGACTATTTTAACACTTTACTCCTATTAAAACAGTAATTTTAGTTTCCTCTTGGGTTAATATTAAGTTGATTAGTAAAATATTATCATCAAATTCAGGACATTTTAAGCACATTAAGGATTCCTGGTGCTGTTGTTCTCGAGGCAAGCTTTGATAGGCCTAAGCTGAAGTATGAAGTTGTGGGAAAGTGCAAAGATTCATTGAAACAACTTGGACAAATGATAAAAGACCGTTTCAATAATATGTGCGGGATCGTATATTGTCTTTCGAAAAGCGAATGTGTTGAGGTTTCAAATTACTTGAATCAGAAATGTAAGATAAGAACTGTTTATTATCATGCTGGTTTGGCGGCTCGTCAGAGAGTTACTGTTCAAAAGAAATGGCAGAGTGGAGAGGCTTATGTCGTCTGTGCTACTGTTGCATTTGGAATGGGAATAGACAAAGCGGATGTTGTGAGTTCCGCTAAATTTTTAAAAGAAAAAAAAAACATCAAAACGGTCCCTGACTATTTATAAGAGCAAAATAATTCCAGACTATGTAAAATGCTATTTTGGTCCCTAGACTCATTAAATATGAACTAAAACTGTCCTGTTGGAGGGCCTCTTTGGTTCCTATTTAAATAGTTTGAGGTAAGATTTACAGACATTCCACCCAATTCATAGTTATTTACATATCTAACACCTAAAGTTCAATGTATACATATATGCTGTCTATTTCACTTTTTAAAAGTTAGAATAGTGGAATTTTTTGTGATATTAAAATTTTGGGTGGTATAAATGTAAAAGGCAAAATTTAGATGTTAGATATGCTCATAGGAATTGTGCAGTATGTATGTAAATGGCCATAGTTTTAGTAAATTGGTCTTTTATATAGTTTGGGACCATTTTAGCTCCTTGCAAACTGTCAGGGGACCATTTTTCATCCTTTCTCTCATTTTCAAAGTGTTATTTGTTTTTGTATTCGAAAGCTCTTAACGAGAATTTGCTCTTTTTTGCCATGCAGAGGTTTGTGATTCACAATACTTTGTCGAAATCAATTGAGAGCTATTACCAAGAATCAGGGAGGGCTGGAAGGGATGATCTTCCTGCAGCTTGTGTTGTACTGTACCAGAAGAAAGATTTCAGTAGGGTAGTCTGCATGATTAGGAGCGGGCAGCGCTTCAAAAGCGAGAGCTTTAAGACGGCCATGATCCAGGCAAAGAAAATGCAAGAATATTGCGAGCTAAAGGTATATTGAATTCCTTCAAAAGCATTTGGGATTACTTTTGTTTTTTTTAAAATTTTTTTTGTTTTTTCAATTTTTCACTTAAAATCATATATATTTTGTATGTTTTAAAATGATTAGTTGTTTTTGAAAACACTCAGAATAACTTTTAGGTGTTTTGAGTGTATTTTAAAAAAGATTAATTTGCTTTTGAAAATAAAAATAAAAGAACGCAAAAAATGCACTAAACAAACATGTTTTTAAAATAAAAGTAAAAAAAAAAAAGAAGTAAAAATGATTCCAAACAAGCCATTCACTATTTGACATTATGTTTTTTTGTCTCTCATATTGATTGTAGTTTTAGGACATGATTCTACGAGTATTTTAAGCTCAATTTGGATTGAATCTGTATATTATCTCTGTTAAGATTGAAGAATGAGCAGCTCAAATCATGCATAAAATAAAGGGGCATTTACATACATACCCCTCAATTTTTATGTATTTAAATATTTAACACAAACTTCAATTTTTACATGAATACCACCTTGCCTGTGCATGAAAAAAATATATTTACCTTTTAAAAGTTTAAATGGTGATATTTTTTATGTGGTATAAATGTAAAAAGCAAAATTTAGATATGAGATATGTACATCACATAAGAATTGGAAGGTATGCGTGTAAATGCCCCCTAAAATAAAATGAGAGTTGCATTCACCTAAGGATTCATTTGGTAAAGTTTTTAAACTGCTTTCAATTTTAGTGAAAGCAGTTTTTTTCATTTTTACTTCCGTTTGGCTTTAATTCTTTCTTAAAAGCAGTTCTAATCAAACATGGTTTGTAGTGATCATCATTTTTATTTGGCTTTAAAGCCTACTTTCTATAAAACAACTTTTAATTTTTTTTTTTGAAAAAGCAAGAGCTGAACCAAACAAAGTCTTAAATTAGGTCCCAAGAAAATAATCACCACAATCTAACACAACACCTTGTCCTCTGAGAGCCGTTATGATCCAACTTGGAAATTCGTTCTTGAAAAACAACTTGATCCAACTCAACACCTCACACAGCTCTACATCTCTTCGAGGAAATATCCCTTATAGAATAGATATAACTGATACCTTGTAGTAAGCTTCTTCTCTTCACATTCATGGTTCTATAACCACTTTTTCTATTTGATGGTTGTGCCATTGTATTTCAATTGTTCACCTCAACTTGGAATTATAAATAAAGGATCTCAACATCTAATTAGAAAGCGTAGAGAATCCTTTTGTTATAAATTCACACCTAAAATTTTATATTTATATGCATAACACTTTGATGCTTCAAAGCTTTTCATGAAAATGTGTATTTCATTTTTAAAAAGTGATAATAACGTTATTTTTGATGTGATATTAAGGATTCAAGTGTTTGTGCGTAAACATGAAAGTTTAGGTGCGAAATATATAAATGCACAAGAATTGTGTGATATGTAATCGTCCCAATAAAGATTCAACGCCTAATATGAATTTTTTTTAGCCATTGGCGGTTGCATCTTTGCTCAAGAAATGATCTCCCTTTCACCCAAAATTGTTCTCCTAACGTTCTCAGTCACTTCACTCACAACAGTTTTATAATTCCCTTTATAAACTTTGCATGTCATGACCTGATCCGATGTTTAGAATTAACCAAGGTGGGTAGAGACGGTCGAATAGTGGAAAAATAAATTTCTCTATCACTAACATTTTAATAATGAAAGAATCACTATAAAAAAATGAATTAAAGTAAACCGGTTAAATTTCTCTCAATTCTGGTTGCATGTATCTTCTATAAATATTTTTTCTTCTATTGCGCATATTATATAAATAATGATGTTAATTTATTAGATTTGAATGAAAATATGACAAAATGACACGGTGAAGCACAATGAAAGAGAAAATAATATACATGTCAGTTAAGTCTTTAATAAATCTGTATAAAATATTTAATAGTTAATAAATATCATCACTCACCATATTTTATAATATTTAAAGTGATTTGTTATATCAATAATATATCTAAATCATTTATATATGTACAACCGTCACAGGAGTATCGTCTAAAAATTATATCAGTTTTAATATCAATTTACTTTTTCATTTACGTGTGTGGGTACCTTAGGATTCTCCTGCTAGTATTATAAAGTGGTTCCATCATAGCCAATCTTGTACATAGAATGTGTCTTTAATAATATGTTATAATTTTTTTATTATAACTTTTAGATATAACTAATAGAAAGAAGAGTATTTAAATTAGAATAATCTGATACATGAATTTAAAGATATCAATAATTATTTATGCAATTTTTTACTCACCTCGATTTAAATGATTTTATTTGCTTTTAATTTTTGTCCCCTCCACCAAGTTAACAACACCAATAATATATAAAATATTCAAATTATTAAATTTTTATCACATTACTTAATTATGTTTTAATTTAGTTGTTAATCATCAAATTTTATTTTATTACATTGTTTAATTAAGATTTCATTACTTAAATATTAAGTTTAATTATTGCAATTAATACATATATTAAATATTATTAATTTAAACAAAATACTTTTGGAATTAAAATCCTAATCTTTCTTTGCTGCCGTCGACCTTTTTCTCATTTCAAATATGAGTCTTCTATAACTTGAATCTTGATTTCAAATGAACTTAAATTTTACATCTAAATAACAGTTTTATATACATATATATATATATATATATATATATATATATATATATATATATATATATATATATATATATATATATATATATATATATATATATANATATATATATATATATATATATATATATATATATATATATATATATATATATATATATATATATATATATATATATATATATATATAAAATTTTATTTAGATAACTTAATTAAATATTAAAATTTACTCTTTAATATCTCAGTTGAAAAACCCTCTATCTCTTCTCCCTCCTCTGCACGGAAAATTTTTTTTTCATACGGAGTGCAGACATTGCTCTGCGTGCGGAACTCCAGTAATATGCCGCCACGTGTGCTACACCGGACCCACCTCATAAAATATTAAAAAAATGAATTTTTTACCCCTGACCTGCCCAAACTGTATCGAAGTTGAATCGCGGAGGTTATTGGAACAGTTCACCGCGCTTGTTATTGGGGGGTCATAGCAGCGTTATTGAAGCGGTTATTGGAATTGTTCTGCGGGGATTATTGAGGTGTTATTGAAGGGTTATTGTGGCGTTGTTGAGGATTTTTGAAGTTCTTCTGTGAGGTTATTGAAGTGGAACCGTGGAGGTTGTTAGAGCGGTTCACCGCACGGTGTTATTGGGGGTTATTACGACGTTTTTGGAGTTAATACCCCCAATAACACTGAAATAATACCCAGTAACTCCGAAATAACACCAAATTTGAGATTTGCAATTAACTATCGAGAATTTTGGGTGGGGTGGAGGTTATAGACAACTAGCATTTCTTAGGGTTGGCCATGCAGCTGAATTGCTGGACTCGAGATTTTATTAATTCTTGAGACTGAGATACAGTGACTCTGATTCCATTTTGAGAATGGGTCTTTTGACACTAATGCAACTTAGGGTTTTTTTTTCTTTTTTGGGTAATTAAACTTGGCTGAATGAGTTTTCTGATATTGGTTCTAAAAATGCTTACAATGGAAATTAAAACTTTTATAGTTCTAATCAGCATATATTTGCTAAAATAAATTGCATGTTACAAAAATGGCGAAAATATTTAAATAATAGAGGCTTAGAACTAGAGAGACAGCATAGGAATATTGCGCTGAGAGATATCTTATAAACCTAAAGATTGGCCCTGCATTATGGATTGGGTAGAGCAAAGTTAACATGGATGAAAGCTGTTTAAAATAGTTTAATCTCTTCATCTGTGCTGCGAACTCTTTTTTTACAAGTTTCACATGCTTAATGGTCGGGTAATGATGTTCATCCTCAGCTTTACTTTGCTTCTCTACTTCCTCTTTTGTTCCCTCTATATTGATATTATGTATTCCAGTGCCTAGATGCTTACATTACACATTCTATCAGTGTTTATATTACCATGCTATGGATAATAGTGGGAGTAACGATGAAGATTTTGAGTCATGATATGAAAAACTTCATTTTCCTTTTTGTTTTTTAATGATTTTGTCATCAGCCTTTTCTGTTGAACTCTTTTACCTCAGATTTTAAACAACTATTATTTAGAATGTTTATTCTTATCATGTTTAGCTGTCTATTTATGTTAGCTAAGCCATGATAAGCTTAGCAAATTCAAGCAGTAAACTTTTGAAGCTTAAACTGTAAGTTGTGTTAAGTTGTTTGGTTGTTTAAAAGCTGTTTGGTGTTATTTTTTCTGTTTAACTATTTTTTTTCTTAACTTCATGCTTAAATTGTATAATAGAGTTTTTGTGACTTTTAAAACATTGAAAAATTTTGACAACACTTCTCTATGTCTACGTTACCTTGCCATAAATACAATAAGTGTTAAACCAAGCATTCTAAAATTCTCGATAGTCAATTGCAAATCTCAAAAATCTCGAGAATTTTTTGGGTAATTTTCGGTTTTAGCTCATCATCTTTCAAATCCACAAAAAAAATCATAAACCTACAAAGAATTTCAAATAAACAATGTCACATCACAATAACAACACGTTTGCACGTAAAGAAAACTAAAATAATACAATAATAACCCAAATTCAGTGTGATTTCGAAGTTATTGGGGTATTATTTCGGTGTTATTGGCGTATTATTTAGGTGTTATAGGGTATTAATTCTAATAATGCTGCAATAACCCCCCAATAATACCGCGCGGTGAATCATTCCAATAACCTTTGTGGTTCTTCAATAACCCCTATAGAACAACTTCAATAAGTTTTCAATAACGCTGCAATAACCCTTTAATAACACTTCAATATCCCCCCGCAGAATAATTTCAATAACAACTTTAATAACCCCGTAATAACCTCTCAATAACATCGCGCGGTGAACCGAGAATTTTTAGGGTTATTTCGAGATTATTCTCTGTTTTTGCTCATAATCTTTCAAACCCATAAAAAACTCATAAACTTACAAAGAATTTTAGACAAGAAATGTCACAAAATAATAACAACACATTTGCACCTAAAGAAAACCAAAATAATACCACAATAACCCAAATTCGGTGTTATTTTGGGGTTACTAAAGAAAACCAAAATAATACCACAATAACTCAAATTCGATGCTATTTTGGTGCTATTGGGTATTAACTCCAATAACACTGCAACAACCGTTCAATAACACCTTGTGGTGAACCGCTTTAATAACCTCCGCGGTTCTACTTCAATAACCACCGCAGAATAACTTCAATAAGTC
The DNA here is from genome assembly GCA_003013225.1 of Phalaenopsis aphrodite. Taxonomy (NCBI): domain Eukaryota; kingdom Viridiplantae; phylum Streptophyta; class Magnoliopsida; order Asparagales; family Orchidaceae; genus Phalaenopsis; species Phalaenopsis aphrodite. The sequence continues at coordinate 210,631 of NEWO01000295.1, forward strand.
TCTAATAACCTAATAACGTCGCAATAACCCTTCTATAATACTTCAATAACCCCCCCTGCAGAACAATTCTAATTACCGCTTTAATAACGCAACAATAACCCCCAATAACACCACACGGTGAATTGAGAATTTTTGGGTTATTTTAGGGTTATTCTCGATTTTTGCTCATCATCTTTCACTTTCACAAAAAAAAATCGTAAAACTACAAAGAATTCAGGCAGGCCATGTCACACCTAAATAACAACACATGCACCTAAAGAAAACCAAAATAACGTCACGATAACCCAAATTCGGTGCTATTTCAGGGTTATTGGGGTATTATTTTTTTGTTATTGGGGTATTAGCTCTAATAACGCTACAATAACCCCCCAATAACATTGTGCGGTGAACCACTCCAATAACTTCTCCTGTTTCATTTCAATAACTCCCGCATAACAATTTTAATAAGTTCCCAATAACATCGCAATAACCCTTCAATAACACTTCAATAACCCCCACATAACAATTCCAATAACCGCTTCAATAACACCGCAATAACCCTCCAATAACACAGCGAGGTGAGCAGCTCTAATAACCTTCGCTATTTCACTTTGAAAAGGTCGAGTCGGGTCAGGCATAAAATAAATTATTTTTTTAAATTTCTTATGAGGTAGGCCCGTGACCTGAAGCTAGAGTTGAGTTGGAAAAATTTTTCTTGCACGCAAAGCTTTCTTTTTCTTTCTGAACTATTTTTCCTCCTCTTCCTCCGCACACGAGGTTCGACTCCTACCCGCAGGCTTTAAGGTCATCTCCTCTATAGATCGGAACTTGCAGGAAGCCCGTATGCCCTCGCCTCCACTCCTCTTCTTCTTCGAGCACAACAAGTTCTTCCAACACACTATAGCATGAAATGGATCACGCCCAAGCTTTATTTTGCAAATTATGCTTGGGAGTTTGCCGATCACTCATTGGTACGTTATTTCTTGACCAAGAATCGTATGTGCGAGTTATTCTTCGACGCCGCCACCTTCAACTTGTTCAACAAGGCTAACACGCCTCCTCTTCAATTCTTGTCTGCCTCACTCTCTCTCGGTCTGTTACGAACAAAGAGATTAGTTTTACAACTCTTAAAGATGAATGGGGCTGTTGTGACGATTCATCAAACCATTGCAACCATTTCGATTTGTTTTTTCCTTAATTTTGGTTATTGCACTGCAGCCGCCCCAAATAAACGTTAAAAGTTACTCGAATATATTTTACTTTTGACTAACACACATTCACCCAAACTTGTATTTTTGTCAGTTTAGAGTCCAAAGCAGCTCAATTAAATATGATTCGAGTTGGTTGGAAACTATTTTATACATGTTCTTTGGGGTAGTTTATTAACTGAGAAATTGGGTTAAAAGTAAGGGGATATTTGGGATCATTTTTATACTGAGATAAAGTATATTTGATACCACCCAAATATTTAATATTATCAGTATTTTTATTTTATTTATTTTTTTATTTTTGTATACATTTTTACCTGAGATAAAATATATTTGATATCTTGTAAATTATTTAGTTACTTTTAAAAATACTCAAAATAACTTTTTGATATTGAGTGTTTTTAAAGCATGCCAATTTATTTTTGAAAATAAAAAATAAAAACATACAAATGCTTTAATTTTTACATATATGTCCTTTCAATGAGGTTGACTGGAGTCTTGATTCTTGGAAAAGTTACATACATACTACTCAATTCCTATATATTTACACATCTAGCACAAACTTCATTTTTTACATCCATGCTAGCTTACCTATGCATGAAAAGGTGTATTTCACTTTTTTTTTATTTAGTTACAGTGGTAATATTTTTGATATAATACGAAATATTTGGGTGGCATAAATGTATAAAGTATAGGTGTTAGATATATATATATATATATATATATATATATATATATATATATATATATATATATATATATATATATATATATATATATATATATATATATATATATATATGAATTGGGTGGCATGTAATTATTGATTCTTTTCATTGCTTGTGAATGCTTCAGACAGAGTGCCGGAGACAAATGCTTTTGGGGCACTTTGGGGAGTCTATTGACAGGAATTGCTGCAAATTCGGTACCAGTCCTTGTGATAACTGCCTGAAGTTGCCAGCCTGACTTATTTAAATTTACTCGACCGTTGGGGTGATTTATATTCTTTCATTTTCCCGTCCAAAATCAGAAACAAGAAAGATTTACATACACACCACTCAATTCTTATGTATTTACATATCCAACACCTAAACCTCAATTTTTATCTACATACCACCAAACCCATGCATGAAATGACCTTTTTCTTAAAATGGTGGTATTTTTAATATGATAAGCAGGATTTGGGTGGTATATGTAAAATAAATAAGAAAAAAAATCCAGAAACTTTGCTGAGAATTTCATAATATGATTGAAAATGAACTGTTTGTTAAAATCTGCTTCTGCTGTTTTGTGTATGTATGAGGACACAGGAAAAGCAGATGGGGAGGAAGAGAACTAACCTGTGGAGATGGCTTTCGAGGTATCTCCAATTATTACGTACAGAATATGTATCGTAGCTTCATGTTGAGCATTCGAGTACAAAGTTGTGTACGTACTATATTTTTTGAAGTAAAATAGTATATATGTCTGTGTATTCGTTATGTACGAAAAAATAGCGTATAATGAGTATATAATTTACTATATTTACATGCATACTACACAATGATATAAGTGTAAAAGACATGTCTTATGTAAATCATCTTTATGTGAACCAAGGTGCAAAATGAAAATTAAGAAATGATCTCAAGCTTAAAAATGTATAATTTAAATATTATTAGATTGCTAATGAGATAATCAAATATTCTATATCCACATCACTTGCCAATTTCATCCATATAAAGTAAATAAAACTTAACAACTACAATAGTTTATCTAATGAATAAATCATTATTATATTCCCTAGATGTGGCCCAATTAATTACATAAAAAAGTCATGAAAAAATGTGTGAGCTAATATGAAATAAATTGAGCAGGATAAAATTTCATCAAGTATATCTAATATGCATTTTCTAGTATGAAATTAATGAGCTTAATTTTTATAATTGTTTGTGTAACAAATAAAATAGCAAACCTATCACATCATATTGCTATGACTATATAAATTACTAGGAGTAAATAAGGCAAATTTTAAATATATTACATGAAATAAACTTCTAATAAGAAAGAGTTCATTTATCCTTTAATCAATGAAGAGTCGCATCTTTAACAAAAACATAAGAATTTAATTTCAATATATTGACTATGATATCTTCTCTATATTTAGCATATGGTGTTCGCATATCTTTTAATTATACAATGATTGTACAAATTTTAGCTAACATTTTAATAATTTTATATAATTTCTATAAAAAATGGCAACATATAATCTTATATAATCTCTAATATTACATGAACATTATAATTAGTAAAAATTATTTAAAATTAACCTTCGAATTGTGATCAAATAAAATAAAAAATGAATTTTGAATATTGATATCATTTAAAACTTCATCAATTAAGTATTCAATGTTTGACAATTAAAAATACTTCATTAATGTCTTGGATAAAGTCTAGTCATCTTTAGAATCAATACAAACATAACACTTAGGGTTTCTTTGGGGCAGCTGCAGCTTATCCAGATAATCAGCTTGATAAGCTGCTGATCAGCAGCTTATCTTAATAAATTGGTTACTGTTTGGTTTGTGCGTTTGGAGAATAATTGATTTGCAGTTGTTTCAAGATAAATGATCATTATGCCCCTGATCTGGATAAGTAGTTTAGTTATTTGGATTAGAGCTTGAAAAACAGCTTTTTTGCAGCTTTTTCTAGAAAATTGATCATTCTGGTAATGCACGGTGTTGTTGTTTGCAATGGAACTGTAATGGCTACACATTTGATAGTTGAGAGCCCAAAAATCACTTCATTACAATACAAAAAAAGTATATTCATCTCACTTAAAAGTGAGTATAAAAAAACCTAATAAAAATTGTCCGGTTGGGATACCGTCGAATCACAAGCAACGTTGTCCGGTTTGGATACCGTCGAATCCCGAGCAATATTGTCCAGTTAAGATACCATCAAACCCCGAGCAACATTGTCTGGTTGGGATACCGTCGAACCCCAAGCAACGTTGTCCGGTTGGGATACTGTAGAATTGGTCAGACTGTCTGCTTACCTAAAGAACTTACAATCGTCCAGTCTATCTGTCCCCCGTGGGTACCTATAGAACTGCCACCCATAGCTATGTGGTTGGCGTGATGTGAGTAATAAAGACAGCAGTCCGTAGCTGCATAGCAATCGCTCGGAGTTCCCCGAAAACCTAGAGCTCATCTTCCTACAATTATTCAAGAGAAAACACGTCAGTCATAAACTTAGATGAAATAAACAAAAAAAACGTGGAATTTGAAAATAAGAAATTGCATTGAATAAAGAAACAAAAATTTGACTAAGAAAAAAATGGCAGGCATGAGCACTCAGAAAAGTACAATAGCATGCATAATGTCACGCTCCGCCACATTCGAGAAATCATCGAGACGAACAGAGGATGGAAGATTCTAGAGAAGGTCCGAATATGAGGAGTCATCAAAGGGGCTCTAGAAGATTCCACCACATTCAGGAGAGAGCAAGAAGGAAAAGCTCCAAAGAGGATCTAAGAATAACCTAGAATGTTCTAGTTATTTATGTACATTAGAATAGTCTAAGAGATAGAATATTATAATGTAATCTAGAAGCTTCTCTTAGACATTGTATAGTCCCACATTGGCTAGATGAAAGGCCAAAGGCATGGAGGAGGCTATAAGTAGGAGCCCCTCCCCTCATTTGTAATTACCCAAGCATTGAATCAAAGCATTCTAGTATTCAATAGCTAATTATTCCTTTCTCTCTATTCTTCTTCTTAAGAGTGCTTGGGGCTGCTAAGTCCAGTGTTGTGAGTGATTAGGCTGGTTTAGTGCTAAGAGAGAGCGCTAAAGCCGCACGGGTGACTTGACGAAAGTTAGTCCGTGACAATAAGGTCCAAAGTTTCACATGTCTCTCATAAGCCAGCAAAAAAATAACATAAAAAACTCAAACATAAAATAAAGAAAAAACATTCACATGAAATTTTCAAATCCAAAAATATATTGAACATAAATGAAAATTAAAAATAGCAGGTTTTAGGCCCCAGAGAAGTAACTAAACCAATCAATGAGTCTAACCTTGTAAAAAAGGAGTGTTGTTTTTAACTCACTTGATGCCAACGGCCAGGGCCACAGCTGCTTATCACAAGAAAAATGACATCTAGTAGATCCTTATATACTGATGCATCGATAAAAAGAAAGGATCTTAATTGTATTCATTATGATTTCACATGCAACACGAGCGAGTAGCCCATGGTCTGTGCCACATAAGCATATCATCAAGAAAAGCCTTCCATGTGGATCCTCATAAACCGAAACACCCAAAATAGGAGAGGATTTTGTTGACTTTATTAGGATTTCACATACAACACTAAAACAACAACGAACTAGCAAACCAGGAGAACTCATAAGGTCGGATGTTTTCATTATTGACCTCCCAACAACAACAACAACAACAACAACAACAACAACAACAACAACAACAACAACAACAAAGCCTTAATCCCACTACGTGGGGTCGGCTACATGAATCCTTTTTCTCCATTGCGTCATATTTAATGTCATATTTCCATTTACTTCTAATAAATTAAGATCATTTTTTATTTAATAAGCCCAAGTCTTCTTAGATCTACCTCTGTTTTTTTTAACATAAGTCCAATCTGAAACATCTACTCTCTGAATCAAATCGCCAGATGGTCGACTCTTAATGTGACCAAACCATCTAAGACGACTTTCTCTAATTGTGTCTGTCACAAGAGCTATACTAACCCTATTACAAATATATTCATTTCACATTTTGTCTCTCAGTGTAAAGCCACTTATCCACCTAATCATTCTCATCTCGATAACACTTAACTTAGTATTATGCTTCTCTTTTAAAGGCCAACATTCAGCGCTATTGAGCATTGCAGGTTCCACCACCATCTTATAAAATTTTCCTTTCAGTCTATGCGGTACTTTTCTATCACATAAAAGGCCTGAAACATTCCTCCGCTTCAACCAACCAACTTGAGTTCTATTATTAACATCCTCATCTATATCATCATTGCTTTGAACAACAGACCCGAGATATCTAAATCATTCACACATTTTAATAATTTGATCACCCAAACTTTCACTTTTGTCACTAGAGATACTACTATTAAAATTACATTCCATGTATTCAATTTTAGTTCTACTCAAACGAAAGCCTTTAGACTCCAATGTAGACCTCCATATTTCAAGTTTTGCCTGAACTTTTTCTCTCGTCTTATCCACGAGACAGATATCATCAGCAAAAAGCATACAGCAAGGTACATCCTCCTATAAATGTATTGTAAGACCATCCATAACTAAAACAAAAAGATTTGGGCTTAAAGTCGATCACTGATGTAATCCAAAAGAAATAGGAAAATATTTGGTCAATCCTCCTTCAGTTCAAACACAAGTAATAGCTCTAGTATACATATCTTTAATGACTTGAATATAATGCATATTAATACCTTTCTTCTTAAGAACTCTCCAAAGGGTATCTCTTGGAGTCTTATCGTAAGCTTTTTCTAAATCAATAAAAATCAAATGCAGATTCTCCGGACTGATTTTGAAGCATCAATTTGCCAACAAGAAATTGGTAATACTGCCTGGACAAAAAATCCTCAAGTCGTGAGTGCTGAAGCTAAAGATACTGAAGCCGAGAATGCTGTTGACCTCATTTTTGGTTGAGGTTTAGGTTTTCATCTTTAGTAGCCTAGGATCTAGCCATAAGACTTTTTCTGTTGACTATTCCTAGAAAACTAGACATGGAACCCTCACCATTAGAAATTCCAAACTCTTCTCCACTCAACTTAAAGTTCCACATATTACTCTCAACCTCTAAATACTTAGTAGGTGGGCTCACTGTGGGGAAAACTCAAGATGAGTCACCCTTAGGATTGCTGGACCTTAGGGTTGACCTTGGGTGTTTTTCTGGAGCTAAGGCACTCACTACATTTATCTGCACCCACAATCACTCACAACCCTAAACTCAAATTTCTAGCCTAGATCCCTTGATCTTTTGGGATACTCATGTAGATGGTCCCCTAAACCTACTAGCCCTAGGGCTATGGTTTAGCTAAGACCACTATGTAGAGGACCAAAAATGGGATTTCCATTGGTCCATGGCTTGTTGGTGATGGTTGGTACCTCAAATCTATCAAAATACCCATCTTGGCCTTTTACCACTAAAATACCCCTTGGACCCAAATTCCAAAATTCCAAAAATTCCCAGAAAATTCTAATAAATCCAAAATATTCCCAATTTCATTTCTATCAACTACCACATGACCCAATTTAGCCATCTTTAACCAAAACCCCCAAATTGCTCTTTAAAGACCCAAATTTCCCCAAATCTAACTCAAGTGTCCATCAATTTGATCTCAATTGACCTCAATTTCAATCCTAAGCTCAAATTCACTTTTTATATGACCAAAATAAACCAAATCCAAACTCAATTGGTCCATGATTTGAGTCCAATTTTGATTTGGGTCAAAACCCCTATTTTGACCATATGACCTAATCTCACCAAATTGAACCCATAGCATAGTCAATTGGCCTCAATTAATGTTGTAAAAACTTTATAACATTACTATACATCAAAATCAACCATCAATTGACCTTGGTGAAGCTTCATATCCATTTGATTTTGGCCTAAATCCAAAATTCTCAAATTTAGCCCCAAATTGGCTAAGTCCCTAAATTTCACCCAATTGATTGCCTTAACCTCTAAATTGGCATCCAATTCATGTTGAAAACTCTTCATGAGGTCTTTATTGACCATATACAACAATCAATTTGGACTTATCCCAAGGCTAACCCAACCTAGACCCAAGCCTAGCCCAACATGACCAAATTGATTAAAGTTCAAAATTCCCTCAAATTGACCCTCCAATTGAGCTCAAAACCACTTCCATCCTTCACCAAAGTTGTTCCTTATGATCATCTACACCAAATGCAACAATTATTTGGGCTAATTGACATGGCTAACCTAGCCCAAACCCAAGTTTTGGTCATTTGCACCCACTTGGATCCATGCACTAAATGTGATCTAACCACCCTAAAACCACCAAATTAACTCTACCACAATCATTAGTTGGACTTAGTGACCATTCCAAACACCATGAAATCACTTAAATCAAGCCATGGACTAAAGGTCCCCCAAATTAAGGGATCTTATTTCCGAAAATGCACATGCTTAAGATATCTTTGCCAAATCCAAGCACATTTGCATTAAATTGCTGTGATGGATTCTTTTGGGTTCTCTGAGCTCCTAGCCACCTCCCCCTGGCCGGCCGGCCATCCTAGTGGCCGGAAAAGCCCAAAACCGAGAGCCACTCCCATGGCACCTAACCCAAATCAAACCTAGAGGCCAGCTCATTCAAATCAAACTATGGAGCTCCTCTGCCCTCCACCTAAGCACCACATTACACCTCCTAATTGGCCACGACAGCCACCATAACCCCATTTTTATAAAAGGCCACCTCCATGGTCGTTAAACAAGGTGCTGAAATTTCCTTAGTGAGGCCTCTTCAAACTTCACACAGAGCTTCCATAAGATCCCCTCAGGGCATTCCAACCATTTTCCCTCATCCATTCCCATTGTCGGAGCTCAATTTTGAGCTTGAAACCCTGCCAGAAACCAGGACAGAACCCAATACACCTTCACACTCCACCAAATTTCAAATTGCTTGTGTCCACACCTTAACAAAAGTGAAAGAAGCTAAAGACCCATCAAATCCCCCTTCCACAGAGCCTCTACCATAGCTCTAGACCAACACCTGAAATCAAGCTTGGTTGAATTCATACCTAGACCTTACACCAAAACTAGTGACTCAATCCCTAGCCTCCTTGGACTCCAACAAACGTGTCGAGCACCTCTGATTGAAGCCTCCATTCTCAGAGCAAAGGTATAAAACTTCTCTTTCTCCCGAGCTTATTTTGATTCTCTATTTACTTAGGCTTAATTTCATGGCATCTTAACTGTATGGATGTGTTTGCCTCACTTAGACGAGTCCATAGGATCAAACCCGAAGTGATTTGGTTGAGTCTAGGCCGAGATCTTGCGATTTTAGTGTAGACGGGCACGGGATCATTCTATCGGGGACGATGACGGGGAGCCGTTTGATAGAGCGTGTATCAAATGGACGGGGGAGATCGAGCCAGACAGCGCTTCGGGACATAAACCGCGAGCCGAGTCAGCAACTACGTGGACGGCGTCGTCTAACCAGAGCGCGCCACACATGCCTTCGGAGCTGCCTAGGATCTAGTCAGCACGCGCTGTTGTCGGCACTATTTTTGGTATGAGGTTTGCCCGTAAGAAGCTGTCGGTCATTAGAATTGAAATCCCGTTGTCCGCTTCGGAAGGACGTTAAAAAATTTTAGTTTTGAAAAAGATGAAGTCAAACTGATCTCATAATTTTCATAGTTTAAATGAAAGAGCGCTTTACCTCAAATCCTGTATCTATCCGGAAGGACGAACACAAGGGTTGAGGATGAGGCTTGATCAAATAAACTAAAGAAAGTTATGACATCCGTTTGGTCTGCGAAACCAATGTATTGGCCAACAAGTTCCCCTATTTAATATAAGGAATTAAATAGGGTTTATATTATGCTGGGTTCGGGAAAAGCTTCCTATAAGGGCAAGCCCCTATAGTTAATTATATCTTAGATAACTGAAGTTACCTAAGAATACTCCTAATAAAGAACAAGAAAAATTACCTTCAAGGAGTTCAAATGGTAAGGACATTTCAAAGATATCGAACTAAAATATATAAAAGAGAGTGGTTCAAATTTTGAGCATTTTGTTTTGGAGTCCAAAGGAGGAAACACTAAAGGATGTCACGGATCCGAAGGAGAACTTCGGTGACTTCCCAAGCTATCCTATTATTTGGCTTCAATTTAGGAGAAATCATTTAGATGTTTCATCCTACAATTTTTATTTATTTAGGGATTACATTTGTGTGAAGCAATCAACACAAATTGCCTAGAAGATATGAGGTTTTAAGCCGTGTCAAACGACTACCTCGGAGACCTAAGACGAGTTTAGGGCTTATATTATACAATATGGTTGTACAAAGGCCTAAAAATATGTTTGAGGATTTATGTTGCACTAGGCAAACAAACTCAAATTCATATGGCTTTGTTGTTTTAAAGCTAAGGAAGAGGTGTATGAGTATAGATCCTCTTGTTATTGAAGATAGCCGGGCTGCCCACCATGTAAGCTCCAAGATCCTCGTTGTAGCGGAGTTCAAGTTCTCTAGGTCATAATGTCAAATCAGGTGACCCTATGGTTAAAGTTTTTTTTTAAATTTTATTATGGGCATAATAAAGTTGATTAAAGCGACACCGGTCAAGATCCCACGGTTCCATCGTCCTGACACCACTATTTTCTATTGGAATCACTTAGTCTAAATGAATAATCTAAACTCAACTTAATGAGTTCCACAATTTCATTTAGACCGTGGGAAACTTCGTTAGCAACCGTAGGTTACCTCCTCCAAAGGTTCCCGATCTTCCAATAGAGACGTTTTAATTTAGTTGAAGTTGTATTTTTTGTGATGTTTGTGATTAAGTTTTCAGTTGTCTTATATTTTGAAATGTTGTGAGGTATTTTTGTTTGAAATTTTGTTTTTATTTTTGGTTTTGGTTTTGTTTTTAACATGCAAGTATTTTTATACAGTAAATATAGTACAATCATAAAAAACAGTAGAAAAATACAAGAACGACTGTAAAATGCAATAGACTGTAAAAGTGTACCTGACGAGTCTTCTCGTTTCACCACCTGAAACTCAAAATGCATGTCAGAGCATTTATGTATATAGAGCTGGAAAAGTAAAGTTTTGGAAACCTTCCTAACTCTATGTTGTGTATTGGGGGTCCTTAAATTTTAAGGATAATATTATTAAGTAAGACATATTAAGTTTAATAGATCCCTAAGGTATTTACCAGATTAAGAGTAGGGAGCAGGTCTATGCAACCTTCTTAATGTCTGAAAAGACCTTAGGTCCATTTAAACTTTATTATGTTGCTTAATAATTCATCCTATGAACAACCTGATGCTCAGTGAACATTGATGTCTTGATTATTCCCAAGAATAAGGTAAATGTCATTTACCTTTTAATTTGAAAATTATGTGGGTGAAGACCCTAAAGGGGACAAATTAGTGTATTTAAGGACACTTAACCAAATTTTTAGTCTTAATTGGACTTGTGGTGTTTTAAAAGAGTTTGATTATGTTGATTTTTCTAATTCTCTTTTAACAAGTAGATTTCAACTTAAGTTCACCACTAAGTCCTTTAGACTTAAGTGAATGTATTAAGTGTGTGTACTGAGATTTAAAACTTTAAGTGATCATTATCAAGATTATTTAAACATCATTTTGATTATCAAATAAGGGTGTGAAATCATTGATTTCCAAAGTTATACCCCTAAATTCAAAAGTCATTTTTTGCTAATGAAGTTTCCAAAATTTTGATAATTATGGGAATTATTTATTTATTATTATTTTTTATCTTATAATTTAGCAAAGTGAAGTGGTTTTCTACCAATTAAGCCCATTTTTTATTGTAAATCATCAAATGAGTTAATTAATATCATAAATTACCCATTTCCCATTTTGATTAAGCCTAAATGTTCATTAAGGCCAAAATATCCAAAATTACAATTTTGCCCCCAAGGGTCCAAATTTTCATAATTTGTCAAATTTAAGTCAAATGACTTTAAAATTTTTATGTAACCCTACTGATAGGTCAATTAAGACATCAGAGGAGAAAATGTGAATTTTCATAATTTAATTTAATTCATATAATTATTTTCATGCAAACATGTGCCTTTTCAGGGAAAATTCCAAAAGATGATTAAGACAACTCCTAATCACTTGAAATTTTTATATAAGCTAGCAATAGATCAGAAAGTAATTTGGCCAAAATTTCATGATTTTTTGAATTTTCTGTGATTTATTAAAATTAATTAAAGTTTTGAGGACTTTAATAAAAATAAAATATTTTATATGTTTAAAAATATGTTTTATATTTTTGGAAAATTTCTCTGAGGTCAGGGAACCCAGAGAAATTTATTTTGTATTTTTATGATTTTTATTTTTCAGAATTATTTTAGTAAAGATTCTATTTTTAAGCCTTAAAATTCATTTTAAGGTTTAAAAATAGATATCTTTTCTTTTAGACCTTAAAAAGAATATTCCAATGATTCTTAAGGGTTTAGGAAGTAATTTGAAACATTTACATGAGTTTAATATTTTATTATTTTTTTATTATTTTTAATTATTAAAAATAATTAAAAGTAACCTAAAAATTATGTTTTTATTTTAAATATATTTTTATTTTTATTAAATCCTCATGATATCAGAGAACTTAAAAAACTAAGTTTCATAATTTTTAAAGTTATATTTTGATTTTTGAAAGTTATTTAAATGTTAAATTTGATGACGATCTTTAAAAATCAATTAAAAATATCAAATGATCCCAAAATCCTTTGAAATTTTTATGGTGAATTCTCTGATTCATAAGGCACAATGGAGAAGCAAAATCAAATGATTTTAATATTTATATTCTCCAAATTAAATGTTTTAAACAAATTGGGGTTTACTCAAAACACTGATGTTTTAATTTTTAAAAATCATGAAATTATTTCCGAAGACTACTCTGGCCATAAGGAACTTAAGTGAATTTTTGTAGAATTTGCTAAGCCACATACAATTTTCTATAATTATTTGAATAGAAAATGCATAAAAACTTAGAAAATTAAGATCTCTGTCTAGAGATCTCCTATATCTTTGAAAAAAATACTCAAATTGTGCATCTAGACAGAGGCTACAACATATAAAAATTTGAGGTCAAGGTGATAATTCAACATGAATGGAGAATTGAAAAAACCCTAACCCTAATTCATTTTTTAAAAATAATTTAGGCATCAACTTATTGTGAAAATATTTCCACATGATTCTCCTCTGTTCAGTGAGCAAGTGGTATTTTTATTTTATTTTTATGAATTGTCTATGCAAAGATATGGATTTTTGAAGTTTAGGGGCTATTTTCTGAATTTATTAAATATCCTATTTATTTATTCTAACCGCGGGCTGACTGGATCATCGGATCAGTCAAAAAGCCACGCGGCGCGCTTCTATTTGACGCCACCTTCTGACTCAGCTGCCACGCGGCCCGCCGTATCGTCCCGGATGATCATCCGGCTTGATCTCCGCCGTCCATTCAATACACGCGAGGATGGACGCCATTCGTTCATCCTCCCCGATGGCCTTAACCGAGAGCCGTCCATTTTAAAACCTTAATATCTTTCTCATTTCTTAATGGATTTTGATGATTATTTTTTTAAATTACTCATCTTGAAGTGACGAGCATATCCATATGGTAAACACACTATGAAATCAAGCCATTGTAAATGTAGAGCTCGCGAAGGCTCGGGAAAGTAAGTGAGTTATACCTTTGCTCCGAGAGGTTTAGCCTCAATCAGAGATTCTTCAACCCTTTGTTAGATCCCAAAGAGCTTAGGGATGAAGCCTATGGCTCTGATGTAAAGCCTATGTATGATTTTGACCAAAGCTGATTCTGGGTGTTGGTTGAGAGCTATGGTAGAGGCTATTTCAGAAGGGGAATTGATTGGGGTTTAGCTTCTTTCACTGTTGTGAAGGTGTAGGGCCAATCTATTGGGAGTTTGGTGCTGTGTAGGTTGGGATTGGAATTTGTCCTGGTTTTGGGCAGGAATTCAAACCCAAAATTGGATTTCTATGGTGGAATTGGGAGAGGGAAGTGGATTGGAATGTACTAAAGGACTCTTAAAGAAGCTCTCTAAGGAATTCGGTAGGCTTTAGTAAAAAAAATTTTACCACCTTATTCATGGTCGTGGGGTAGTTTTTATAGAAATTGGCCAAGGGGAAGCTTGGCTGGCCAATTGAGGGGTTAACCCCACTGCTTAGGTGTCAAGCAGAGGAGCTCTCAGCTCAATTTGGGCTGAGGTGGTCTCTTGGCATGAATTTGGGTATTGGCCATGTGGGGGCTCACGGTTTTGGGCTTTAGCTTGGGTTAAAGTGATTAACCAAGGGTTGGATCATGGTTAAAGCTTATAATGAGCAGTAAAAATGGCACCATAGGGTATTGACATGTGGTATGTCAAGTACCTTGATTTAACCTTCTTATTATCCCTTTAAGAATTTAAAAAAAAATTTACCCATGACATAAAAATCAAGCTTAACCATGGGTTGGTGGCTGGCTTTAAACTCAACCCTAGAGTCTAGGATGAGTTATAGTAAAGCTCATTTGACCATACCAAGCTCAATTGGTTTGGATTTGGCCATAAGTCCAAGAAGGTGCACATGACCAAATCTTGTGTTTGGACTAGGTTAGACATGTCAATTGGGCCAATTAAATATGACATTTGATGTAAGAGACCATGAGGAACAACTTTCATGAAGGGTTAAAGTCATTTTGAGGTCAATTGGTTAATCAATTTGGTGGATTTTTTATTTTTGACCCATTTTAAGCATGTTGGGCTAAGTTTGGGTTTGGTGTAAAACATCATGATGAACAACTTTCATGAAGGATAAAAGTCATTTTGAAATCAATTTGGTAATGAATTTAATGGATTTTGATGAAATTTGGATTTAGACCCAAATTAGGCATATGGGGCTAATTTGGGTCAAACTTGAGCTAGCTTTGGACTAATCTCAAATTGATTGTTATGTTTGGTCACAAATGACCTCACAAAAGAATTTTTAACAAAAATTGGAAGCCAATTTGAGGTTTAAGGTATTCAATTGGGTGAAATTTGGGGACTTAGCCAATTTGGGGCTAAATTTGGGAATTTTGGATTTAGGTCAAAATTAAATGGATTTGAGGCTTCACCAAGGCCAATTGATGGTTGATTTTGATGTGTAAGAATGTTGTAAAGATTTTGCAATATTAATGGAGGCCAATTGACTAGACTATGGGTTTAATTGGGTGAGATTAAGTCATATGGTCAAAATTAGGGTTTTGACCCAAATCAAAATTGGGCTCAAATCATGGACCAATTGAGCCTGGATTTGGTTTATTTTGGTCATATCAAAAGTGAATTTGAGTTTAGGATGGGAATTGGGGTCAATTAAGCTCAAATTGATAAACACTTGGGATGGATTTGGGGAATTTTGAGTTTTTAAAGGGCAATTTGTGGATTTTGGTTAAAGATGGTCAAATTGGCCAAATTGGGTCATGGTGTAGTTGGAAAAAATGAAATTGGGAATATTTTGGATTTATTGGGATTTTTTTTGGGAATATTTGGATTTTTTGGGCCATGGAGGGGTATTTTGGTAATTTGGCCATTTTTGGAAATTTTTGTCAGTTTTGGCAAATTTGGATGTATTCAAAGTGTTTGGAATGAGTTTTGATCAGTTTTGGGTATTTTGGCAAAATTTGAGAATTTTGCCAAAATTTGGGTCCCAAGAGCAATTAGGTAATTTGGAGGTGCCTAGGGGCAAAATGCCAAGTTGGGTATTTCAAGTGCAATTGGGTAGAGAACCATTTTGAATGAGTCATGGACCAATGAAATCTTCATTTTGGGTCCCAATATATTGGTCTTAGCCAGGGTATTGTGAGGATATTGTGTACATTAACTTCAAACCAACACCCAGCGTCAATCCTAAGGCCAAGTAGTCCTATAGGAACTCTTCTTGAGTTTTCTCATAATGATTTTACCTACTAATTATAAGAGGTTAGGATCAATATGTGCAACTTCAAGTTGAGCAAAGAAAAGAGTTTTGAATTTCTAATGGTGAGGGTACCTTTTCTAGTTTTCTATGACTAGTCAATAGGAAAGTCCTATGGCTAGACCTAGGCTACTAAAGAAGTTTCTAGACCTCAACCAAAAGTGAGGTCAACAAATAGACCCTCAATAGGTGTGGTGTGCTGATCGAGCACACCACATGTATTGGTGTTGACCGACAAAATCAACAAGACCAATATAGATTTCTAAGTCCTCAGACTTAGAAAGAAGTGTGAATTTGTGTATAATATTTGTTTCCGCTGGTGATTTTTTTAATAGGGATCAACATGTAAGGGTTGACCTTAAAATGGGAATTCAAGATACAAATGTCAATATCAAAGGAGAGTCAGACATTTGGAACTGACTTCCAATAGAAGAAATCAGAAGTGTAGGACTGATCTTAAAGTAAGAATTGAAATTATTGGATCAATTCTTGAAGAATGTGAATTAGAAATATCAGACTAACTCAAAGTGAAAATTATCCGATCAATTTGGGAAAAACATAAATCAGAAGTATCGAACTGATTTAATGTAAAAATTGAAATTATTGGATCAGTTTCGAAAAGTTATGAATCTTCGATGTGAAGATTGAAATTATCAGATCAATTTTGAAAAGTTATGAATCAGAAGTATAGAACTGATTCGATGTGA